>OX453282.1:13707808-14035308 GCA_949710005.1 Ricordea florida | reverse complement strand
TACTACACCTACTACAGTTACTACATTTACTGCAGCTACTACACTTACTACAGCTACTACAGCTACTACCCCTACTACAGATACTACAGGTACTACAGCTACTGCAGAAACTACACTTACTACACTTCCTACAGCTACTAAATTTACTACACTTACTAAAGCTACTAGACGTACTACACTTACTACAAATACTACGACTACTGCAGTTACTACAGCTACTATAGCAACTAGAGCTACTACACCTAATACAGCTGCTACAGCTACTATACCTATTACACCTACTACACTTACTACAGATACTACACTCACTACAGCTACTATAGTTACTACAGCCACTACACTTACTACAGCTACTACACCTACTACAGTTACTACACTTACTACAGCTACTACACTTACTACAGCTACTATGCCTAATACATATACTAGAGGTACCACAGCTACTACACTTGCTAAACTTACTACACTTACTACAGCTGCTACACTTACTAAGCTTACTACAGCTACTACACTTACTACAAGTACTACACCTACTGCAGTTACTACAGCTTCTACGGCTAATACAGCTATTACACCTAATGCAGATGCTACAACTACTAAAGCTACTACACCTACTACACTTAGTACATTTTCTACACTGACTACAGCTTCAAATGGAACTATAGCTTCTACACGAAGTACACTTACTACAGCTACTACAGTTGCTACAGCTGTTACATTTACTACAATTGCTACAGCTACTACAGCTTCTAAACTTACTACACTTACTACAGCTACTACACTTACTACAGCTACTACACCTACTACAGTTACTACACTTACTACAGCTACTACACTTACTAAAGCTACTAGATCTACTGCAGTTACTACAGCTACTACAATTACTACAGCTATTACACCTAATACAGATGCTACAGCTACTAAAGCTACTACACCTACTACACTTAGTACAGCCTGTACACTTACTACAGCTGTAAATGGAACTATAGCTTTTACACGAAGTACACTTACTACAGCTACTACAGTTGCTACAGCTCCTACAGCTTCAAATGGAACTATACCTTCTAAACGAAGTACACTTACTACAGCTACTACAGTTGCTACAGCTCCTACAGCTACTACACTTACTACAGCTGCTACAGCTTCTACACTTACTACACTTACTACAGCTACTACACTTACTACAGCTACTACACCTACTACAGTTACTACACTTACTACAGCTACTATACTTACTAAAGCTACTACGCCTACTACAGATACTACAGGTACCAAAGCTACTACACTTGCTACAGTTACTACACTTACTACAGCTACTACACTTACTACGCTTACTACAGCTGCTACACTTACTACAGGTACTACACCTACTGCAGTTACTACAGCTACTAATACTACTACAGCTATTACACCTAATTACAGATGCTCCAGCTACTAAAGGTACTACACCTACTACACTTAGTACAGCTTCTACACTTACTACAGCTTGAAATGGAACTATAGCTTCTACATTAAGTACACTTACTACAGCTACTACAGTTGCTACAGCTCCTACATTTACTACACTTACTACAGCTACTACAGCTTCTACACTTACTACACTTACTACAGCTACTACACTTACTACAGAAACTTCACTTACTACAATCATTACACTTACTGCACCTACTACACTTGCTACAGCCAATACACTTACTACAGTTACAACAGCTACTACACTTACTACAGCTACTAAACTTATCACAACTACTTCACTTACTACACTTACTACACTTACTGCACTTACTACAGCTACTTCAGATACTACAGCTACTACAGATATTACAGCTACTACAGATACTACAGCTACTAAAGCTATTACAGCTCTAGCACTTACTACACATACTAAAGTTACTATAATTACTACGCCTACTACAACTACTACAGCTGCAACACTTATTACACATACTACAGCTACTACACTTACTACATCTACTACCATCACTAAAGCTACTACATTTACTACATCTACTATCATCACTACAGCTACTACTTTTTTTACAGCTACTATAGCAACTACACTTGCTTCACTTACTACAGCTACTTCGCTTAGTTCAATTACCACAGCTACTACACTTACTACACTTACTACAACTGTACTATGTGTAGTAAGTTTTTCAGCTGTAGTAGCTTTACTAGCTGTAGTATATGTAGTAGCTGTTGTAACTGTAGTAAGTGTAGTGGCTGTAGCAAGTGTAGTAGGTGCAGTAAGAGTAGTATCTGTAGTAAGTGTAGTTGCTGTAGTAAGTGTTGTAAGTGTAGTAGGTGTAGTAAAAGTAAATAGTGCAGTAGGTGTCGTGACTTTAATAAGTGTAGAAGCTGTTGTACCTGTAGAAAGTGTAGAACGTGTGGTAGCTGTAGTATCAGTAGTAAGTGTAAGAGCTGTAGTAAGTTTAGTAGCTGTAGTAAGTATAGTACGTGTAGAAGCTGTAGTAGCTGTAGTAGCTGTAGTAAGTGTACAAGCTGTTGTAAGTGTAGTAGCTGCAGTAAGTGTAGTAGGTGTAGTAAGTGTTGTAGCCGTAGTAAGTGTAGTAAGTGTTGTAAGTGTTAAAGCTGCAGTAGCTGTATTAAGTATAAAACGTGTAGTAGCAGTTGTATCTCTAGTAAGTGTAGGAGCTGTAGTAAGTGTAGTAGCTGTAGTAAGTGTAGTACGCGTAGACGCTGTAGTAGTTGTAGTAGCTGTAGTAAGTGTACTACATGTAGTAAGTGTAAAAGCTGTACAAAGTGTAGTAGGTGTAGTAGGTATAGTACCTGTAGCAGCTGTATTAGGTGTGGTAGCTGTAGTAGCTATAGTAGCTGTTGTAACTGCAGTAGTTGTAATATTTGTAGTAAGTGTAGTAGCTTTTGTAAGTGTAGTAACTTTAGTAGCTGTAGTAAGTGTAGTAAGGGTAGTTTCTGCAGTAGCTGTAGTACCTGTAGTTTCTCTAATAGGGGTAGTAGCTGTAGTAGCTGTAGTAAGTGTTGCAGCTGCAGTAAATGTAGTAACTGTAGTAGGTGTAGTAGCTGTAATGGCTGTAATATCGGTAGTAGCTGTAGTAAGTGCAGTAAGTGTAATAAGTGTTGTAAGTGTAGTAGTTGTAATAAGTGTAGTAGCTGTAGTAAGTGTAGTAGCTGTGGTAACAGTAGTAAGTGTAGAGGCTGTAGCAAGTTTAGTGGGTGCAATAAGTGTAGTGGCTGTAGGAGGTGTAGTAGGTGCAGTAAGTGTAGTGACTGTAGTAAGTATAGTATCTGTAGTAAGTTTAGTAGCTGTAGTAAATGTAGTAAGTGTAGTAGCTGTAGTAAAAGTAGAACGCGTAGTAGCTGTAGTAACTGTAGTAAATGTACTAAGTGTACAAGCTGCAGTAGCTGTATTAAGTGTAAAACGTGTAGTAACAGTAGTATCTGTAGTAAGTTTAAGAGCTGTAGTAAGTTTAGTAGCTGTAGTAAGTGTTGTAGATGAAGTAACTGTTTTAGCTGTAATAGTTGTAGTAGGTGTAGTAAGTGTAGTAGCTGTTGTGAGTGTAGAAGGTGTAGTAGCGGTGTTAAGTATACAAAGCGGAGTAGCTGTAGTAAGTGTAGTAAAGGTGGTGGCTGTAGTAGCCGTAGTAGGTGTAGTGGGTGTAGTAAGTGTAGTAGCTTTAGTGATGGTAGTAGGTGTAGTAAGTGTAGTAGCTGTAGTATGTGTAGTAAGTGTTGCAGCTGTAGTAGCTTTAGGAGGTGTAGTAAGTGTAGTAACTGTAGTATGTGTAGTAAGTAATGCAGCTGTAGTAGCTTTAGTAGCTGTAGTATCTGTAGTAGCTGGAATATCTGTAGTAGCTCTAATATCTGTAGTAGCTGTAGTAAGTGCAGTGTAGTAAGTGTAGTAAGTGTAGTAAGTGTAGTAGTTGTAATAAGTGCATTAGCTTTAGTAAGTGTAGTAGCTGTTGTAACTGTAGTAAGTGTATTGGCTGTAGCAGGTGTAGTAGGTGTAGTAAGTGTAGTATTTGTAATAAGGGTAGTATCTTTAGTAAGTGTAGTAGCTGTTGTAACTGTAGTAAGTGTATTGCCTGTAGAAAGTGTAGTAGGTGCACTAAGTGTAGTGACTGTTGTAAGTGTAGTATTTGTAGTAAGTGTAGTAGCTGTAGTAAAAGTAGAACGTGTAATAGCATTAGTAACTGTAATAAGTGTAGTAAGTTTAGAAGATGTAGTAGCATTAGTAAGTGTAGCAAATGTAGGAGCTGTAGTAACTGTAGTAAGTGTAGTAGCTGTAGTAAGTGTAGTAAGTGTTGTAGCTGTAGTAAGTGTAGAACGTGTAGTGGCTGTAGTATCTGTAGTCAGTGTAAGAGCTGCAGTAACTGTAGTAGCTGTAGTAAGTGTACTACGTCTAGAAGCTGTAGTTCCTGTAGAAGCTGTCGTGAGTGTAGTAGCTGTACTAAGTGTAGTAGGTGTAGTAGCCCTAGTAGTTGTAGCATCTGTATTAGGTGTAACCTATTATTTTACCCGATTGGACAAATTCTATACCTAACTAGCCTAACTAATTACCTGATTAACCTATACATTTCCCTAATTAGTTTATAGAGGTATCTAATTAGCCGTTGTAGTGTCCTAATTAGCCTATCTATTTGCCTAATTGCCTAATGAGTCTATCTAGTTTGCCTATGTATGCACTTGATTACCATATATGCTTATTTCATTAGTTTATTCATTAACCGGATTAGTCCATGTATTAACCTCTTCGGCTGTTGGGCCCACCTGATTAGCCTATTTATATATCTGAATAGCCTACTTATTTACATATTAGCCTATATATTTACCTTATTACTTTATCTATTTATTTAAATAGCCTGTGTATTTGACTAATTGTCCTTGCTATTTACCTAATTACCTGATAACCTTACCTGATTAACCTATGTATGCACTTAATTAGAATATATGCTTATTTTTTTTGTGTATGTATTTACCGGATTAGCCTATGAATTTATTTATTAGACTGTTGGGCTTTCAAGATTGGCCTACTTATATACCTATTTAGCCTAATTATTCAGCTTATTAGACTACATCCTTTCGTAAGCAGTTTATCTCTTTACCTAATCAGACTATGTCTTTGCCTAATTAGCCTATCTAGTTACTTGATAGCCTCATGGGTTTACCTGATTGGCCCATTTATATAGCTGAATAGTCTAACTATTTACCTCAATACAGTATTTATTTTCCTATTTAGTATATTAATTTATCCAATTACCCTATGCATTTGCCTAATTAGCGGTTCTATTTACCTGATTAGCCTATAAATTTTCCTAATTATATGATGTATTTATCTAATTAGATTATGTCTTTGCCTAATTAGCCTATCTATTTTCCTGATTGCCTGATAAATTTATCTGATTGGCCCACTTATACACCTGATTACACTAACTATTTACCTGATAAGACTATATATTTCCCTAATTAGTTTATCTAATTAGCTTATGTAATTTTTTAATTCGCCTACGTATTTAATTGATTGCCTGATGGGTTTATCTAGTTAAACTATGTGTTTGCCTAATTAGCCTCTCTATTTAACTGATTGCATGATGGGTTTATCTAATGGGCCTGTTTATATATATGATCACCCTAACTATGTACCTGATTAGACTATATATTTTCTTGATTAGCTTATCTATTAATCTAATTAGCCTATGTAATTGCCCAATTCGCCTATCTGGCGAAGATCATAGCGTATCTAGAGTAATCATAGCGTAAAGCAAATGCATAGAGTAATCAGATAAATAGATAAAGGAATTAGGTAAATATATAGGCTAGTTAGGCAAATACATAGGCTTACCCGATAAATAAATAAACTAATCAAGGACATATTTAGTGTAATCAGGTAAATAATTGGACTAATAAAGTATATAAATTGGCCAATTCGGTAAACCCAGTAGGCAATCAGGTAAATCGGATAAGTAAGTTGTCTTTAGGTAAATATATAGGATTATCAGTTAAAAAGATAGGCTAATCAGACAAATAAATACGCAAATCGGGGAAAAATAATTAAGCTAATGAAATAAGCATGTATGGTAGTCAAGTACATAGATGGGCAAACTACATAAAATCATCAGGCAATTACGTAAGTGATTAGCGTAACTAGGACCCTTCATGGGATGATTACATAATAAGATGAAATAATTAAGAATATATAAGGTTTGATTAGGTAAATAAGTTAGGCTAGTTAGATATATAAGTGATCCAAACGGCTTAAAAACGGGTTAATTAGGCAAACGCATGGCTAATTAGATAAAAAGATAAAAAATCTAAATCATTATATAATCTAATCAGGTAAAAGGATGAGCTAGGCAGGTTATTAAATAGGGCCAATCAGCTAGGCCCATAGGCCAAATAAATAAATACAAAGGCTAATCCCCCGAATCAGGTAAACCCATGAGGTTATCAACTAACTAGATAGGCTAATTAGGGAAAGACATAGGCTGATTAGGTAAAGCGATAATCTAATTACGAAAACATGTAGTCTAATAAGCTAAATAGTTAGGCTGAATAGGTATATAAGTAGGCCAATCAGGCAAGCCCAACAGTCTAATAAATAAATACATAGGCTAATCCGGTAAATACGTAGACAAATAAAATAAGCATATATCCTAATCTAGTGCATACATAGGTTAATCAGGTAAGGTTATGAGGCAATCAGGTAAATAGATAGGCCAATTAGGCAAATACATAGGCTATTAACATAAATAGATAAAGTAATTAGGTAAGAATATAGATTAATCAGTAAATAGGTAGTCAGATATATAAATAGGCTAATCAGGTGAGCCCAACGGCCGAAGAGGTTAATACATGGACTAATCCGGTTAATGAATAAACTAATGAAATAAGCATATATGGTAATCAAGTGCATACATAAGCAAACTAGACTGAATCATTAATCAATTAGGTAAATAGATAGGCTAATTACGACACTACATCGGCTAATTAGATAACTCTATAAACTAATTAGGGAAATGTATAGGTTAATCAGGTAATTGGTTAGCCTAGTCAGGTATATAAATTGTCCAATCGGTTAAAAGAATAGGTTAATTAATAAGTTAATAAGATAAATAGATCAACTAATTAGTTAAATATATAGGCTAAGCAGGTAAATAGATTAATTTAGCAAATACATAATCTAATTAGACAAATAGATAAGCTAATGAGAAAGTTAAGCTTATCATGTTTATAAATGGTCTGGTCAGGATAAATAATAATAAGGCAATAATAATAATAATAATAATAATAATAATAAATAATAATAAGGCAATCAGGAAATACAAAGGCTAATTAGGCAAAAACATACGCTAATTAAATAAATAGATATACTATTTAGGGAAATATATAGGCTGGTCAGATAGATAGATAGGCTAGCCAGTTATGTAAGTAGGCTAATTAGGCAAAGAAATAAGCTAATTAGATAAATAGATAAACTAATTAAACTGTGTATTCATTTGGCTGTTGGGCTTATTGCCTGATTACTTTACCTAATTAATTTGTTTGATGTACCTGATAAGCATATATGCATATATATATGGCCGATTAGACTATAAATTTTCCTTATTAGTTGATCTCTTTATCTAATTAGCCTATATCTTTGCCTAATTAGCCTATAGATTTACCTGATTACCTTAGCAGTCTATCTGACTCGCCATTTATATACCTGATAACTCTAACTATTTCCCTAATTAGTTTACCCATTTACTTGATTAGCCTATATTCTTACCTAATTACTTTATCTATTTATGTTAATAGCCTATGTATTTGCCTACTTGGCCTATCTATTTACCTTATTGAATGAAAACTCTACCTTTTTAATCTATGTATGTGCTAGATTAGGATATATGCTTATTTTATTTGTCTATGTATTTACCGGATTAGCCTATGTATCCATTTATTAGACTGTTAGGCTTGCCTGATTGGCCTACTTATATACCTATTTAGCCTAACTATTCAGCTTATTAGACTACATACTTTCGTAATCAGATTATCGCTTTACCTAATCAGCCTATGTCTTTCCCTAATTAGCCTATCTAGTTTGTTGATAACCTCATGGGTTTACCTGATTCGCCGGATTAGCCTTTGTATTTATTTATTTGGCCTATGGGCCTAGCTGATTGGCCCTATTTATATACCTGCCTAGCTCATCCTTTTACCTGATTAGATTATATAATTATCTAATTTTCTTATCTTTTTATCCAATTAGCCTATGCATTTGCCTATTTAACCTATTTCTTAAGCCGTTTGGATCACTTATATATCTAACTAGCCTAACTTATTTACCTAATCAAACTTTATATTTTCTTAATTATTTCATCTTTTTATGTAATCAGCCTATGTAGGGTCCTAATTAGGCTAATTACTTACCTAATTGCCTGATGATTTTATGTAGTTTGCCCATCTATGTACTTCATTACCATACATGCTTATTTCATTAGTTTAATTATTTTTCCCCGATTTGCGTATTTATTTGTCTGATTAGCCTATCTTTTTAACTGATTAGCCTATATATTTACCTAAAGACTTAACCTACTTATCCGATTTACCTGATTGCCTGATGGGTTTACCGAATTGGCCGATTTATATACTTTATTAGTCCAATTATTTACCTGATTACACTATATATTTCCCTGATTAGTTTATTTATTTATCGGATAAGCCTATGTATTAGCCTAACTAGCCTATATATTTACCTAATTAGCCTATATATTTACCTAATTCCTTTATCTATTTATCTGATTACTCTATGCATTTGCATTACGCTATGATTACTCTAGATACGCTATGATCTTCGCCAGATAGGCGAATTGGGCAATTACATAGGTTAACTAGATTAATAGATGAGCTAATCAAGAAAATATATAGTCTAATCAGGTAAATAGTTAGGGTGATCAATTATATAAACAGGCCCATTAGATAAACCCATCAGGCAATCAGTTAAATAGATAGGCTAATTAGGCAAACACATAGGCTAACTAGATAAACCCATCAGGCAATCAATTAAATACGTAGGCGAATTAGGCAATTACATAGGCTAATTAGATAAACTAATTAGGAAAATATATAGTCTTATCAGGTAAATAGTTAGTGTAATCAGGTGTATAAGTGGGCAGATCAGAGAAACCCATCAGGCAATCAGGAAAATAGATAGGCAAATTAGGCAGACATTATCTAATTAGATAAATACATCATATAATTAGAAAAATTTATAGTCTAATCAGGTAAATAGTTGTCACAATCATGTAAAAATAGATTAATTAGGCAAATACATAGACTATTTAGATAACAGAATAAACTAGTTAGATAAATAAATAATCTAATCAGGTAAAAGAACAGGCCAAAAAGGTAAGCCCAAGAGCCAAATAATTAAATAGGCTAATCCGGTAAATACATAGACAAATAAATTAAGCATATATGCTTATTAAGTACATACATGAATTAATCAAGTAAAGTAATTAGGCAATCAGGTAAATAGACAAGCCAATTACCGAATTCATAAGCTAATCAGATAAATAGAAATACTAATTAGGAAAATATATAGGCTAATCAGGTAAGTAGATAGCCTAATCAGACATATAAATAGGCTAGTTAGGTAAACCTAACAGGCATTTAAGTAAATATATAGGCTAATTTGGCAAAGACAGGCTAATTAGATAAAACTATAAACTAATGAGACTCATTAGGCAATTAGGTAAATAGATAGGCTAGTTAGGACACTACATCGGCTAATTAGATAACTCTATAAACTAATTAGGGAAATGTATAGGTTAATCAGGTAATTAGTTAGGCTAGTCAGGTATATAAATTGTCCAATCGGGTAAAAGAATACGTTAATTAATAGGTTAATAAGATAAATGGATCAACTAATTAGTTAAATATATAGGCTAAGCAGGTAAATAGACTAATTTAGCAAATACATAAGCTAATTAGACAAATAGATAAGCTAATTAGAAAGTTAAGCTTATCATGTTTATAAATGGTCTGGTCAGGAAAACTCATAAGGCAATTAGGAAATAGAAGGGCTAATTAGGCAAAAACATACGCTAATTAGATAAATAGATATACTATTTAGGGAAATATATAGGCTAGTCAGATAGATAGATAGGCTAGCCAGTTATGTAAGTAGGCTAATTAGGTAAACTTATCAGGCAATCAGGTAAATAGCTAGGCTAATTAGGCAAAGAAATAGGCTAATTAGATAAATAGATAAACTAATTAAACTGTGCATTCATTTGGCTGTTGGGCTTATTGCCTGATTACTTTACCTAATTAATCTGTTGATGTACCTGATAAGCATATATGCATATATTTATGGCCGATTTGACTATAAATTTTCCTTATTAGTTCAACTGTTTATCTCATTAGCCTATGTCTTTGTCTAATTAGCCTATAGATTTACTTGATTACCTCAGCAGTCTTTCTGACTCGCCATTTATATACCTGATAACTCTAACTATTTCCCTAATTAGTTTACCCATTTACTTGATTAGCCTATATTCTTACCTAATTACTTTATCTATTTATGTTAATAGCCTATGTATTTGCCTACTTGGCCTATCTATTTACCTTATTGAATGAAAACTCTACCTTTTTAATATATGTATGTACTAGATTAGGATATATGCTTATTTTATTTGTCTATGTATTTACCGTTTTAGCCTATGGATTTGTTTATTAGACTGTTGGGCTTGTCTGATTAACCTACTCATATACCTATTTAGCCTAACTATTCAGCTTATTAGACGACATGCTCTCGTAATCAGATTATCGCTTTACCTAATCAGCCTATGTCTTTCCCTAATAAGCCTATCTAGTTACTTGATAACCTCATGGGTTTACCTGAATCGCCGGATTAGCCTTTGTATTTATTTATTTGGCCTATGGGCCTAGGTGATTGGCCCTATTTATATACCTGCATAACTCATCCTTTTACCTGATTAGATTATATAATTATCTAATTTTTTATCTTTTTATCTAATTAGCCTATGCGTTTGCCTAATTAACCTATTTTTTAAGCCGTTTGGATCACTTATATATCTAACTAGCCTAACTTATTTAGTTAATCAAACTTTATATTTTCTTAATTATTTTATCTTATTATGTAATCAGCCTATGAAGGGTCCTAATTAGGCTAATTACTTACCTAATTGCCTGATGATTTTATGTAGTTTGCCCATCTATGTACTTGATTACCATACATGCTTATTTCACTAGTTTAATTATTTTTCCCCGATTTGCGTATTTATTTTCTGAGTAGCCTATCTTTTGAACTGATTAGCCTTTATATAGTATATAGTGCGCCTAGTAAGTTTAGTAGGCGCAGAAAAGGGTCAGTAGTTAGTGTATGACCCCATAAAATGTCCTGCCATGTCGGGCATCTGGCCTTAAAAGTAACTGTAGTGAATTGGACAAACAGAAGTAGCTGCAATAAGTGTAGTAAGTGTAGTAGCTGTAGTATGTGTGCTAAGTGTAGTAAGTGTAGTAGCTGTAGTAAGTGTAGTAAGTGTAGTGGCTGTAGTACGTGTAGCAGCTGTAGTAAGTGTGGTAAGTGTAGTAGCTGTAGTAGCTGTAGTAAGTCTAGTATCTGTTGTAACTGTAGTTGCTGTAGTAGCTGTAGTAAGTGTAGTAAGTGTAGTAAGTGTAGTAAGTGTAGTAGCTGTAGTAATTGTAGTACCTGTAGTATCTGTAGTAAGTGTAGGATCTGTAGTAAGTGTAGTGGCTGAAGGGTAAGTGTACACTTACTACAGCCAGTACACTTACCACAGCTACTACAGCTACTACAGCTTCTAAACGTACTACACTTACTAGAGCTACTACACTTACTACAGCTCTTATACCTGTTACTGATACTACAGGTACTACAGATACTACAGGTACTACAGCTACTCTACTTGCTGCACTTACTACACTTACTACACTTACTACAGCTACTACACTTACTACACTTACTACATCTACTACATTTACTGCAGTTACTACAGCTACTACGGCTACTACAGCTACTTCACCTAATCCAGATGTCACAGCTACTAAAGCTGCTACACAACTTCTATACTTAGTACAGCTACTACACTTACTACAGCTTCTACAGGAACTACAGCTTCTACACGTAGTACACTTACTACAGCTACTGCAGTTACTACAGCTCTTACACTTCCTACAGATACTACAGCTACTACACTTACTACATTTACCACAGCTACTAAACTTACTACAGCTACTACAGCTTCTACACTTATTACACTTACTACAGTTACTACATCTACTACACGTTGTACTTTTACTACAGCTGCTATACTTAATACACTTTTTACAGCTACTACACTTACTACAGATACTGCACTTACTAAAACTACTACACTTATTACAAATACTACGCTTACTACACTTACTACACTTACTGCACCTACTACACTTGCTACAGCCACTACACTTACTATATTTACAACAGCTACTACACTTACTAAAACTACTACACTTATTACAACAACTACACTTACTGCACTTACTACAGCTACTACAGGTAATACAGCTGCTACAGATACTACAGCTACTAAAGCTAATACAACTGCAACACTTACTACACATACTACAGTTACTACACTTACTACACTTACTACAGCTACTACAGCTGCTACACTTACTACACATACTACAGCTACTACACTTACTACATCTACTTCCACAACTACAGCTACTACACTTACTACAGCTACTACACTTACTACAGCTCCTATGCCTACTACAGATACTACAGGTACTACAGTTACTACACTTGCTACACTTACTACACTTACTACAGCTACTACACTTACTACACTTACTACACCTACTATACTTAGTGTAGTAGCTGTAGTAGTGTCTGTAGTATATGTAATAATTCCAGTAAGTGTAGTAAGTGTAGTAAGTGTAGTAGTTGTAATAAGTGTAGTAGCTGTAGTAAGTGTGGTAGCTGTTGTAACTGTAGTAAGTGTAGTGGCTGTAGCAGGTGTAGTACGTGCAGTCAGTGTTGTTGCTGTACGACGTGTAGTAGGCACAGTAAGTGTAGTGACTGTAGTAAGTATAGCATCTGTAGTAAGTGTAGTAGCTGTAGTAAGTGTACTAAGTGTAGAAGCTGTAGTAAGTGTAGTAAGTGTAGTAGCTGTAGTAAAAGTAGAACGTGTAGTAGCTCTAGGCACTGTAGTAAGTGTAGTAAGTGTACAAGCTGCAGTAGTTGTATTAAGTGTAAAACGTGTAGTAGCTGTGGTATCTGTAGTAAGTGTACAAGCTGCAGTAAGTGTAGTAGCTAAAGTAAGGGTAGTACGTGTGGAGGCTGTAGTAGCTGTAGTAGCTGTAGTAAGTGTACTAGATGTAGTAAGAGTAGTAGCTGTACTAAGTGTAGTAGGTGTAGTAAGTATAGTAGCTGTAGCAGCTTACTACAGCTTATACAGGAACTACAGTTACTACAGCTCTTAAACTAACTACAGATACTAGAGCTACTACACGTTCTACACTTACTACAGCTACTACACTTACTAAACTTACTACAGCTACTACACTTACCACAGTTATTGCAGCTCCTACACTTACTACACTTATTACACCTACTACACCTACTACACTTACTGCAGCTACTACACTTACTACAGCTAGTACACTTACTACAGCTATTAGATCTAATACAGATGTTTCAGCTACTAAAACTACTACTCTTAGTACAGCTACTAGACTTACTACAGCTTCTACAGGAACTACAGCTTCTACACGTAGTACACTTATCACAGCTACTACAGCTACTACAGCTCTTACACTTACTACAGATACTACAGCTACTACACGTTCTACACTTACTACAGCTACTACACTTAATAACTTACTACAGCTACTACACTTACTACACTTATTACAGTTACTACAGGTCATACATTTACTACACTTACTACAGCTACTACAGCTTCTACACTTATTACACTTACTACAGTTACTACAGCTACTACACGTTCTACTTTTGCTACAGCTACTACACTTACGACACTTACTACAGCTACTACACTTAGTACAGATATTACACTTACTACAGTCACTACACTTACTGCACCTACTACACTTCCTATAGTCACTACACTTACTGCACCTACTAGACTTTCTACAGTCTCTACACTTACTACAGCCATTACACTTAGTATAGCTACTACACTTACTACAGATAGTACACTTACTACAGCTCCTACAGCTAGTACAGCTTCTACACGTACTACACTTACTACAGGTACTACACTTACTACAGCTCTTACACTTACTACTGATACTACAGCTACTACACGTTTTACACTTACTACAGTTACTACAGCTACTACACTTTTTACTTTTACTACAGCTACTAAACTTACTACACTTTCTACACTTACTACACTTACTGCACCTACACTTACTACAGCTACTACATTTACTACACTTACTACAACTACTACACCTACCACAGTTGCTACAGCTACTACAGCTACTACAGTTCAAAAACCCTTACTACACATACTACAGTTACTACACTACAGTGTAGTAGCGGTAGTAAGTGTCGTAAGTAAAGTAGCTGTGGTAAGTGTACTAAGCGAAGTAGCTGTAGTAAGTGTAGTAAGCGTAGTGGCTGTAGTAGCTGTAGCAAGTGTATGGCTGTAGTAAGGGTAGTAGCTGTAGTGATGGTAGTAGATGTATTAAGTGTAGTAGGTGTATTATGTGTAGAAAGTGTTGCCGCTTTAGTAGCTGTAGTAGGTGTAGTAACTGTAGTAACTGTAGTATGTGTAGTAAGTGTTGTAGCTGTAATATCTGAGTAGCTGTAGTATCTGAAAGAGCTGTAGTAAGTGCAGTAAGCGTAGTTAGTGTAGTTAGTGTAGTAGTTGAAATAAGTTTAGTAGCTGTAGTAATTGTGGTAGCTGTTGTAACTGTAGTAAGTGTATTGGCTGTAGCAAGTGTAGTAGGTCCAGTAAGTGTAGTGACTGTAGAAAGTGTAGTAAGTTTTGTAGCTGTAGAAAGTGTAGAACGTGTAGTAGCTGCAGTAAAGATAGAACGTGTAGTAGCCTTAGTAGCTGTAGTGAGTGTAGTAAATGTAAAAGCTATAGTAACTGTAGAAGGTGTAGTACCTCAAGTAAGTGTAGTAACTTTTGTAGCTGTAGTAAGTGTAGAACGTGTAGTAGTTGTAGTATCTGTAGTAAGTGTAAGAGCTGTAGTAACTGTAGTAGCTGTAGTAAGTGTACTTCGTGTAGAAGCTGTAGTTCCTGTAGAAGCTATAGTAAGTGTAGTTGCTGTACTAAGTGTAGTAGGTGTAGTAGCTTTAGTAACTGCAGTAGGTGTAGTAGTTGTAGTAAGTATAGTAGCTGTAGTAACTGTAGTAAGTGTAGTAGCTGTAGTAAGTGTAGCAAGTGTAGTAGCTGCAGTACCTGTAGTATCTGTAGTAGGCGTAGGAGCTGTAGCAAGTGAAGTACCTTTAGTAAGTGTATTAACTGTAGTAGGTGCAGTTGCTTTAGTAAGTGTAGTGGCTGTAGTAAGTGTAGTAGCTGTAGTTATGGAAGTAGATGTAGTAAGTGTAGTAGCTGTAGTATGTGTAGTAAGTGTTGCAGCTGTAGTAGCTGTAGTAAGTATAGTGAGTGTAGTAACTGTAGTATGTGTAGTAAGTGTTGCAGTTGTAGTAGCTTTAGTAGGTGTAGTATCTGTAGCAGCTGTATTACCTGTAGTAGCTGTAGTGTCTGTAGTAGCTGTAGTAAGTGCAGTAAGTGTAGTAAGTGTAGTAAGTGTCGAAGTTGTAATAAGTGTAGTCGCTGTAGTAAGTGTAGTAGCTGTTGTAACTGTAGTAAGTGTAGTGGCTGTAGAAGGTGTAGTAGGTGCAGTCAGTGTTGTTGCTGTACGAAGTGTAGTAGGTACAGTAAGTGTAGTGACTGTAGTAATTATAGTATCCGTAGTAAGTGTAGTAGCTGTAGTAAGTGTAGTAAGTGTAGTAGCTGTAGTAAAAGTAGAACGTGTAGTAGATCTAGGCACTGTAGAAAGTGTAGTAAGTGTACAAGCTGCAGTAGGTGTATTAAGTGTAAAACGTGTAGTAGCAGTAATATCTGTAGTAATCTAGAAGCTGCAGGAAGTGTAGTAGCTAAAGTAAGGGTAGTACGTGTGGAAGCTGTAGTAGCTGTAGTAGCTGTAGTAAATGTACTAGATGTAGTTAGTGTAGTAGCTGTAATAAGTGTAGTAGGTGTGGTAAGTATAGTAGCTGTAGCAGCTTACTAGAGCTTACTACAGCTTTTACAGGAACTACAGCTTTTACACGTTGTACACTTACTACGGCAACCACAGTTACTCAGCTCTTACACTAACTACAGATACTAGAGCTACTACACGTTCTACACTTACTACAGCTACTACACTTACTGCAGCTACTACACTTACTACAGCTAGTACACTTACTACAGCTACTACAGCAACTACATCTAATACAGATGTTACAGCTACTAAACCTACTACACTTAGTACAGCTACTAGACTTACTACAGCTTCTACAGGAACTACAGGTTTAACACGTAGTACACTTACTACAGCAACTACAGTTACTACAGCTCTTACACTAACCACAGATACTAGAGCTACTACACGTTCTACACTTACTACAGCTACTACACTTACTACACTTACTACAGCTACTATACTTACTACAGTTATTACAGCTCCTACATCTACTACACTTACTACAGCTACTACAGCTTCTAAATTACTACAGTTACTACAGTTACTACAGCTACTACACGATCAACTTTCACTACAGCTACTACACTTACTACACTTACTACAGCTACTACACTTACTACAGCTACAACACTTACTACTCCTACTACACCTACTACACTTACTGCAGCTACTACACTTACTACAGCTAGTACACTTACTACAGCTACTACAGCTACTACAGCTTCTACACGTACTACACTTACTACAGCTACTACACTTACTAGAGCTCTTACACTTACTACTGATACTAAAGCTACTACACGTTCTACACTTACTACAGCTACTACATCTTTTACACTTACCACAGTTACTACAGATACTACACATACTACAGTCACTACACTTACTGCACCTACTACACTTCCTACAGCCACTACGCTTACTGCACCTACTACGCTTTCTACGGCCACTACACTTACTACAGTTATAACAGCTACTACACTTTCTACAGCCATTACACTTACTACAGCTACTACAGCAACTACGCTTACTACACTTACTACAGCTACTCTGCTTAGTACACTTTACCACAGCTACTACACTTACTACACTTACTACAGCTACTACACCAACTACAGTTTCTACATTAACTGCAGCTACTACACTTATTAGAGCTACTACAGCTACTACTTCTACTACAGATACTACAGGTACTGCAGCTACTGCAGAAACTACACTTACTACACTTCCTACAGCTACTAAACTTACTACACTTACTAAAGCTACTAGACGTACTACACTTACTACAAATACTACAACTACTACAGTTACTACAGCTACTATAGCTACTACAGCTACTACACCTAATAAAGCTGCTACAGCTACTATACCTACTACACCTACTACACTTACTACAGCTACTACACTTACTACAGCTGTTACACTTACTACAGATACTACTGCTACTACACGTTTGACACTTAATACAGCTACTGCAGCTAGTACACTTACTACACTTACTACAGTTAGAACAGCTACTACACGTTCTACTTTTAATACGGCTACTAAACTTACTACACTTACTACAGCTACTACACTTACTACACATACTATACATGCTAAAGTCACTACACTTACTCAACCTACTACACTTCCTACAGCCACTGCACTTACTGCACCTTTACACTTGCTACAGCCAAAACACTTACCACAGTTACAACAGCTACTATACTTACTACAGCTACTACAGTTATTACAACTTCTACACTTACTGCACTTACTACAGCTACTACAGATACTACAGCTACTATAGATATTACAGCTACTATAGATACTACAGCTACTAAAGCTACTACAGCTGAAACACTTACTACACATACTACAGCTACTACACTTACTTAATCTACTACTATCACTACAGCTACTACTGTTAGTACACCCACTACACTTCCTACAGCTACTACATTTACTACAGTTACTACACTTACTTCAGCTACTACACTTACTACAGCTACTATGCCTACTACAGATACTACAAATACCACAGCTACTACACTTGCTACACTTACTACACTTACTAAAGCTACTACACTAACAACGCTTACTACAGCTACGACACTTACTACAAGTACTACACCTACTGCAGTTACTACATCTTCAACGGCTACTACAGCTATTACACCTAATACAGATGCTACTGCTACTAAAGCTACTACACCTACTACACTTAGTACATTTTCTACACTTACTACAAGCTTCAAATGGAACTATAGCTTCTATACGAAGTACACTAACTACAGCTACTACAGTTGCTACAGCTTCTACATTTACTACACTTACTACAGCTACTACACCTTCTACACTTACTACACTTACTATAGCTACTACACTTACTACAGCTACTACACCTACTACAGTTACTACACTTACTACAGCTGCTACACTTACTACAGCTACTACGCCTACTAAAGATACTACAGGTACCACAGCTACTACTTTTGTTACACTTACTGCACTTACTAAAGCTACTACACTTACTACGCTTAATACAGCTACAACACTTACTACAAGTACTAGACCTACTGCAGTTACTACAGCTACTACAACTACTACAGCTATTACACCTAATACAGATGCTACAGCTACTAAAGCTACTACACTTACTACACTTTGTACAGCTTCTACACTTACTACAGCTTCAAATGAAACTATAGCTTGTAAACGAAGTAAACTTACTACAGCTACTACAGATGCTACAGCTCCTACATTTACTACACTTACTACAGCTGCTACAGCTTCTACACTTACCACACTTACTACAGCTACTACACTTACTACAGAAACTTCCCTCACAACAATCATTACACTTACTGCACCTACTACACTTGCTACAGCCAATACACTTACTACAGTTACAACAGCTACTACACTTACTACAGCTACTAAACTTATCACAACTACTTCACCTACTACACTTACTACACTTACTGCACTTAATACAGCTACTTCAGATACTACAGCTACTACAGATATTACAGCTACTAAAGATAATACTGCTACTAAAGGTATTACCGCTGTAACACTTACTGCACATATTACAGTTACTATAATTACTACACCTACTACAGCTACTACAGCTGAACCACTTATTACACATACTACAGCTACTACACTTACTACATCTACTACTATCACTAAAGCTACTACACTTACTACATCTACTACCATCACTACAGCTACTACACTTACTACAGCTACTATAGCAACTACGCTTACTACACTTACTACAGCTACTCCGCTTAGTACACTTACCACAGCTACTACACTTACAACAACTGTACTATGTGTAGTCAGTTTTTAAGCTGTATTAGCTTTAGTAGCTGTAGTATATGTATTTGCTGTTGTAACTGTAGTAAGTGTAGTCGCTGTAGCAAGTGTAGTAGGTGCAGTAAAAGTAGTGGCTGTAGTAAGTGTAGTAGGCGCAGTAAGTGTAGTGACTGTAGTAAGTGTAGTAAATGTAGTAAGTGTAGTATCTGTAGTAAGTGTAGTAAGTGTAGTAGCTGTAGTAAAACTAAAAAGTGTAGAAGCTGTAGTGACCGTAATAAGTGTAGTAAGTGTAGAAGCTGTTGTACCTGTAGTAAGTGTAGAACGTGTAGTAGCTGTAGTATTAGTAGTAAGTGTAAGAGCTGTAGTTAGTGTAGTAGCTGTAGTAAGCATAGTACGTGTAGAAGCGTTGTAGCTGTAGTAGCTGTAGTAAGTGTACTAGCTGTAGTAAGTGTAGTAAGTGTAGTAAGTGTAGTAAGTGTAAAAGCTGCGGTAGCTGTATTAAGTATAAAACGTGTAGTAGCAGTAGTATCTCTAGTAAATGTAGGAGCTGTAGTAAGTGTAGTAGCTGTAGTAAGTGTAGTACGCGTAGACGCTGTAGTAGTTGTAGTAGCTGTAGTAAGTGTACTACATGTAGTAAGTGTAAAAGCTGTACAAAGTGTAGTAGGTGTAGTAGGTATAGTAGCTGTAGCAGGTGTGTTAGGTGTGGTAGCTGTAGTAGCTATAGTAGCTATTGTAACTGTGGTAGTTGTAGTATTTGTAGTAAGTGTAGTAGCTTTTGTAAGTGTAGTAAGTTTAGTAGCTGTAGTAAGTGTAATAAGGGTAGTTTCTGCAGTAGCTGTAGTACCTGTAGTTTCTCTAGTAGGGGTAGTAGCTGTAGTAGCTGTAGTATCTGTAGTAGCTGTAGTAAGTGCAGTAAGTGTAGTAAGTGTAGTAAGTGTAGTAGTTGTAATAAGTGTAGTAGCTGTAGTAAGTGTAGTAGCTGTGGTAACAGTAGTAAGTGTAGAGGCTGTATCAAGTTTAGTGGGTGAGTTAAGTTTAGTGGCTGAAGGAGGTGTAGTAGGTGAAGTAAGTGTAGTGACTGTAGTAAGTATAGTATCTGCAGTAAGTGTAGTAGCTGTAGTCAATGTAGTAAGTGTAGTAGCTGTAGTAAAAGTAGAACGCGTAGTAGCTGTAGTAACTGTAGTAAGTGTAGTAAGTGTACAAGCTGCAGTAGCTGTATTAAGTGTAAAACGTGTAGTAACAGTAGAATCTGTAGTAAGTTTAAGAGCTGTAGTAAGTGTAGTAGCTCTAGTAGATGAAGTAACTGTTGTAGGTTTAATAGTTGTAGTAGGTGTAGTAAGTGTAGTAGCTGTAGTAGGTCTAGAAGGTGTAGTAGAGGTGTTAAGTGTACTAAGCGGAGTAGCTGTAGTAAGTGTAGTAAACGTAGTGGCTGTAGTAGCCGTAGTAGGTATAGTGGGTGTAGTAAGTGTAGTAGCTTTAGTGATGGTAGTAGGTGTAGTAAGTGTAGTAGCTGTAGTATGTGTAGTAAGTGTTGCAGCTGTAGTAGCTGTAGTATGTGTAGTAAGTGTAGCAACTGTAGTATGTGTAGTAGGTGTTGCAGCTGTAGTAGCTTTAGTAGCTGTAGTATCTGTAGTAGCTGTAATATCTGTAGTAGCTTAAGTATCTGTACTAGCTGTAGTAAGTGTAGCAAATGTAGGAGCTGTAGTAACTGTAGAAAGTGTAGTAGCTGTGGTAAGTGTAGTAAGTGTTGTAGCTGTAGTAAGTGTAGAACGTGTAGTAGCTGTAGTATCAGTAGTAAGTGTAAGAGCTATAGTAACTGTAGTAGCTGTAGTAAGTGTACTACTTCTAGAAGCTGTGGTTCATGTAGAAGCTGTATTGAGTGTAAAAGGTTTACTAAGTGTAGTAGGTGTAGTAGCCTTAGTAGCTGTAGCATCTGTATTAGGTGTAACCTATAATTTTACCCAATTGGACAAATTATGTACCTAACTAGCCTAACTAATTACCTGATTAACCTATACATTTCCCTAATTAGTTTATAGAGGTATCTAATTAGCCGATGTAGTGTCCTAATTAATTTATCTATTTACCTAATTGCCTAATGAGTCTATCTAGTTTGCCTATGTATGCACTTGATTACCATATATGCTTATTTTATTAGTTTATTCATTAACCGGATTAGTCCATGTATTAACCTCTTCGGCTCTTGGACTCACCTGATTAGCCTATTTATATATCTGAATAGCCTACCTATTTACTGATTAGCCTATATATTTACCTTATTACTTTATCTATTTATTTAAATAGCCTGTGTATTTGACTAATTGGCCTTGCTATTTACCTGATTACCTTATAACCTTACCTGATTAACCTATGTATGCACTTAATTAGAATATATGCTTATTTTTTTTGTCTATGTATTTACCGGATTAGCCTATGAATTTATTTATTAGACTGTTGGGCTTTCCTGATTGGCCTACTTATATACCTACTTAGCCTAACTATTCAGCTTATTAGACTACATCCTTTCGTAAGCAGTTTATTTTTTTACCTAATCAGCCTATGTCTTTGCCTAATTAGCCTAGTTCTATCTAGTTACTTGATAGCCTCATGGGTTTACCTGATTGGCCCATTTATATAGCTGAATAGTCTAACTATTTACCTGAATACAGTATATATTTTCCTATTTAGTTTATTAATTTATCTGATTACCCTATAAATTTGCCTAATTAGCGGTTCTATTTACCTGATTAGCCTATAAATTTTCCTAATTATATGATGTATTTATCTAATTAGATTTTGTCTTTGCCTAATGCGCCTATCTATTTTCCTGATTGCCTGATGGGTTTATCTGATTGGCCCACTTATACACCTGATTACACTAACTATCTACCTGATAAGACTATATATTTCCCTAATTAGTTTATCTAATTAGCCTATGTAATTGCCTAATTCGCCTACGTATTTAATTGATTGCCTGATGGGTTTATCTAGTTAAGCTATGTGTTTGCCTAATTAGCCTATCTATTTAACTGATTGCATGATGGGTTTATCTAATGGGCCTGTTTATATATCTGATCACCCTAACTATGTACCTGATTAGACTATATATTTTCTTGATTAGCTCATCTATTAATCTAATTAGCCTATGTAATTGCCCAATTTGCCTATCTAGCAAAGATCATAGCGTATCTAGAGTAATCATAGCGTAATGCAAATGCATAGAGTAATCAGAAAAATAGATAAAGGAATTAGGTAAATATATAGGCTAATTAGGTAAATATATAGGCTAGTTAGGCTAATACCTAGGCTTATCCGATAAATAAATAAACTTATCAGGGACATATTTAGTGTAATCAAGTAAATAATTGGACTAATAAGGTATATAAATCGGCCAAGTCTGACTGTTGGGCTTGCCTGATTGGCCTACTTATATACCTATTTAGCCTAACTATTCAGCTTATTAGACTGCATACTTTCGTAATTAGATCATCGCTTTACCTAATCAGCCTATGTCTTTCCCTAATTAGTCTATCTAGCTACTTGATAACCTCATGGGTTTACCTGATTCGCGGGATTAGCCTTTGTATTTATTTATTTAGCCTATGGGCCTAGCTGATTGGCCCTATTTATATACCTGCATAACTCATCCTTTTACCTGATTAGATTAGATAATTATCTAATTTTTTTATCTTTTTATCTAATTAGCCTATGCGTTTGCCTAATTAACCTATTTCTTAAGCCGTTTGGATCACTTATATATCTAACTAGCCTAACTTATTTACCTAATCAAACTTTATATTTTCTTAATTATTTTATCTTATTATGTAATCAGCCTATGTAGGGTCCTAATTAGGCTAATTACTTACCTAATTGCCTGATGATTTTATGTAGTTTGCCCATCTATGTACTTGATTACCATACATGCTTATTTCATTAGCTTAAATATTTTCCCCCGATTTGCGTATTTATTTGTCTGATTAGCCTATATATTTACCTAAAGACTTAACCTACTTATCCGATTTACCTTATGGCCTGATGGGTTTACCGAATTGGCCGACTTATATACTTTATTAGTCCAATTATTTACCTGATTACACTATATATTTCCCTGATTAGTTTATTTATTTATCATATAAGCCTATATATTAGCCTAACTAGCCTATATATCTACCTAATTAGCCTATATATTTACCTAATTCCTTTATCTATTTATCTTGTTTTTCTATGCATTTGCATTACGCTATGATTACTCTAGATACGCTATGATCTTCGCCAGATAGGCGAATTGGGCAATTACATAGGCTAATTAGATTAATAGATGAGGTAATCAAGAAAATATATAGTCTAATCAGGTAAATAGTTAGGGTGATCAATTATATAAACAGGCCCATTAGATAAACCCATCAGGCAATCAGTTAAATAGATAGGCTAATTAGGCAAACACATAGGCTAACTAGATAAACCCATCAGGCAATCAATTAAATACGTAGGCGAATTAGGCAATTACTTAGGCTAATTAGATAAACTAATTAGGGAAATATATAGTCTTATCAGGTAAATAGTTAGTGTAATCAGGTGTATAAGTGGGCAGATCAGATAAACCCATCAGGCAATCAGGAAAATAGATAGGCAAATTAGGCAGACATCATCTAATTAGATAAATACATCATATAATTAGGAAAATTTATAGTCTAATCAGGTAAATAGTTGTCACAATCATGTAAAAATAAATTAATTAGGCAAATACATAGACTATTTAGATAACAGAACAAACTAGTTAGATAAATAAATAATCTAATCAGGTAAAAGAACAGGCCAAAACGGTAAGCCCAAGAGCCAAATAAGTAAATAGGCTAATCCGGTAAATACATAGACAAATAAATTAAGCATATATGCTTATTAAGTACATACACGAATTAATCAGGTAAAGTGATAAGGCAATCAGGTAAATAGACAAGCCAATTAGCGAATTCATAAGCTAATCAGATAAATAGAAATACTAATTAGGAAAATATATAGGCTAATCAGGTAAATAGATAGCCTAATCAGACATATAAATAGGCTAGTTAGGTAAACCTAACAGGCATTTAAGTAAATATATAGGCTAATTTGGAAAAGACCGGCTAATTAGATAAAACGATAAACTAATGAGACTCATTAGGCAATTAGGTAAATAGATAGGGTAATTAGGACACTACATCGGCTAATTAGATAACTCTATAAACTAATAAGGGAAATGTATAGGTTAATCAGGTAATTAGTTAGGCTAGTCAGGTATATAAATTGTCCAATCGGGTAAAAGAATAGATTAATTAATAGGTTAATAAGATAAATGAATCAACTAATTAGTTAAATAAATAGGCTGAGCAGGTAAATAGACTAATTTAGCAAATACATAAGCTAATTAGACAAATAGATAAGCTAATTAGAAAGTTAGGCTTATCATGTTTATAAATGGTCTGGTCAGGAAAACTGATAAGGAAATCAAAAAAGAGAAAGGCTAAGTAGGCAGAAACATCCGCTAATTAGATAAATAGATATACTATTTAGGGAAATATATAGGCTAGTCAGATAGATAGATAGGCTAGCCAGTTATGTAAGTAGGCTAATTAGGTAAACTTATCAGGCAATCAGGTAAATAGTCGGGCTAATTAGGCAAAGAAATAGGTAGATAAATGGATCAACTAATTAAACTGTGTATTCATTTGGCTGTTGGGCTTATTGCCTGATTACTTTACCTAATTAATCTGTTGATGTACCTGATAAGCATATATGCATATATTTACGGCCGATTAGACTATAATTTTCCTTATTAGTTTATCTGTTTATCTAATTAGCCTATGTCTTTGCCTAATTAGCCTATAGATTTACCTAATTACCTTAGCAGTCTATCTGACTCGCCATTTATATACCTGATTACTCTAACTATTTCCCTAGTTAGTTTACCCATTTACTTGATTAGCCTATATTCTTACCTAATTACTTTATCTATTTATGTTAATAGCCTATGTATTTGCCTACTTGGCCTATTTACCTTATTGAATGAAAACTCTACCTTTTTAATCTATGTATGTACTAGATTAGGATATATGCTTATTTTATTTGTCTATGTATTTACCGGATTAGCCTATGTATCCATTTATTAGACTGTTGGGCTTGCCTGATTGGCCTACTTATATACCTATTTAGCCTAACTATTCAGCTTATTAAACTACATACTTTCGTAATCAGATTATCGCTTTACCTAATCAGCCTATGTCTTTCCCTAATTAGCCTATCTAGTTACTTGATAACCTCAGGGGTTTACCTGATTCGCGGGATTAGCCTTTGTATTTATTTATTTGGCCTATGGAACTAGCTGATTGGCCCTACTTATAAACCTGCCTAGCTCATCCTTTTACCTGATTAGATTATATAATTATCTAATTTTTTTATCTTTTTATCTAATTAGCCTATGCGTTTGCCTAATTAACCTATTTCTTAAGCCGTTTGGATCACTTATATATCTAACTAGCCTAACTTATTTACCTAATCAAACTTTATATTTTCTTAATTATTTTATCTTATTATGTAATCAGCCTATGTAGGGTCCTAATTAGGCTAATTACTTACCTAATTGCCTGATGATTTTATGTAGTTTGCCCATCTATGTACTTGATTACCATACATGCTTATTTCATTAGCTTAATTATTTTCCCCCGATTTGCGTATTTATTTGTCTGATTAGCCTATATATTTACCTAAAGACTTAACCTACTTATCCGATTTACCTTATGGCCTGATGGGCTTACCGAATTGGCCGACTTATATACTTTATTAGTCCAATTATTTACCTGATTACACTATATATTTCCCTGATTAGTTTATTTATTTATCATATAAGCCTATATATTAGCCTAACTAGCCTATATATCTACCTAATTAGCCTATATATTTACCTAATTCCTTTATCTATTTATCTTGTTTTTCTATGCATTTGCATTACGCTATGATTACTCTAGATACGCTATGATCTTCGCCAGATAGGCGAATTGGGCAATTACATAGGCTAATTAGATTAATAGATGAGGTAATCAAGAAAATATATAGTCTAATCAGGTAAATAGTTAGGGTGATCAATTATATAAACAGGCCCATTAGATAAACCCATCAGGCAATCAGTTAAATAGATAGGCTAATTAGGCAAACACATAGGCTAACTAGATAAACCCATCAGGCAATCAATTAAATACGTAGGCGAATTAGGCAATTACTTAGGCTAATTAGATAAACTAATTAGGGAAATATATAGTCTTATCAGGTAAATAGTTAGTGTAATCAGGTGTATAAGTGGGCAGATCAGATAAACCCATCAGGCAATCAGGAAAATAGATAGGCAAATTAGGCAGACATCATCTAATTAGATAAATACATCATATAATTAGGAAAATTTATAGTCTAATCAGGTAAATAGTTGTCACAATCATGTAAAAATAAATTAATTAGGCAAATACATAGACTATTTAGATAACAGAACAAACTAGTTAGATAAATAAATAATCTAATCAGGTAAAAGAACAGGCCAAAACGGTAAGCCCAAGAGCCAAATAAGTAAATAGGCTAATCCGGTAAATACATAGACAAATAAATTAAGCATATATGCTTATTAAGTACATACACGAATTAATCAGGTAAAGTGATAAGGCAATCAGGTAAATAGACAAGCCAATTAGCGAATTTATAAGCTAATCAGATAAATAGAAATACTAATTAGGAAAATATATAGGCTAATCAGGTAAATAGATAGCCTAATCAGACATATAAATAGGCTAGTTAGGTAAACCTAACAGGCATTTAAGTAAATATATAGGCTAATTTGGAAAAGACCGGCTAATTAGATAAAACGATAAACTAATGAGACTCATTAGGCAATTAGGTAAATAGATAGGGTAATTAGGACACTACATCGGCTAATTAGATAACTCTATAAACTAATAAGGGAAATGTATAGGTTAATCAGGTAATTAGTTAGGCTAGTCAGGTATATAAATTGTCCAATCGGGTAAAAGAATAGATTAATTAATAGGTTAATAAGATAAATGAATCAACTAATTAGTTAAATAAATAGGCTGAGCAGGTAAATAGACTAATTTAGCAAATACATAAGCTAATTAGACAAATAGATAAGCTAATTAGAAAGTTAGGCTTATCATGTTTATAAATGGTCTGGTCAGGAAAACTGATAAGGAAATCAAAAAAGAGAAAGGCTAAGTAGGCAGAAACATCCGCTAATTAGATAAATAGATATACTATTTAGGGAAATATATAGGCTAGTCAGATAGATAGATAGGCTAGCCAGTTATGTAAGTAGGCTAATTAGGTAAACTTATCAGGCAATCAGGTAAATAGTCGGGCTAATTAGGCAAAGAAATAGGTAGATAAATGGATCAACTAATTAAACTGTGTATTCATTTGGCTGTTGGGCTTATTGCCTGATTACTTTACCTAATTAATCTGTTGATGTACCTGATAAGCATATATGCATATATTTACGGCCGATTAGACTATAATTTTCCTTATTAGTTTATCTGTTTATCTAATTAGCCTATGTCTTTGCCTAATTAGCCTATAGATTTACCTAATTACCTTAGCAGTCTATCTGACTCGCCATTTATATACCTGATTACTCTAACTATTTCCCTAGTTAGTTTACCCATTTACTTGATTAGCCTATATTCTTACCTAATTACTTTATCTATTTATGTTAATAGCCTATGTATTTGCCTACTTGGCCTATTTACCTTATTGAATGAAAACTCTACCTTTTTAATCTATGTATGTACTAGATTAGGATATATGCTTATTTTATTTGTCTATGTATTTACCGGATTAGCCTATGTATCCATTTATTAGACTGTTGGGCTTGCCTGATTGGCCTACTTATATACCTATTTAGCCTAACTATTCAGCTTATTAAACTACATACTTTCGTAATCAGATTATCGCTTTACCTAATCAGCCTATGTCTTTCCCTAATTAGCCTATCTAGTTACTTGATAACCTCAGGGGTTTACCTGATTCGCGGGATTAGCCTTTGTATTTATTTATTTGGCCTATGGAACTAGCTGATTGGCCCTACTTATAAACCTACCTAGCTCATCCTTTTACCTGATTAGATTATATAATTATCTAATTTTTTTATCTTTTTATCTAATTATCCTATGCATTTGCCTAATTAAATTATTTTTTACGCCGTTTGGATCACTTATATATCTAACTAGCCTAACTTATTTACCTAATCAAACTTTATATTTTCTTAATTATTTCATCTTATTATGTAATCAGCCTATGTAGGGTCCTGATTAGGCTAATTACTTACCTAATTGCCTGATGATTTTATGTAGTTTGCCCATCTATGTACTTGATTACCATACATGCTTATTTCATTAGTTTAATTATTTTTCCCCGATTTGCGTATTTATTTGTCTGATTAGCCTATCTTTTTAACTGATTAGCCTATATATTTACCTAAAGACTTAACCTACTTATCCGATTTACCTGATTGCCTGATGGGTTTACCGAATTGGCCGATTTATATACTTTATTAGTCCAATTATTTACCTGATTACACTATATATTTCCCTGATTAGTTTATTTATTTATCGGATAAGCCTATGTATTAGCCTAACTAGCCTATATATTTACCTAATTAGCCTATATATTTACCTAATTCCTTTATCTATTTATCTGATTACTCTATGCATTTGCATTACGCTATGATTACTCTAGATACGCTATGATCTTCGCCAGATAGGCGAGTTGGGCAATTACATAGGCTAATTAGATTAATAGATGAGCTAGCCAAGAAAATATATAGTCTAATCAGGTAAATAGTTAGGGTGATCAATTATATAAACAGGCCCATTAGACAAACTTATCAGGCAATTAGTTAAATAGATAGGCTAATTAGGCAAACACATAGGCTAACTAGAAAAACCCATCAGGCAATCAATTAAATACGTAGGCGAATTAGGCAATTACTTAGGCTAATTAGATAAACTAATTAGGGAAATATATAGTCTTATCAGGTAAATAGTTAGTGTAATCAGGTGTATAAGTGGGCAGATCAGATAAACCCATCAGGCAATCAGGAAAATAGATAGGCAAATTAGGCAGACATCATCTAATTAGATAAATACATCATATAATTAGGAAAATTTATAGTCTAATCAGGTAAATAGTTGTCACAATCATGTAAAAATAAATTAATTAGGCAAATACATAGACTATTTAGATAACAGAACAAACTAGTTAGATAAATAAATAATCTAATCAGGTAAAAGAACAGGCCAAAACGGTAAGCCCAAGAGCCAAATAAGTAAATAGGCTAATCCGGTAAATACATAGACAAATAAATTAAGCATATATGCTTATTAAGTACATACACGAATTAATCAGGTAAAGTAATTAGGCAATCAGGTAAATAGACAAGCCAATTACCAAATTTATAAGCTAATCAGATAAATAGAAATACTAATTAGGAAAATATATAGGCTAATCAGGTAAATAGATAGCCTAATCAGACATATAAATAGGCTAGTTAGGTAAACCTAACAGGCATTTAAGTAAATATATAGGCTAATTTGGCAAAGACAGGCTAATTAGATAAAACGATAAACTAATGAGACTCATTAGGCAATTAGGTAAATAGATAGGCTAATTAGGACACTACATCGGCTAATTAGATAACTCTATAAACTAATTAGGGAAATGTATAGGTTAATCAGGTAATTAGTTAGGCTAGTCAGGTATATAAATTGTCCAATCGGGTAAGAGAATAGGTTAATTAATAGGTTAATCAGACAAATAGGTCAACTAATTAGTTAAATATATAGGCTAAGCAGGTAAATAGACTAATTTAGCAAATAAATAAGCTAATTAGACAAATAGATAAGCTAATTAGAAAGTTAGGCCAATCATGTTTATAAATGGTCTGGTCAAGAAAACTCATAAGGCAATCAGGAAATAGAAAGACTAATTAGGCAAAAACATACGCTAATTAGATAAATAGATATACTATTTAGGGAAATATATATAGGCTAGTCAGATAGATAGATAGGCTAGCCAGTTATGTAAGTAGGCTAATTAGGCAAAGAAATAGGCTAATTAGATAAATAGATAAACTAATTAAACTGTGTATTCATTTGGCTGTTGGGCTTATTGCCTGATTACTTTACCTAATTAATCTGTTGATGTACCTGATAAGCATATATGCATATATTTATGGCCGATTAGACTATAGATTTTCCTTATTAGTTCATCTGTTTATCTAATTAACCTATGTCTTTGCCTAATTAGCCTATAGATTTACCTGATTACCTTAGCAGTCTATCTGACTCGCCATTTATATACCTGATAACTCTAACTATTTCCCTAATTAGTTTACCCATTTACTTGATTAGCCTATATTCTTACCTAATTACTTTATCTATTTATGTTAATAGCCTATGTATTTGCCTACTTGGCCTATTTACCTTATTGAATGAAAACTCTACCTTTTTAATCTATGTATGTACTAGATTAGGATATATGCTTATTTTATTTGTCTATGTATTTAGCGGATTAGCCTATGTATTTGTTTATTAGACTGTTGGGCTTGCCTGATTAACCTACTTATATACCTATTTAGCCTAACTATTCAGCTTATTAGACGACATGCTTTTGTAATCAGATTATCGCTTTACCTAATCAGCCTATGTCTTTTCCTAATTAGCCTATCTAGTTACTTGATAACCTCATGGGTTTACCTGATTCGCGGGACTAGCGTTTGTATTTATTTATTTAACCTATGGGCCTAGCTGATTGGCCCTATTTATATACCTGCATAACTCATCCTTTTACCTGATTAGATTATATAATTATCTAATTTTTTATCTTTTTATCTAATTAGCCTATGCATTTGCCTAATTAACCTATTTTTTAAGCCGTTCGGATCACTTATATATCTAACTAGCCTAACTTATTTACCTAATCAAACTTTATATTTTCTTAATTATTTAATCTTATTATGTAATCAGCCTATGTAGGGTCCTAATTAGGCTAATTACTTACCTTATTGCCTGATGATTTTATGTAGTTTGCCCATCTATGTACCATACATGCTTATTTCATTAGTTTAATTATTTTTCCCCGATTTGCGTATTTATTTGTCTGATTAGCCTATCTTTTGAACTGATTAGCCTTTATATAGTATATAGTACGTCTGATAGGTTTAGTAGGCGCAGAAAAGGGTAAGTAGTTAGTGTATGACCCCATAAAATATCCTGCAATGTCGAGCATCTGGGCTTAAAAGTAACTGTATTGAATTGGACAAAAAGAACTAGCTGCAGTAAGTGTAGTAAGTGTAGTAGCTGTAGTATGTGTGGAAGTGTAGTAAGTGTAGTAGCTGTAGTAAGTGTAGTAAGTGTAGTAGCTGTAGTACGTGTAGTAGCTGTAGTAAGTGTGGTAAGTGTAGTAGCTGTAGTTGCTGTAGTAAGTGTAGTAGCTGTAGTAACTGTAGTTGCTGTAGTAGCTGTAGTAAGTGTAGTAAGTGTAGTAAGTGTAGTAAGTGTAGTAGCTGTAGTAATTGTAGTACCTGTAGTATCTGTAGTAAGTGTAGGATCTGTAGTAAGTGTAGTGGCTGTAGTAGCTGTAGTAAGTGTAGTAAGTGTGGTAACTGCAGTACGTTTAGTAAGTGCGGTAAGTGTAGTAAGTGTAGTAAATGTAGTACCTGCAGTATCTGTAGTAAGTGTAGTAGCTGTAGTAAGTGTAGCATGTGTAGTAAGTGTACTACCTTTACTAAGTGTAGTAAGTGTAGTAAGTGTAGTAGCTGTAGTAAGTGTAGTAGTTGTAGTAAGTGAAGTGGATGTAATAGCTGTAGTAAGTGTATTAAGTGTAGTAGCTGTAGTAAGTGTAGTAGCTGTAGTAAGTGTAGTAAGTGTAGTAGCTCTAGTAAGTGTAGTAAGTGTAATAAGTGTAGTATTTGTAGTAAGTTTAGTAGGTGCAGTAGTACAGCTCTTAGAACTACTACACTTACTACACGTACTAGAGCTACTACACTCACTAGACTTACACCAGCTACTACACTTACTGCAGATAGTACAGCTACTGCACTTACTAAACATACTACAGCTACTACACTTACTAAACTTACTTTACTTACTACAGATACTACAGCTACTACAACGACTACACTTACTAAAGTTACTAGAGCTACTGCAGAAACTACACTTACTACACTTACTACAGCTACTAAAGCTACTACACTTACTAAAGATACTACGCTTACTACAGCTACTACATTACTGCAGCTACTACACTCACTACAGATACTACACTTACTACACCCACTACACTTACTGCACCTACTACACCTTTTATAGCCACGACACTAAAGCTACTACACCTACTACACTTAGTACATTTTCTACACTGACTACAGCTTCAAATGGAACTATAGCTGCTACACGAAGTACACTTACTACAGCTACTACAGTTGCTACAGCTGTTACATTTACTACAATTACTACAGCTACTACAGCTTCTACACATACTACACTTACTACAGCTACTACACTTACTACAGCTACTACACCTACTACAGTTACTACACTTACTAAAGCTACTACACTTACTACAGCTACTAGATCTACTGCAGTTACTACAGCTAATAAAACTACTACAGCCATTACACCTAATACAGATGCTACAACTACTCAAGCTACTACACCTACTACACTTAGTACAGCCTCTACACTTACTACATCTTTAAATGCAACTATAGCTTCTACACGAAGTACACTTACTACAGCTACTACAGTTGCTACAGCTCCTACAGCTTCAAATGGAACTATAGCTTCTACACGAAAAACACTTACTACAGCTACTACAGTTGCTACAGCTCCTACAGCTTCAAATGGAACTATAGCTTCTACACGAAGTACACTTACTACAGCTACTACACTTACTACAGCTACTAAACCTACTACAGTTACTACACTTACTACAGCTACTTCACTTACTACAGCTAATACGCCAACTACAGATACTACAGGTACCACAGCTACTACACTTGCTACACTTACTACACTTACTACAGCTACTACACTTACTACGCTTACTACAGCTTCTACACTTACTACACTTATTACAGTTACTACAGCTACTACACTTTCTTCTTTTACTACAGCTACTAAGCTTACTATACTTCCTACACTCACTACACTTACTGCACCTACACTTACTACAGCTACTACATTTACTACACTTACTACAACTACTACACCTACTGCAGTTACTACAGCTTCTAAAGCTACTACAGCTACTACAGTTGAAAAACCTTTACAACACATACTACAGTTACTACACTAAAGTGTAGTAGCTGTACTAAGTGTAGTAAGTAAAAAAGCTGTGGTAAGTGTACTAAGCGGAGTAGCTGTAGTAAGTGTAGTAAGCGTAGTGGCTGTAGTAGCTGTACCAAGTGTGTGGCTGTAGTAAGGGTAGTAGCTGTAGTGATGGTAGTAGATGTAGTAAGTGTAGTATGTGTATTATGTGTAGAAAGTGTTGCCGCTTTAGTAGCTATTCTAGGTGTAGTAAGTGTAGTAACTGTAGTATGTGTAGTAAGTGTTGTAGCTGTAATATCTGAGTAGTTGTAGTATCTCAAGTAGCTGTAGTAAGTGCAGTAAGTGTAGTTAGTGTATTTAGTGTAGTAGTTGAAATAAGATTAGTAGCTTTAGTAAGTGTGGTAGCTGTTGTAACTGTAGTAAGTGTATTGGCTGTAGCAAGTGTAGTAGGTGCAGTAAATGTAGTGGCTGTAGGAAGTGTAGTATCTGTAGTAAGTGTAGTAAGTGTAGTAGCTGTAGTAAAGGTAGAACGTGTAGTAGCTGTAGTAGCTGTAGAAAGTGTAGTAGCTTTACTAAGTGTAGTAGGTGTAGTAGCTTTAGTAGCTGTAGCATCTGTATTAGGTGTAGTAGCTGTAGTAGCCGTAGTAGCTGTAGTAACTGCAGTAGGTGTAGTAGTTGTAGTAAGTGTAGTAGCTGTAGTAAGTGTAGTAAGTGTAGCGAGTGTAGTAGCTGTAGTAGCTATAGTATCTGTAGTAGGCGTAGTAGCTGTAGCACATGTAGTAGCTGTAGTAGGTTTTGTAACTGTAGTAGGTGTGGTAGCTGTAGTAAGTGTAGTGGCTGTAGTAAGTGTAGTAGTTGTAGTTATGGAAGTAGATGTAGTAAGTGTAGTAGCTGTGGTATGTGTAGTAAGTGTTGCAGCTGTAGTAGCTGTAGCAGGTGTAGTAACTGTAGTAACTTTAGTTTGTGTAGTAAGTTTTGCAGTTGTAGTAAGTGTAGTAGCTGTTGTAAATGTAGTCAGTGTAGTGGGTGTAGCAGGTGTAGTAGGTGCAGTCTGTGTAGTTGCTGTACGAAGTGTAGTAGGTACAGTAAATGTAGTGACTGTAGTAAGTATAGTATCTGTACTAAGTGTAGTAGCTGTAGAAAGTGTAGTAAGTGTAGTAGCTGTAGTAAAAGTAGAACGTGTAGTAGTTCTAGGAACTGTACTAAGTGTAGTAAGTGTACAAGCTGCAGTAGCTGTATTAAGTGTAAAACGTGTAGTAGCAGTGCTATCTGTAGTAAGTGTACAAGCTGCAGTGAGTGTAGTAGATGAAGTAAGGGGAGTACCTGTGGAAGCTGTAGTAGCTGAAGTAGCTGTAGTAAGTGTACTAGATGTAGAAAGAGTAGTAGCTGTACTAAGTGTAGTAGGTGTAGTAACTATAGTAGCCGTACCAGCTTACTACAGCTTACTACACCTTCACAAAAACTAAAGCTTTTACACGTAGTGCACTTACTACAGCAACTACAGTTACTACAGCTCTTACACTACTTACAGATACTAGAGCTACTACACGATCTACACTTACTACAGCTACTACACTTACTACACTTACTTCAGCTACTACACTTACTACAGTTATTACAGCTCCTACATTTACTACACTTACTACAGCTACTACAGCTTCTACACTTACTACAGCTACTACACTTACTACAGTTATTACAGCTCCTACATTTACTACACTTACTACAGCTACTACACGTTCTAAACTTACTACAGCTACTACACTTACTACACTTACTACAGCTACTACACTTACTACAGTTATTACAGCTCCTACATTTACTACACTTACTACAGCTACTACTGCTTCTACATTTACTACAGTTACTACATTTACTACAGCTACTACACGTTCTACTTTCACTACAGCTACTACACTTACTACACTTACTACAGCTACTACACTTACTACAGCTACAACACTTACTACAACTACTACACCTACTACACTTACTGCAGCTACTACACTTACTACAGCTAGTACACGTACTACAACTACTACAGCTACTACAGCTTCTAAACGTACTACACTTACTACAGCTGCTACACTTACTAGAGCTCTTCCACTTACTTCTGATACTAAAGCTACTACACGTTCTACACTTACTACAGCTCAACATGTTCTACACTTACTACAGTAACTACAGCTACTACACGTTCTCCTTTTACTACAGTACTACACTTACTACACTTCCTACAGCTAGTACACTTAATACAGATACTACACATACTACAGTCACTACACTTACCGCACCTACTAAACTTACTACAGCCTCTACACTTATCACAGCTACTACAGCAACTACGCTTACCACACTTACTACAACTATTACACCTACTACAGTTACTACACTTACTACAGCTACTACACCTACTACAGTTACTTCATTTACTGCAGCTACTACACTTACTACAGCTACTACAGCTACTATGCCTACTACATATACTACAGGTACCACAGCTACTACACTTGCTACACTTACTACACTTACTACAGCTGCTACACTTACTAAGCTTACTACAGCTACTACACTTACTACAAGTACTACACCTACTGCAGTTACTACAGCTTCTACGGCTAATACAGCTATTACACCTAATGCAGATGCTACAACTACTAAAGCTACTACACCTACTACACTTAGTACATTTTCTACACTGACTACAGCTTCAAATGGAACTATAACTTCTACACGAGGTACACTTACTACAGCTACTACAGTTGCTACAGCTGTTACATTTACTACAATTACTACAGCTACCACAGCTTCTACACTTACTACACTTACTACAGCTACTACACTTACTACAGCTACTACACCTACTACAGTTACTACACTTACTACAGCTACTACACTTACTACAGCTACTAGATCTACTGCAGTTACTACAGCTACTACAACTACTACAGCCATTACACCTAATACAGATCCTACAGCTACTAAAGCTACTACACCTACTACACTTAGTACAGCCTCTAAACTTACTACAGCTTTAAATGGAACTATAGCTTTTACACGAAGTACACTTACTACAGCTACTACAGTTGCTACAGCTCCTACAGCTTCAAATGGAACTATAGCTTCTACATTAAGTACACTTACTACAGCTACTACAGTTGCTACAGCTACTACAGCTACTAAACTTACTACACTTACTACAGCTACTACAGTTACTACATCTACTACACCTACTACAGTTACTACACTTACTACAGCTACTACACTTACTACAGCTACTACGCCAACTACAGATACTACAGGTACCACAGCTACTACACTTGCTACACTTACTACACTTACTACAGCTACTACACTTACTACGCTTACTACAGCTACTACACTTACTACAGGTACTACACATACTCTAGTTACAACAGCTACTACAACTACTACAGCTATTACACGTAATGCAGATGCTCCAGCTACTAAAGCTACTACACCTACTACACTTGGTACAGCTTCTACACTTACTACAGCTTTAAAAGGAACTATAGCTTCTACACGAAGTACACTTACTACAGCTACTACAGTTGCTACAGCTCCTACATTTACTACTTTTACTACAGCTACTACAGGTTCTACACTTACTACACTTACTACAGCTACTACACTTACTACAGAAACTTCACTTACTCCAATCATTACACTTACTGCAACTACTACACTTGCTACAGCCAATACACTTACTACAGTTACAACAGCTACTACACTTACTACAGCTACAAAACTTATCACAACTACTTCACTTACTACACTTACTACACTTACTGCACTTACTACAGCTACTTCAGATACTACAGCTACTACAGATATTACAGCTACTACAGATACTACAGCTACTAAAGCTTTTACAGCTGAAACACTTACTACACATACTACAGTTACTATAATTACTACACCTACTACAGCTACTTAAGCTGCAACACTTATTACACATACTACAGCTACTACACTTACTACATCTACTACCATCACTAAAGCTACTACATTTACTACATCTACTACCATCACTACAGTTACTACTTTTTCTACAGCTACTATAGCAACTACGCTTACTTCACTTACTACAGCTACTTCGCTTAGTTCAATTACCACAGCTACTACACTTACTACACTTACTACAACTGTACTATGTGTAGTAAGTTTTTCAGCTGTAGTAGCTTTGGTAGCTGTAGTTTATGTAGTAGCTGTTGTAACTGTAGTAAGTGTAGTGGCTGTAGCAAGTGTAGTAGGTGCAGTAAGAGTAGTGGCTGTAGTAAGTGTAGTAGGCGCAGTAAGTGTAGTGACTGTAGTAAGTGTAGTATCTGTAGTAAGTGTAGTTGCTGTAGTAAGTGTTGTAAGTGTAGTAGGTGTAGTAAAAGTAAATAGTGTAGTAGGTGTCGTGACTTTAATAAGTGTAGAAGCTGTTGTACCTGTAGTAAGTGTAGAACGTGTGGTAGCTGTAGTATCAGTAGTAAGTGTAAGAGCTGTAGTAAGTGTAGTAGCTGTAGTAAGTATAGTACATATAGAAGCTGTAATAGCTGTAGTAGCTGTAGTAAGTTTACTAGCTGTAGTAAGTTTACTAGCTGCAGTAAGTGTAGTAGGTGTAGTAAGTGTTGTTGCCGTAGTAAGTGTAGTAAGTGTAGTAAGTGTTGTAAGTGTTAAAGCTGCAGTAGCTGTATTAAGTATAAAACGTGTAGTAGCAGTTGTTTCTCTAGTAAGTGTAGGAGCTGTAGTAAGTGTAGTAGCTGTAGTAAGTGTAGTACGCGTAGACGCTGTAGTAGTTGTAGTAGCTGTAGTAAGTGTACTACATTTAGTAAGTGTAAAAGCTGTACAAAGTGTAGTAGGTGTAGTAGGTATAGTAGCTGTAGCAGCTGTATTAGGTGTGGTAGCTGTAGTAGCTATAGTAGCTGTTGTAACTGCAGTAGTTGTAGTATTTGTAGTAAGTGTAGTAGCTTTAGTAAGTGTAGTAAGTTTAGTAGCTGTAGTAAGTGTAGTAAGGGTAGTTTCTGCAGTAGCTGTAGTACCTGTAGTTTCTCTAGCAGGGGTAGTAGCTGTAGTAGCTGTAGTAAGTGTTGTAGCTGCAGTAAATGTAGTAACTGTAGTAGGTGTAGTAGCTGTAATAGCTGTAAGTGTCGTAGATGAAGTAACTGTTTTAGCTGTAATAGTTATAGTAGGTGTAGTAAGTGTAGTAGCTGTAGTGAGTGTAGAAGGTGTAGTAGCGGTGTTAAGTATACAAAGCGGAGTAGCTGTAGTAAATGTAGTAAACGTAGTGGCTGTAGTAGCCGTAGTAGGTGTAGTGGGTGTAGTAAGTGTAGTAGCTTTAGTGATGGTAGTAGGTGTAGTAAGTGTAGTAGCTGTAGTATGTGTAGTAAGTGTTGCAGCTGTAGTAGCTTTAGTAGGTGTAGTAAGTGTAGTAACTGTAGTATGTGTAGTAAGTAATGCAGCTGTAGTAGCTTTAGTAGCTGTAGTATCTGTAGTAGCTGGAATATCTGTAGTAGCTCTAGTATCTGTAGTAGCTGTAGTAAGTGCAGTAAGTGTAGTAAGTGTAGTAAGTGTAGTAGTTGTAATAAGTGCATTAGCTTTAGAAAGTGTAGTAGCTGTTGTAACTGTAGTAAGTGTATTGGCTGTAGCAAGTGTAGTAGGTGTAGTAAGTGTAGTAGTTGTAATAAGGGTAGTATCTTTAGTAAGTGTAGTAGCTGTTGTAACTGTAGTAAGTGTATTGCCTGTAGAAAGTGTAGTAGGTGCACTAAGTGTAGTGACTGTTGTAAGTGTAGTATTTGTAGTAAGTGTAGTAGCTGTAGTAAAAGTAGAACGTGTAATAGCTGTAGTAACTGTAATAAGTGTAGTAAGTTTAGAAGATGTAGTAGCATTAGTAGGTGTAGCAAATGTAGGAGCTGTAGTAACTGTAGTAAGTGTAGTAGCTGTAGTAGTAAGTGTTGTAGCTGTAGTAAGTGTAGAACGTGTAGTAGCTGTAGTATCTTTAGTCAGTGTAAGAGCTGTAGTAACTGTAGTAGCTGTAGTAAGTGTACTACGTCTAGAAGCTGTAGTTCCTGTAGAAGCTGTCGTGAGTGTAGTAGCTGTACTAAGTGTAGTAGGTTTAGTAGCCCTAGTAGCTGTAGCATCTGTATTAGGTGTAACCTATTATTTTACCCGATTGGACAAATTATATACCTAACTAGCCTAACTAATTACCTGATTAACCTATACATTTCCCTAATTAGTTTATAGAGGTATGTAATTAGCCGATGTAGTGTCCTAATTAGTCTATCTATTTACGTAATTGCCTAATGAGTCTATCTAGTTTGCCTATGTATGCACTTGATTACCATATATGCTTATTTCATTAATTTATTCATTAACCGGATTAGTCCATGTATTAACCTCTTCGGCTGTTGGGCTCACCTGATTAGCCTATTTATATATCTGAATAGCCTACTTATTTACATATTAGCCTATATATTTACCTTATTACTTTATCTATTTATATAAATAGCCTGTGTATTTGACTAATTGTCCTTGCTATTTACCTGATTACCTGATAACCTTACCTGATTAACCTATGTATGCACTTAATTAGAATATATGCTTATTTTTTTTTTCTATGTATTTACCGGATTAGCCTATGAATTTATTTATTAGACTGTTGGGCTTTCAAGATTGGCCTACTTATATACCTATTTAGCCTAATTATTCAGCTTATTAGACTACATCCTTTCGTAAGCAGTTTATCTCTTTACCTAATCAGACTATGTCTTTGCCTAATTAGCCTATCTAGTTACTTGATAGCCTCATGGGTTTACCTGATTGGCCGATTTATATAGCTGAATAGTATAACTATTTACCTCAATACAGTATTTATTTTCCTAGTTAGTTTATTAATTTATCCGATTACCCTATGCATTTGCCTAATTAGCGGTTCTATTTACCTGATTAGCCTATAAATTTTCCTAATTATATGATGTATTTATCTAATTAGATTATGTCTTTGCCTAATTAGCCTATCTATTTTCCTGATTGCCTGATGGGTTTATCTGATTGGCCCACTTATACACCTGATTACACTAACTATTTACCTGATAAGACTATATATTTCCCTAATTAGTTTCTCTAATTAGCTTATGTAATTTTTTAATTCGCCTACGTATTTAATTGATTGCCTGATGGGTTTATCTAGTTAAACTATGTGTTTGCCTAATTAGCCTCTCTAGTTAACTGATTGCATGATGGGTTTATCTAATGGGCCTGTTTATATATATGATCACCCTAACTATGTACCTAATTAGACTATATATTTTCTTGATTAGCTTATCTATTAATCTAATTAGCCTATGTAATTGCCCAATTCGCCTATCTGGCGAAGATCATAGCGTATCTAGAGTAATCATAGCGTAACTCAAATGCATAGAGTAATCAGATAAATAGATAAAGGAATTAGGTAAATATATAGGCTAATTAGGTAAATATATAGGCTAGTTAGGCAAATACATAGGCTTACCCGATAAATAAATAAACTAATAAAGGACATATTTAGTGTAATCAGGTAAATAATTGGACAAATAAAGTATGTAAATTGGCCAATTCGGTAAACCCAGTAGGCAATCAGGTAAATCGGATAAGTAAGTTGTCTTTAGGTAAATGTATAGGCTAATCAGTTAAAAAGATAGGCTAATCAGACAAATAAGTACGCAAATCGGGGAAAAATAATTAAACTAATTAAATAAGCATGTATGGTAATCAAGTACATAGATGGGAAAATTACATAAAATCATCAGGCAATTAGGTAAGTAATTAGCGTAACTAGGACCCTACATAGGATGATTACATAATAAGATGAAATAATTAAGAATATATAAAGTTTGATTAGGTAAATAAGTTAGGCTAGTTAGATATATAAGTGATCCAAACGGCTTAAAAAAGGGTTAATTAGGCAAACGCATGGCTAATTAGATAAAAAGATAAAAAATCTAAATCATTATATAATCTAATCAGGTAAAAGGATGAGCTAGGCAGGTATATAAATAGGGCCAATCAGCTAGGCCCATAGGCCAAATAAATAAATACAAAGGCTAATCCGCCGAATCAGGTAAACCCATCAGGTTATTAAGTAACTAGATAGGCTAATTAGGGAAAGACATAGGCTGATTAGGTAAAGCGATAATCTAATTACGAAAACATGTAGTCTAATAAGCTAAATAGTTAGGCTGAATAGGTATATAAGTAGGCCAATCACGCAAGCCCAACAGTCTAATAAATAAATACATAGGCTAATCCGGTAAATACGTAGACAAATAAAATAAGCATATATCCTAATCTAGTGCATACATAGGTTAATCAGGTAAGGTTATGAGGCAATCAGGTAAATAGATAGGCCAATTAGGCAAATACATAGGCTATTAACATAAATAGATAAAGTAATTAGGTAAGAATATAGATTAATCAGTAAATAGGTAGGCTAGTCAGATATATAAATAGGCTAATCAGGTGAGCCCAACGGCCGAAGAGGTTAATACATGGACAAATCCGGTTAATGAATAAACTAATGAAATAAGCATATATGGTAATCAAGTGCATACATAGGCAAACTAGACTGACTCATTAATCAATTAGGTAAATAGATAGGCTAATTACGACACTACATCGGCTAATTATTTAACTCTATAAACTAATTAGGGAAATGTATAGGTTAATCAGGTAATTGGTTAGCCTAGTCAGGTATATAAATTGTCCAATCGGTTAAAAGAATAGGTTAATTAATAGGTTAATAAGATAAATGGATCAACTAATTAGTTAAATATATAGGCTAAGCAGGTAAATAGACTAATTTAGCAAATACATAATCTAATTAGACAAATAGATAAGCTAATTAGAAAGTTAAGCTTATCATGTTTATAAATGGTCTGGTCAGGAAAACTAATAAGGCAATCAGGAAATAGAAAGGCTAATTAGGCAAAAACATACGCTAATGAGATAAATAGATATACTATTTAGGGAAATATATAGGCTGGTCAGATAGATAGATAGGCTAGCCAGTTATGTAAGTAGGCTAATTAGGCAAAGAAATAGGCTAATTGAATAAATAGATAAACTAATTAAACTGTGTATTCATTTGGCTGTTGGGCTTATTGCCTGATTACTTTACCTAATTAATCTGTTGATGTACCTGATAAGCATATATGCATATATTTATGGCCGATTAGACTATAAATTTTCCTTATTAGTTCATCTGTTTATCTAATTAGCCTATGTCTTTGCCTAATTAGCCTATAGATTTACCTTATTACCTTAGCAGTCTATCTGACTCGCCATTTATATACCTGATAACTCTAACTATTTCCCTAATTAGTTTACCTATTTACTTGATTAGCCTATATTCTTACCTAATTACTTTATCTATTTATGTTAATAGCCTATGTATTTGCCTACTTGGCCTATCTATTTACCTTATTGAATGAAAACTCTACCTTTTTAATCTATGTATGTGCTAGATTAGGATATATGCTTATTTTATTTGTCTATGTATTTACCGGATTAGCCTATGTATCCATTTATTAGACTGTTAGGCTTGCCTGATTGGCCTACTTATATACCTATTTAGCCTAACTATTCAGCTTATTAGACTACATACTTTCGTAATCAGATTATCGCTTTACCTAATCAGCCTATGTCTTTCCCTAATTAGCCTATCTAGTTACTTGATAACCTCATGGGTTTACCTGATTCGCCGGATTAGCCTTTGTATTTATTTATTTGGCCTATGGGCCTAGCTGATTGGCCATATTTATATACCTGCCTAGCTCATCCTTTTACCTGATTAGATTATATAATTATCTAATATTTTTATCTTTTTACCTAATTAGCCTATGCATTTGCCTAATTAACCTATTTTTTAAGCCGTTTGGATCACTTATATATCTAACTAGCCTAACTTATTTACCTAATCAAACTTTATATATTCTTAATTATTTCCTCTTCTTATGTAATCAGCCTATGTAGGGTCCTAATTAGGCTAATTACTTACCTAATTGCCTGATGATTTTATGTAGTTTGCCCATCTATGTACTTGATTACCATACATGCTTATTTCATTAGTTTAATTATTTTTCCCCGATTTGCGTATTTATTTGTCTGATTAGCCTATCTTTTTAACTGATTAGCCTATATATTTACCTAAAGACTTAACCTACTTATCCGATTTACCTGATTGCCTGATGGGTTTACCGAATTGGCCGATTTATATACTTTATTAGTCCAATTATTTACCTGATTACACTATATATTTCCCTGATTAGTTTATTTATTTATCGGATAAGCCTATGTATTAGCCTAACTAGCCTATATATTTACCTAATTATTCTATATATTTACCTAATTCCTTTATCTATTTATCTGATTACTCTATGCATTTGCATTACGCTATGATTACTCTAGATACGCTATGATCTTCGCCAGATAGGCGAATTGGGCAATTACATAGGCTATTTAGATTAATAGATGAGCTAATCAAGAAAATATATAGTCTAATCAGGTAAATAGTTAGGGTGATCAATTATATAAACAGGCTCATTAGATAAACCCATCAGGCAATCAGTTAAATAGATAGGCTAATTAGGCAAACACATAGGCTAACTAGATAAACCCATCAGGCAATCAATTAAATACGTAGGCGAATTAGGCAATTACATAGGCTAATTAGATAAACTAATTAGGGAAATATATAGTCTTATCAGTAAATAGTTAGTGTAATCAGGTGTATAAGTGGGCAGATCAGAGAAACCCATCAGGCAATCAGGAAAATAGATAGGCAAATTAGGCAGACATCATCTAATTAGATAAATACATCATATAATTAGAAAAATTTATAGTCTAATCAGGTAAATAGTTGTCACAATCATGTAAAAATAGATTAATTAGGCAAATACATAGACTATTTAGATAACAGAATAAACTAGTTAGATAAATAAATAATCTAATCAGGTAGAAGAACAGGCCAAAAAGGTAAGCCCAAGAGCCAAATAATTAAATAGGCTAATCCGGTAAATACATAGACAAATAAATTAAGCACATATGCTTATTAAGTACATACACGAATTAATCAAGTCAAGTAATTAGGCAATCAGTTAAATAGACAAGCCAATTACCAAATTCATAAGCTAATCAGATAAATAGAAATACTAATTAGGAAACTATATAGGCTAATCAGGTAAATAGATAGCCTAATCAGACATATAAATAGGCTAGTTAGGTAAACCTAACAGGCATATAAGTAAATATATAGGCTAATTTGGCAAAGACAGGCTAATTAGATAAAACGATAAACTAATGAGACTCATTAGGCAATTAGGTAAATAGATAGGCTAATTAGGACACTACATCGGCTAATTAGATAACTCTATAAACTAATTAGGGAAATGTATAGGTTAATCAGGTAATTAGTTAGGCTAGTCAGGTATATAAATTGTCCAATCAGGTAAAAGAATAGGTTAATTAATAGGTTAATAAGATAAATGGATCAACTAATTAGTTAAATATATAGGCTAAGCAGGTAAATAGACTAATTTAGCATATACATAAGCTAATTAGACAAATAGATAAGCTAATTAGAAAGTTAAGCTTATCATGTTTATAAATGGTCTGGTCAGGAAAACTCATTAGGCAATCAGGAAATAGAAAGGCTAATTAGGCAAAAACATACGCTAATTAGATAAATAGATATACTATTTAGGGAAATATATAGGCTAGTCAGATAGATAGATAGGCTAGCCAGTTATGTAAGTAGGCTAATTAGGCAAAGAAATAGGCTAATTAGATAAATAGATAAACTAATTAAACTGTGTATTCATTTGGCTGTTGGGCTTATTGCCTGATTACTTTACCTAATTAATCTGTTGATGTACCTGATAAGCATATATGCATATATTTATGGCCGATTAGACTATAAATTTTCCTTATTAGTTCATCTGTTTATCTCATTAGCCTATGTCTTTGCCTAATTAGCCTATAGATTTACCTTATTACCTTAGCAGTCTATCTGACTCGCCATTTATATACCTGATAGCTCTAACTATTTCCCTAATTAGTTTACCCATTTACTTGATTAGCCTATATTCTTCCCTAATTACTTTATCTATTTATGTTAATAGCCTATGTATTTGCCTACTTGGCCTATCTATTTACCTTATTGAATGAAAACTCTACCTTTTTAATCTATGTATGTGCTAGATTAGGATATATGCTTATTTTATTTGTCTATGTATTTACCGGATTAGCCTATGTATCCATTTATTAGACTGTTAGGCTTGCCTGATTGGCCTACTTATATACCTATTTAGCCTAACTATTCAGCTTATTAGACTACATACTTTCGTAATCAGATTATCGCTTTACCTAATCAGCCTATGTCTTTCCCTAATTAGCCTATCTAGTTACTTGATAACCTCATGGGTTTACCTGATTCGCCGGATTAGCCTTTGTATTTATTTATTTGGCCTATGGGCCAATTTGATTGGCCCTATTTATATACCTGCATAACTCGTCCTTTTACCTGATTAGATTATATAATTATCTAATTTTTTTATCTTTTTATCTAATTAGCCTATGCATTTGCCTAATTAACCTATTTTTTAAGCCGTTTGGATCACTTATATATCTAACTAGCCTAACTTATTTAGTTAATCAAACTTTATATTTTCTTAATTATTTTATCTTATTATGTAATCAGCCTATGAAGGGTCCTAATAAGGCTAATTACTTACCTAATTGCCTCATGATTTTATGTAGATTGCCCATCTGTGTACTTGATTACCATACATGCTTATTTCACTAGTTTAATTATTTTTCCCCGATTTGCGTATTTATTTTTTAAGTAGCCTATCTTTTGAACTGATTAGCCTTTATATAGTATATAGTACGTCTAGTAAGTTTAGTAGGCGCAGAAAAGGGTCAGTAGTTAGTGTATGACCCCATAAAATGTCCTGCAATGTCGGGCATCTGGGCTTAAAAGTAACTGTAGTGAATTGGACAAAAAGAAGTAGCTGCAGTAAGTGTAGTAAGTGTAGTAGCTGTAGTATGTGTGGTAAGTGTAGTAAGTGTAGTAGCTGTTGTAAGTGTAGTAAGTGTAGTAGCTGTAGTTGCTGTAGTAGCTGTAGTAAGTGTAGTAAGTGTAGTAAGTGTAGTAAGTGTAGTAGCTGGAGTAATTGTAGTACCTGTAGTATCTGTAGTAAAAGTAGGATCTGTAGTAAGTGTAGTGGCTGTTGTAGCTGTAGTAAGTGTAGTAAGTGTGGTAGCTGCAGTAAGTTTAGTAAGTGCGGTAAGTGTAGTAAATGTGGTAAATGTAGTACCTGCACTATCTGTAGTAAGTGTAGTAGCTGTACTAAGTGTAGCATGTGTAGTAAGTGTACTACCTGTAGTAAGTGTAGTAAGTGGAGTAAGTGTAGTAGCTGTAGTAAGTGTAGTAGTTGTAGTAAGTGAAGTGGATGTAATAGCTGTAGTAAGTGTATTAAGTGTAGTAGCTGTAGTAAGTGTAGTAAGTGTAGTAGCTCTAGTATGTGTAGTAAGTGTAATAACTGTAGTATTTGTAGTAAGTGTAGTACGTGCAGTAGTACAGCTCTTAGAGCTACTACACTTACTACTCTTACTAGAGCTACTACACTCACCACACTTACTCCAGCTCTTACACTTACTGCAGATAGTACAGCTACTGCAGTTACTAAACATACTACAGCTACTACAATTACTACACTTACTACGCTTACTACAGATACTACAGCTACTACAACTACTACACTTACTTCAGTTACTAGAGCTACTGCAGAAACTACACTTCCTACACTTACTGGAGCTACTACAGCTACTACACTTACTACAGATACTAATGCTACTACACTTACTACAGATACTACACTTACTACAGTCACTACCCTTATTGCACCTACTACACTACTGCGGCTACTACACTTACTACAGCCAGTACACTTACTACAGCTACTACAGCTACTACAGCTTCTAAACGTACTACACTTAGTAGAGCTACTACACTTAATACAGCTCTTACACCTACTACTAATACTACAGGTACTACAGATACTACAGGTACTACAGCTACTCTACTTGCTACACTTATTACATTTAGTACAGCTACTACACTTACTACACTTACTACAGCTACTACACTTACTACACTTACTACATCTACTACACCTACTGCAGTTACTACAGCTACTACGGCTACTACAGCTACTTCACCTAATACAGATGTCACAGCTACAAAAGCTGCTACACAACTTCTATAATTAGTACACCTTCTACAGCACTTACTACAGCTTCTACAGGAACTACAGCTTCTACACGTAGTACACTTACTATAGCTACTGCAGTTACTACAGCTCTTACACTTACTACAGATACTACAGCTACTACAGGTTCGAAACTTACTACAGCTACTACACTTACTACATTTACTACAGCTACTACACTTACTACAGTTACTACCGCTCCTACATTTACTAAACTTACTACAGCTACTACAGCTTCTACACTTATTACACTTACTACAGTTACTACATCTACTACACGTTCTACTTTTACTACAGCTACTATACTTACTACACTTACTACAGCTACTACACTTACTACAGATATTGCACTTACTAAAACTACTACACATATTACAACTACTACACTTACTACACTTACTACACTTACTGCACCTACTACACTCGCTGGAGCCACTACACTTACTAGAGTTAAACCAGCTACTACTCTTACTAAAGCTACTACACTTATTACAACTACTACACTTACTGCACTTACTACAGCTACTACAGATACTACAGCTTCTACAGATACTGCAGCTACTAAAGGTACTACAGCTGCAACACCTACTACACATACTACAATTACTACACTTACTACACCTCGTAGAGCTATTACAGTTGCAACAGTTACTACACATACTACAGCTACTACACTTACTAAATCTCCTACCATCACTACAGCTACTACACTTTCTACAGCCACTACAGTTACTACAGCTACTACACCTACTACACTTAATGCACTTACTACAGCTACTAAACTTACTACAGCTACTACGCCTACTACAGATACTACAGGTTCTACAGCTACTACACTTGCTACACTTGTTACACTTACTACATCTCTTACACTTACTACACTTACTACAGCTACTAGACTTACTACACTTACTACAACTGCTACACCTACTGCAGTTACTACATTTACTACGGCTACTACAGCTACTACACCTAATACAGATGGTACAGCTACCAGCTACCAAACCTACTTCACCTATTACACTTAGTACAGCTACTAGACTTACTACAGCTTCTACAGGAACTACAGCTTCTACACGTAGTACACTTATTACAGCTACTACAGTTACTACAGCTCTTACACTTACTACAGCTACTACACGTTCTACACTTACTACAGCTACTACACTTACTACACTTATTACAGTTACTACAGGTCATACATTTACTACAATTACTACAGCTACTACAGCTTCTACACTTATTACACTTACTACAGTTACTACAACTACTACACGTCTACTTTTGCTACAGCTACTACACTTACGACACTTACTACAGCTACTACACTTAGTACAGATATTACACTTACTACAGTCACTACACTTACTACACCTACTACACTTCCTATAGCCACTACACTTACTGCACCTACTAGACTTGCTACAGCCACTTCACTTACTACACTTAGTATAGCTACTACACTTACTACAGATAGTACACTTACTACAGCTAGTACAGCTAGTACAGCTTCTACACGTACTAAACTTACTACAGCTACTACACTTACTACAGCTCTTACACTTACTACTGATACTACAGCTACTACACGTTCTACACTTACTACAGTTACTACAGCTACTACACTTTTTACTTTTACTACAGCTACTAAACTTACTACGCTTTCTACACTTACTACACTTACTGCACCTACACTTACTACACCTACCACAGTTACTACAGCTACCACAGCTACTACAGTTAAAAAACCCTTACTGCACATACTACAGTTACTACACTACAGTGTAGTAGCTGTAGTAAGTGTGGTAAGTAAAGTAGCTGTGGTAAGTGTACTAAGCGGAGTAGCTGTAGTAAGTGTAGTAAGCGTAGTTGCTGTAGTGACTGTAGTAAGTGTAGTGGCTTAAGTAAGGGTAGTAGCTGTAGTGATTGTAGTAGATGTAGTAAGTGTAGTAGGTGTATTATGTGTAGAAAGTGTTGCCGCTTTAGTAGCTGTAGTAGGTGTAGTAAGTGTAGTAACTGTTGTATGTGTAGTAAGTGTTGTAGCTATAATATCTGAGTAGCTGTAGTATCTGAAGCAGCTGTAGTAAGTGCAGTAAGTGTAGTTAGTGTAGTTAGTGTAGTAGTTGAAATAAGTTTAGTAGCTGTAGTAATTGTGGTAGCTGTTGTAACTGTAGTAAGTGTATTTGCTGTAGCAAGTGTAGTAAGTCCAGTAAGTGTAGTGACTGTAGAAAGTGTAGCTTCTGTAGTAGGTGTAGTAAGTGTAGTAGCTGTAGTAAAGGTAGAACGGGTAGTAGCTGTAGTAGCTGTAGTAACTGTAGTAAGTCTAGTACCTATAGTAAGTGTAGTAAGTTTTGTAGCGGTAGTAAGTGTAGAACGTGTAGTAGCTGTAGTATCTTTAGTAAGTGTAAGAGCTGTAGTAACTGTAGAAGCTGTAGTAACTTTACTTCGTGTAGAAGCTGCAGTTCCTGTAGAAGCTGTAGTAAGTGTAGTAGCTGTACTAAGTGTAGTAGGTGTAGTAGCTTTAGTAGCTGTAGCATCTGTATTAGGTGTGGTAGCTGTAGTAGCCGTAGTTGCTGTAGTAGCTGCAGTAGGTGTAGTAGTTGTAGTAAGTATAGTAGCTGTAGTAAGTGTAGTAAGTGTAGTAGCTGTAGTAAGTGTACTAAGTGTAAAGGCTCTAGTAAGTGTAGTAAGTGTAGCAAGTGTAATAGCTGTAGTACCCTTAGTATCTGTAGTAGGCGTAGTAGATGTAGCACGTGTAGTAGCTGTAGTAAGTGTAGTAACTGTAGTAGGTGTAGTAGCTGTAGTAAGTGTAGTGGCTGTAGTAAGTGTAGTAGCTGTAGTTATAAAAGTAGATGTAGTAAGTGTAGATGCTGTGGTATGTGTAGTAAGTTTTGCAGCTGTACTAGCTGTAGTAGGTGTAGTAAGTGTAGTAGCTGTAGTAAGTGTAGTAAGTGAAGTAGCTGTAGTAAGGGTAGAACGTGTAGTAGCTTTAGTAGCTGTAGTAAGTGTAGTAAATGTAAAAGCTGTAGTAACTGTAGTAAGTGTAGTACCTAAAGTAAGTGTAGTAAGTTTTGTAGCTGTAGTAAGTGTAGAACGTGTAGTAGCTGTAGTATCTGTAGTAAGTGTAAGAGCTGTAGTAACTGTAGTAACTGTAGTAAGTGTACTTCGTGTAGAAGCTGTAGTTCCTGTACAAGCTGTAGTAAGTGTAGTTGCTTTACTAAGTGTAGTAGGTGTAGTAGCTTTAGTAACTGCGGTAGGTGTAGTAGTTGTAGTAAGTATAGTAGCTGTTGTACCTGTAGTAAGTGTATTGGCTGTAGCAAGTGTAGTAGGTGCAGTAAGTGTAGTGGCTTTAGGAAGTGTAGTAGGTCCAGTAAGTGTAGTGACTGTAGAAAGTGTAGTATCTGTAGTAAGTGTAGTAAGTGTAGTAGCTGTAGTAAAGGTAGAACGTGTAGTAGCTGTAGTAGCTGTAGAAAGTGTAGTAGCTTTACTAAGTGTAGTAGGTGTAGTAGCTTTAGTAGCTGTAGCATCTGTATTAGGTGTAGTAGCTGTAGTAGCCGTAGTAGCTGTAGTAACTGCAGTAGGTGTAGTAGTTGTAGTAAGTGTAGTAGCTGTAGTAAGTGTAGTAAGTGTAGCGAGTGTAGTAGCTGTAGTAGCTATAGTATCTGTAGTAGGCGTAGTAGCTGTAGCACATGTAGTAGCTGTAGTAGGTTTTGTAACTGTAGTAGGTGTGGTAGCTGTAGTAAGTGTAGTGGCTGTAGTAAGTGTAGTAGTTGTAGTTATGGAAGTAGATGTAGTAAGTGTAGTAGCTGTGGTATGTGTAGTAAGTGTTGCAGCTGTAGTAGCTGTAGCAGGTGTAGTAACTGTAGTAACTTTAGTTTGTGTAGTAAGTTTTGCAGTTGTAGTAAGTGTAGTAGCTGTTGTAAATGTAGTCAGTGTAGTGGGTGTAGCAGGTGTAGTAGGTGCAGTCTGTGTAGTTGCTGTACGAAGTGTAGTAGGTACAGTAAATGTAGTAACTGTAGTAAGTATAGTATCTGTACTAAGTGTAGTAGCTGTAGAAAGTGTAGTAAGTGTAGTAGCTGTAGTAAAAGTAGAACGTGTAGTAGTTCTAGGAACTGTACTAAGTGTAGTAAGTGTACAAGCTGCAGTAGCTGTATTAAGTGTAAAACGTGTAGTAGCAGTGCTATCTGTAGTAAGTGTACAAGCTGCAGTGAGTGTAGTAGATGAAGTAAGGGGAGTACCTGTGGAAGCTGTAGTAGCTGAAGTAGCTGTAGTAAGTGTACTAGATGTAGAAAGAGTAGTAGCTGTACTAAGTGTAGTAGGTGTAGTAACTATAGTAGCCGTACCAGCTTACTACAGCTTACTACACCTTCACAAAAACTAATGCTTTTACACGTAGTGCACTTACTACAGCAACTACAGTTACTACAGCTCTTACACTACTTACAGATACTAGAGCTACTACACGATCTACACTTACTACAGCTACTACACTTACTACACTTACTACAGCTACTACACTTACTACAGTTATTACAGCTCCTACATTTACTACACTTACTACAGCTACTACAGCTTCTACACTTACTACAGCTACTACACTTACTACAGTTATTACAGCTCCTACATTTACTACACTTCCTACAGCTACTACACGTTCTACACTTACTACAGCTACTACACTTACTACACTTACTACAGCTACTACACTTACTACAGTTATTACAGCTCCTACATTTACTACACTTACTACAGCTACTACTGCTTCTACATTTACTACAGTTACTACATTTACTACAGCTACCACACGTTCTACTTTCACTACAGCTACTACATTTACTACACTTACTACAGCTACTACACTTACTACAGCTACAACACTTACTACAACTACTACACCTACTACACTTACTGCAGCTACTACACTTACTACAGCTAGTACACGTACTACAACTACTACAGCTACTACAGCTTCTAAACGTACTACACTTACTACAGCTGCTACACTTACTAGAGCTCTTCCACTTACTTCTGATACTAAAGCTACTACACGTTCTACACTTACTACAGCTCAACATGTTCTACACTTACTACAGTAACTACAGCTACTACACGTTCTCCTTTTACTACAGTACTACACTTACTACACTTCCTACAGCTAGTACACTTAATACAGATACTACACATACTACAGTCACTACACTTGCTGCACCTACTAAACTTACTACAGCCTCTACACTTATCACAGCTACTACAGCAACTACGCTTACCACACTTACTACAACTATTACACCTACTACAGTTACTACACTTACTACAGCTACTACACCTACTACAGTTACTTCATTTACTGCAGCTACTACACTTACTACAGCTACTACAGCTACTACCCCTACTACAGATACTACAGGTAATACAGCTACTGAAAAAGCTACACTTACTACACTTCCTACAGCTACTAAATTTACTACACTTACTAAAGCTACTAGACGTACTACACTTACTACAAATACTACGACTACTGCAGTTACTACAGCTATTATAGCAACTAGAGCTACTACACCTAATACAGCTGCTACAGCTACTATACCTATTACACCTACTACACTTACTACAGCTACTACACTCACTACAGCTACTATAGTTACTATAGCCACTACACTTACTACAGCTACTACACGTACTACAGTTACTACACTTACTACAGCTACTACACTTACTACAGCTACTATGCCTACTACATATACTACAGGTACCACAGCTACTACACTTGCTAAACTTACTACACTTACTACAGCTGCTACACTTACTAAGCTTACTACAGCTACTACACTTACTACAAGTAGTACACCTACTGCAGTTACTACAGCTTCTACGGCTAATACAGCTATTACACCTAATGCAGATGCTACAACTACTAAAGCTACTACACCTACTACACTTAGTACATTTTCTACACTGACTACAGCTTCAAATGGAACTATAACTTCTACACGAAGTACAGTTACTACAGCTACTACAGTTGCTACAGCTGTTACATTTACTACAATTACTACAGCTACCACAGCTTCTACACTTACTACACTTACTACAGCTACTACACTTACTACAGCTACTACACCTACTACAGTTACTACAATTACTACAGCTACTACACTTACTACAGCTACTAGATCTACTGCAGTTACTACAGCTACTACAACTACTACAGCCATTACACCTAATACAGATGCTACAGCTACTAAAGCTACTACACCTACTACACTTAGTACAGCCTCTACACTTACTACAGCTTTAAATGGAACTATAGCTTTTACACGAAGTACACTTACTACAGCTACTACAGTTGCTACAGCTCCTACAGCTTCAAATGGAACTATAGCTTCTACACGAAGTACACTTACTACAGCTACTACAGTTGCTACAGCTCCTACAGCTACTACACTTACTACACTTACTACAGCTACTACAGTTACTACAGCTACTACACCTACTACAGTTACTACACTTACTACAGCTACTACACTTACTACAGCTACTACGCCAACTACAGATACTACAGGTACCACAGCTACTACACTTGCTACACTTACTACACTTACTACAGCTACTACACTTACTACGCTTACAACAGCTACTACAACTACTACAGCTATTACACCTAATGCAGATGCTCCAGCTACTAAAGCTACTACACCTACTACACTTGGTACAGCTTCTACACTTACTACAGCTTTAAAAGGAACTATAGCTTCTACACGAAGTACACTTACTACAGCTACTACAGTTGCTACAGCTCCTACATTTACTACTTTTACTACAGCTACTACAGCTTCTACACTTACTACACTTACTACAGCTACTACACTTACTACAGAAACTTCACTTACTACAATCATTACACTTACTGCAACTACTACACTTGCTACAGCCAATACACTTACTACAGTTACAACAGCTACTACACTTACTACAGCTACAAAACTTATCACAACTACTTCACTTACTACACTTACTACACTTACTGCACTTACTACAGCTACTTCAGATACTACAGCTACTACAGATATTACAGCTACTACAGATACTACAGCTACAAAAGCTATTACAGCTGCAACACTTACTACACATACTACAGTTACTATAATTACTACACCTACTACAGCTACTTAAGCTGCAACACTCATTACACATACTACAGCTACTACACTTACTACATCTACTACCTTCACTAAGGCTACTACATTTACTACATCTACTACCATCACTACAGTTACTACTTTTTCTACAGCTACTATAGCAACTACGCTTACTTCACTTACTACAGCTACTTCGCTTAGTTCAATTACCACAGCTACTACACTTACTACACTTACTACAACTGTACTATGTGTAGTAAGTTTTTCAGCTGTAGTAGCTTTGGTAGCTGTAGTTTATGTAGTAGCTGTTGTAACTGTAGTAAGTGTAGTGGCTGTAGCAAGTGTAGTAGGTGCAGTAAGAGTAGTGGCTGTAGTAAGTGTAGTAGGCGCAGTAAGTGTAGTGACTGTAGTAAGTGTAGTATCTGTAGTAAGTGTAGTTGCTGTAGTAAGTGTTGTAAGTGTAGTAGGTGTAGTAAAAGTAAATAGTGTAGTAGGTGTCGTGACTTTAATAAGTGTAGAAGCTGTTGTACCTGTAGTAAGTGTAGAACGTGTGGTAGCTGTAGTATCAGTAGTAAGTGTAAGAGCTGTAGTAAGTGTAGTAGCTGTAGTAAGTATAGTACATGTAGAAGCTGTAATAGCTGTAGTAGCTGTAGTAAGTTTACTAGCTGTAGTAACTTTACTAGCTGCAGTAAGTGTAGTAGGTGTAGTAAGTGTTGTTGCCGCAGTAAGTGTAGTAAGTGTAGTAAGTGTTGTAAGTGTTAAAGCTGCAGTAGCTGTATTAAGTATAAAACGTGTAGTAGCAGTTGTTTCTCTAGTAAGTGTAGGAGCTGTAGTAAGTGTAGTAGCTGTAGTAAGTGTAGTACGCGTAGACGCTGTAGTAGTTGTAGTAGCTGTAGTAAGTGTACTACATTTAGTAAGTGTAAAAGCTGTACAAAGTGTAGTAGGTGTAGTAGGTATAGTAGCTGTAGCAGCTGTATTAGGTGTGGTAGCTGTAGTAGCTATAGTAGCTGTTGTAACTGCAGTAGTTGTAGTATTTGTAGTAAGTGTAGTAGCTTTAGTAAGTGTAGTAAGTTTAGTAGCTGTAGTAAGTGTAGTAAGGGTAGTTTCTGCATAAGCTGTAGTACCTGTAGTTTCTCTAGCAGGGGTAGTAGCTGTAGTAGCTGTAGTAAGTGTTGTAGCTGCAGTAAATGTAGTAACTGTAGTAGGTGTAGTAGCTGCAATAGCTGTAATGTCGGTAGTAGCTGTAGTAAGTGCAGTAAGTGTAGTAAGTGTAGTAAGTGTAGTGGTTGTAATAAGTGTAGTAGCTGTAGTAAGTGTAGTAGCTGTGGTAACAGTAGTAAGTGTAGAGGCTGTAGCAAGTTTAGTGGGTGCAGTAAGTGTAGTGGCAGTAGGAGGTGTAGTAGGTGCAGTAAGTGTAGTGACTGTAGTAAGTATAGTATCTGTAGTAAGTGTAGTAGCTGTAGTAAATGTAGTAAGTGTAGTAGCTGTAGTAAAAGTAGAACGCGTAGAGCCTTAGTAACTGTAGCAAGTGTAGTAAGTGTACAAGCTGCAGTAGCTGTATTAAGTGTAAAACGTGTAGTAACAGTAGTATCTGTAGTAAGTTTAAGAGCTGTAGTAAGTGTAGTAGCTGTAGTAAGTGTCGTAGATGAAGTAACTGTTTTAGCTGTAATAGTTATAGTAGGTGTAGTAAGTGTAGTAGCTGTAGTGAGTGTAGAAGGTGTAGTAGCGGTGTTAAGTATACAAAGCGGAGTAGCTGTAGTAAATGTAGTAAACGTAGTGGCTGTAGTAGCCGTAGTAGGTGTAGTGGGTGTAGTAAGTGTAGTAGCTTTAGTGATGGTAGTAGGTGTAGTAAGTGTAGTAGCTGTAGTATGTGTAGTAAGTGTTGCAGCTGTAGTAGCTTTAGTAGGTGTAGTAAGTGTAGTAACTGTAGTATGTGTAGTAAGTAATGCAGCTGTAGTAGCTTTAGTAGCTGTAGTATCTGTAGTAGCTGGAATATCTGTAGTAGCTCTAGTATCTGTAGTAGCTGTAGTAAATGCAGTAAGTGTAGTAAGTGTAGTAAGTGTAGTAAGTGTAGTAGTTGTAATAAGTGCATTAGCTTTAGAAAGTGTAGTAGCTGTTGTAACTGTAGTAAGTGTATTGGCTGTAGCAAGTGTAGTAGGTGTAGTAAGTGTAGTAGTTGTAATAAGGGTAGTATCTTTAGTAAGTGTAGTAGCTGTTGTAACTGTACTAAGTGTATTGCCTGTAGAAAGTGTAGTAGGTGCACTAAGTGTAGTGACTGTTGTAAGTGTAGTATTTGTAGTAAGTGTAGTAGCTGTAGTAAAAGTAGAACGTGTAATAGCTGTAGTAACTGTAATAAGTGTAGTAAGTTTAGAAGATGTTGTAGCATTAGTAGGTGTAGCAAATGTAGGAGCTGTAGTAACTGTAGTAAGTGTAGTAGCTGTAGTAGTAAGTGTTGTAGCTGTAGTAAGTGTAGAACGTGTAGTAGCTGTAGTATCTGTAGTCAGTGTAAGAGCTGTAGTAACTGTAGTAGCTGTAGTAAGTGTACTACGTCTAGAAACTGTAGTTCCTGTAGAAGCTGTCGTGAGTGTAGTAGCTGTACTAAGTGTAGTAGGTTTAGTAGCCCTAGTAGCTGTAGCATCTGTATTAGGTGTAACCTATTATTTTACCCGATTGGACAAATTATATACCTAACTAGCCTAACTAATTACCTGATTAACCTATACATTTCCCTAATTAGTTTATAGAGGTATGTAATTAGCCGATGTAGTGTCCTAATTAGTCTATCTATTTACCTAATTGCCTAATGAGTCTATCTAGTTTGCCTATGTATGCACTTGATTACCATATATGCTTATTTCATTAATTTATTCATTAACCGGATTAGTCCATGTATTAACCTCTTCGGCTGTTGGGCTCACCTGATTAGCCTATTTATATATCTGAATAGCCTACTTATTTACATATTAGCCTATATATTTACCTTATTACTTTATCTATTTATATAAATAGCCTGTGTATTTGACTAATTGTCCTTGCTATTTACCTGATTACCTGATAACCTTACCTGATTAACCTATGTATGCACTTAATTAGAATATATGCTTATTTTTTTTGTCTATGTATTTACCGGATTAGCCTATGAATTTATTTATTAGACTGTTGGGCTTTCAAGATTGGCCTACTTATATACCTATTTAGCCTAATTATTCAGCTTATTAGACTACATCCTTTCGTAAGCAGTTTATCTCTTTACCTAATCAGACTATGTCTTTGCCTAATTAGCCTATCTAGTTACTTGATAGCCTCATGGGTTTACCTGATTGGCCGATTTATATAGCTGAATAGTATAACTACTTACCTCAATACAGTATTTATTTTCCTAGTTAGTTTATTAATTTATCCGATTACCCTATGCATTTGCCTAATTAGCGGTTCTATTTACCTGATTAGCCTAAAAATTTTCCTAATTATATGATGTATTTATCTAATTAGATTATGTCTTTGCCTAATTAGCCTATCTATTTTCCTGATTGCCTGATGGGTTTATCTGATTGGCCCACTTATACACCTGATTACACTAACTATTTACCTGATAAGACTATATATTTCCCTAATTAGTTTCTCTAATTAGCTTATGTAATTTTTTAATTCGCCTACGTATTTAATTGATTGCCTGATGGGTTTATCTTGTTAAACTATGTGTTTGCCTAATTAGCCTCTCTAGTTAACTGATTGCATGATGGGTTTATCTAATGGGCCTGTTTATATATATGATCACCCTAACTATGTACCTAATTGGACTATATATTTTCTTGATTAGCTTATCTATTAATCTAATTAGCCTATGTAATTGCCCAATTCGCCTATCTGGCGAAGATCATAGCGTATCTAGAGTAATCATAGCGTAACTCAAATGCATAGAGTAATCAGATAAATAGATAAAGGAATTAGGTAAATATATAGGCTAATTAGGTAAATATATAGGCTAGTTAGGCAAATACATAGGCTTACCCGATAAATAAATAAACTAATAAAGGACATATTTAGTGTAATCAGGTAAATAATTGGACTAATAAAGTATGTAAATTGGCCAATTCGGTAAACCCATCAGGCAATCAGGTAAATCGGATAAGTAAGTTGTCTTTAGGTAAATATATAGGCTAATCAGTTAAAAAGATAGGCTAATCAGACAAATAAGTACGCAAATCGGGGAAAAATAATTAAACTAATTAAATAAGCATGTATGGTAATCAAGTACATAGATGGGCAAATTACATAAAATCATCAGGCAATTAGGTAAGTAATTAGCGTAACTAGGACCCTACATAGGATGATTACATAATAAGATGAAATAATTAAGAATATATAAGGTTTGATTAGGTAAATAAGTTAGGCTAGTTAGATATATAAGTGATCCAAACGGCTTAAAAAAGGGTTAATTAGGCAAACGCATGGCTAATTAGATAAAAAGATAAAAAATCTAAATCATTATATAATCTAATCAGGTAAAAGGATGAGCTAGGCAGGTATATAAATAGGGCCAATCAGCTAGGCCCATAGGCCAAATAAATAAATACAAAGGCTAATCCGCCGAATCAGGTAAACCCATCAGGTTATTAAGTAACTAGATAGGCTAATTAGGGAAAGACATAGGCTGATTAGGTAAAGCGATAATCTAATTACGAAAACATGTAGTCTAATAAGCTAAATAGTTAGGCTGAATAGGTATATAAGTAGGCCAATCACGCAAGCCCAACAGTCTAATAAATAAATACATAGGCTAATCCGGTAAATACGTAGACAAATAAAATAAGCATATATCCTAATCTAGTGCACACATAGGTTAATCAGGTAAGGTTATGAGGCAATCAGGTAAATAGATAGGCCAATTAGGCAAATACATAGGCTATTAACATACATAGATAAAGTAATTAGGTAAGAATATAGATTAATCAGTAAATAGGTAGGCTAGTCAGATATATAAATAGGCTAATCAGGTGAGCCCAACGGCCGAAGAGGTTAATACATGGACAAATCCGGTTAATGAATAAACTAATGAAATAAGCATATATGGTAATCAAGTGCATACATAGGCAAACTAGACTGACTCATTAATCAATTAGGTAAATAGATAGGCTAATTACGACACTACATCGGCTAATTAGATAACTCTATAAACTAATTAGGGAAATGTATAGGTTAATCAGGTAATTGGTTAGCCTAGTCAGGTATATAAATTGTCCAATCGGTTAAAAGAATAGGTTAATTAATAGGTTAATAAGATAAATGGATCAACTAATTAGTTAAATATATAGGCTAAGCAGGTAAATAGACTAATTTAGCAAATACATAATCTAATTAGACAAATAGATAAGCTAATTAGAAAGTTAAGCTTATCATGTTTATAAATGGTCTGGTCAGGATAACTAACAAGGCAATCAGGAAATAGAAAGGCTAATTAGGCAAAAACATACGCTAATTAAATAAATAGATATACTATTTAGGGAAATATATAGGCTAGTCAGATAGATAGATAGGCTAGCCAGTTATGTAAGTAGGCTAATTAGGCAAAGAAATAGGCTAATTAGATAAATAGATAAACTAATTAAACTGTGTATTCATTTGGCTGTTGGGCTTATTGCCTGATTACTTTACCTAATTAATCTGTTGATGTACCTGATAAGCATATATGCATATATTTATGGCCGATTAGACTATAAATTTTCCTTATTAGTTCATCTGTTTATCTCATTAGCCTATGTCTTAGCCTAATTAGCCTATAGATTTACCTTATTACCTTAGCAGTCTATCTGACTCGCCATTTATATACCTGATAACTCTAACTATTTCCCTTATTAGTTTACCCATTTACTTGATTAGCCTATATTGTTACCTAATTACTTTATCTATTTATGTTAATAGCTTATGTATTTGCCTACTTGGCCTATCTATTTACCTTATTGAATGAAAACTCTACCTTTTTAATCTATGTATGTGCTAGATTAGGATATATGCTTATTTTATTTGTCTATGTATTTACCGGATTAGCCTATGTATCCATTTATTAGACTGTTAGGCTTGCCTGATTGGCCTACTTATATACCTATTTAGCCTAACTATTCAGCTTATTAGACTACATACTTTTGTAATCAGATTATCGCTTTACCTAATCAGCCTATGTCTTTCCCTAATTAGCCTATCTAGTTACTTGATAACCTCATGGGTTTACCTGATTCGCCGGATTAGCCTTTGTATTTATTTATATGCCCTATGGGCCTAGCTGATTGGCCCTATTTATATACCTGCCTAGCTCATCCTTTTACCTGATTAGATTATATAATTATCTAATTTTTTTATCTTTTTATCTAATTAGCCTATGCATTTGCCTAATTAACCTATTTTTTAAGCCGTTTGGATCACTTATATATCTAACTAGCCTAACTTATTTACCTAATCAAACTTTATATATTCTTAATCATTTTATCTTCTTATGTAATCAGCCTATGTAGGGTCCTAATTAGGCTAATTACTTACCTAATTGCCGGATGATTATATGTAGTTTGCCCATCTATGTACTTGATTACCATACATGCTTATTTCATTAGTTTAATTATTTTTCCCCGATTTGCGTATTTATTTGTCTGATTAGCCTATCTTTTTAACTGATTAGCCTATATATTTACCTAAAGACTTAACCTACTTATCCGATTTACCTGATTGCCTGATGGGCTTACCGAATTGGCCGATTTATATACTTTATTAGTCCAATTATTTACCTGATTACACTATATATTTCCCTGATTAGTTTATTTATTTATCGGATAAGCCTATGTATTAGCCTAACTAGCCTATATATTTACCTAATTATTCTATATATTTACCTAATTCCTTTATCTATTTATCTGATTACTCTATGCATTTGCATTACGCTATGATTACTCTAGATACGCTATGATCTTCGCCAGATAGGCGAATTGGGCAATTACATAGGCTATTTAGATTAATAGATGAGCTAATCAAGAAAATATATAGTCTAATCAGGTAGATAGTTAGGGTGATCAATTATATAAAAAGGCTCATTAGATAAACCCATCAGGCAATCAGTTAAATAGATAGGCTAATTAGGCAAACACATAGGCTAACTAGATAAACCCATCAGGCAATCAATTAAATACGTAGGCGAATTAGGCAATTACATAGGCTAATTAGATAAACTAATTAGGGAAATATATAGTCTTATCAGTAAATAGTTAGTGTAATCAGGTGTATAAGTGGGCAGATCAGAGAAACCCATCAGGCAATCAGGAAAATAGATAGGCAAATTAGGCAGACATCATCTAATTAGATAAATACATCATATAATTAGAAAAATTTATAGTCTAATCAGGTAAATAGTTGTCACAATCATGTAAAAATAGATTAATTAGGCAAATACATAGACTATTTAGATAACAGAATAAACTAGTTAGATAAATAAATAATCTAATCAGGTAGAAGAACAGGCCAAAAAGGTAAGCCCAAGAGCCAAATAATTAAATAGGCTAATCCGGTAAATACATAGACAAATAAATTAAGCACATATGCTTATTAAGTACATACACGAATTAATCAAGTCAAGTAATTAGGCAATCAGTTAAATAGACAAGCCAATTACCAAATTCATAAGCTAATCAGATAAATAGAAATACTAATTAGGAAACTATATAGGCTAATCAGGTAAATAGATAGCCTAATCAGACATATAAATAGGCTAGTTAGGTAAACCTAACAGGCATATAAGTAAATATATAGGCTAATTTGGCAAAGACAGGCTAATTAGATAAAACGATAAACTAATGAGACTCATTAGGCAATTAGGTAAATAGATAGGCTAATTAGGACACTACATCGGCTAATTAGATAACTCTATAAACTAATTAGGGAAATGTATAGGTTAATCAGGTAATTAGTTAGGCTAGTCAGGTATATAAATTGTCCAATCAGGTAAAAGAATAGGTTAATTAATAGGTTAATAAGATAAATGGATCAACTAATTAGTTAAATATATAGGCTAAGCAGGTAAATAGACTAATTTAGCATATACATAAGCTAATTAGACAAATAGATAAGCTAATTAGAAAGTTAAGCTTATCATGTTTATAAATGGTCTGGTCAGGAAAACTCATTAGGCAATCAGGAAATAGAAAGGCTAATTAGGCAAAAACATACGCTAATTAGATAAATAGATATACTATTTAGGGAAATATATAGGCTAGTCAGATAGATAGATAGGCTAGCCAGTTATGTAAGTAGGCTAATTAGGCAAAGAAATAGGCTAATTAGATAAATAGATAAACTAATTAAACTGTGTATTCATTTGGCTGTTGGGCTTATTGCCTGATTACTTTACCTAATTAATCTGTTGATGTACCTGATAAGCATATATGCATATATTTATGGCCGATTAGACTATAAATTTTCCTTATTAGTTCATCTGTTTATCTCATTAGCCTATGTCTTTGCCTAATTAGCCTATAGATTTACCTTATTACCTTAGCAGTCTATCTGACTCGCCATTTATATACCTGATAACTCTAACTATTTCCCTAATTAGTTTACCCATTTACTTGATTAGCCTATATTCTTCCCTAATTACTTTATCTATTTATGTTAATAGCCTATGTATTTGCCTACTTGGCCTATCTATTTACCTTATTGAATGAAAACTCTACCTTTTTAATCTATGTATGTGCTAGATTAGGATATATGCTTATTTTATTTGTCTATGTATTTACCGGATTAGCCTATGTATCCATTTATTAGACTGTTAGGCTTGCCTGATTGGCCTACTTATATACCTATTTAGCCTAACTATTCAGCTTATTAGACTACATACTTTCGTAATCAGATTATCGCTTTACCTAATCAGCCTATGTCTTTCCCTAATTAGCCTATCTAGTTACTTGATAACCTCATGGGTTTACCTGATTCGCCGGATTAGCCTTTGTATTTATTTATTTGGCCTATGGGCCAATTTGATTGGCCCTATTTATATACCTGCATAACTCGTCCTTTTACCTGATTAGATTATATAATTATCTAATTTTTTTATCTTTTTATCTAATTAGCCTATGCGTTTGCCTAATTAACCTATTTTTTAAGCCGTTTGGATCACTTATATATCTAACTAGCCTAACTTATTTAGTTAATCAAACTTTATATTTTCTTAATTATTTTATCTTATTATGTAATCAGCCTATGAAGGGTCCTAATTAGGCTAATTACTTACCTAATTGCCTCATGATTTTATGTAGATTGCCCATCTGTGTACTTGATTACCATACATGTTTATTTCACTAGTTTAATTATTTTTCCCCGATTTGCGTATTTATTTTTTAAGTAGCCTATCTTTTGAACTGATTAGCCTTTATATAGTATATAGTACGTCTAGTAAGTTTAGTAGGCGCAGAAAAGGGTCAGTAGTTAGTGTATGACCCCATAAAATGTCCTGCAATGTCGGGCATCTGGGCTTAAAAGTAACTGTAGTGAATTGGACAAAAAGAAGTAGCTGCAGTAAGTGTAGTAAGTGTAGTAGCTGTAGTATGTGTGGTAAGTGTAGTAAGTGTAGTAGCTGTTGTAAGTGTAGTAAGTGTAGTAGCTGTAGTTGCTGTAGTAGCTGTAGTAAGTGTAGTAAGTGTAGTAAGTGTAGTAAGTGTAGTAGCTGGAGTAATTGTAGTACCTGTAGTATCTGTAGTAAAAGTAGGATCTGTAGTAAGTGTAGTGGCTGTTGTAGCTGTAGTAAGTGTAGTAAGTGTGGTAGCTGCAGTAAGTTTAGTAAGTGCGGTAAGTGTAGTAAATGTGGTAAATGTAGTACCTGCACTATCTGTAGTAAGTGTAGTAGCTGTACTAAGTGTAGCTTCTACACTTATTACACTTACTACAGTTACTACATCTACTACACGTTCTACTTTTACTACAGCTACTATACTTACTACACTTACTACAGCTACTACACTTACTACAGATATTGCACTACACTTACACAAAAAACCCTTACTGCACATACTACAGTTACTACACTACAGTGTAGTAGCTGTAGTAAGTGTGGTAAGTAAAGTAGCTGTGGTAAGTGTACTAAGCGGAGTAGCTGTAGTAAGTGTAGTAAGCGTAGTTGCTGTAGTGACTGTAGTAAGTGTAGTGGCTTAAGTAAGGGTAGTAGCTGTAGTGATTGTAGTAGATGTAGTAAGTGTAGTAGGTGTATTATGTGTAGAAAGTGTTGCCGCTTTAGTAGCTGTAGTAGGTGTAGTAAGTGTAGTAACTGTTGTATGTGTAGTAAGTGTTGTAGCTATAATATCTGAGTAGCTGTACTATCTGAAGCAGCTGTAGTAAGTGCAGTAAGTGTAGTTAATGTAGTTAGTGTAGTAGTTGAAATAAGTTTAGTAGCTGTAGTAATTGTGGTAGCTGTTGTAACTGTAGTAAGTGTATTGCCTGTAGAAAGTGTAGTAGGTGCACTAAGTGTAGTGACTGTTGTAAGTGTAGTATTTGTAGTAAGTGTAGTAGCTGTAGTAAAAGTAGAACGTGTAATAGCTGTAGTAACTGTAATAAGTGTAGTAAGTTTAGAAGATGTCGTAGCATTAGTAGGTGTAGCAAATGTAGGAGCTGTAGTAACTGTAGTAAGTGTAGTAGCTGTAGTAGTAAGTGTTGTAACTGTAGTAAGTGTAGAACGTGTAGTAGCTGTAGTATCTGTAGTCAGTGTAAGAGCTGTAGTAACTGTAGTAGCTGTAGTAAGTGTACTACGTCTAGAAGCTGTAGTTCCTGTAGAAGCTGTCGTGAGTGTAGTAGCTGTACTAAGTGTAGTAGGTTTAGTAGCCCTAGTAGCTGTAGCATCTGTATTAGGTGTAACCTATTATTTTACCCGATTGGACAAATTATATACCTAACTAGCCTAACTAATTACCTGATTAACCTATACATTTCCCTAATTAGTTTATAGAGGTATGTAATTAGCCGATGTAGTGTCCTAATTAGTCTATCTATTTACCTAATTGCCTAATGAGTCTATCTAGTTTGCCTATGTATGCACTTGATTACCATATATGCTTATTTCATTAATTTATTCATTAACCGGATTAGTAGCAAGTGTAGTAAGTCCAGTAAGTGTAGTGACTGTAGAAAGTGTAGTTTCTGTAGTAGGTGTAGTAAGTGTAGTAGCTGTAGTAAAGGTAGAACGGGTAGTAGCTGTAGTAGCTGTACTAACTGTAGTAAGTCTAGTACCTATAGTAAGTGTAGTAAGTTTTGTAGTGGTAGTAAGTGTAGAACGTGTAGTAGCTGTAGTATCTTTAGTAAGTGTAAGAGCTGTAGTAACTGTAGTAGCTGTAGTAACTTTACCTCGTGTAGAAGCTGCAGTTCCTGTAGAAGCTGTAGTAAGTGTAGTAGCTGTACTAAGTGTAGTAGGTGTAGTAGCTTTAGTAGCTGTAGCATCTGTATTAGGTGTGGTAGCTGTAGTAGCCGTAGTTGCTGTAGTAGCTGCAGTAGGTGTAGTAGTTGTAGTAAGTATAGTAGCTGTAGTAAGTGTAGTAAGTGTAGTAGCTGTAGTAAGTGTACTAAGTGTAAAGGCTCTAGTAAGTGTAGTAAGTGTAGCAAGTGTAATAGCTGTAGTACTCTACAGCAATCGGAGCGCCTTACTGGCAGCACACGTTCATTTGGGCTCCCGCTATTTTACAAATTTTCTTATTTATTTCGGGACTCCCAATATTTTTCGCTCTCTAGTTAGCTATCTAAGTCGATTAGGTATGGTTTTGGCATATTCACGAACTACTCTTGTATCAGTTTTACGATTTTTGCCGCGGATACCACTCAATACCCAATTATGGCGGACTATCACTCAATTTGGGATATCAAGAGTTAGGCCTACACGCCGTGGTTGTAGGGGAAGAGCAAGTAAGCCTAGCAATCTATCTATCTACGGCCTTTCCTCTACTTCATCTTCGCTGACTTCTGCGGGGTTTCGTTATCATGGAATTCAAGATCAAGATGTATGTCATTTACATACTGACTGTAACGCCTCATTAAATATTCAAGTTGGCACCTTCACAAGTGGCAATACCAACAACTGCATGCCAGAATCCTGCTCGATCATGCCTGTCAACTGTTCGCGCGGCTACTCTACACCACGCTTGTTGGTCCCTGGAGAGACTGTATTGTCTACCTCAACAGCTAGTTCTTCATCGTTGACCGGCCTTGAGATCAGAGTCCGTCCCGCGGGTTCTGTGGGCGCTGCGGACACATCGATTGTTTCTCGCAACAAAGCTGTTGCTTGTCATTCACATCAAAATCATCAAAACCTCATTCCTCTCAAGCGTACCCAGGACCAGCGTTCTCCTTCATGCTTGAAGTCCATTATTTTCGGGAATGTCAATGCTCGATCTCTCAGGCAAAAAACTGGAGTTTTTGTGGACCATGCTATTAATAAGAAAATCGACGTTTGTGCTGTCACTGAAACTTGGTTACGAGATGAAGACACCGTCGCTTTAGCAGCTATGGCTCCTGTTGGATATTCCTTCAGGAATGTTCCCAGAGCTGATGGTCGTTCTGGTGGTGGGACTGGATTATTTCTACGGGACAACTTGAATATTAATGATTTTGAAGGTCTTCAGCACCAATCCTTTGAATCATCTGAGTGGAATATTGCCGCTTGTGGTCGTTCTACAAAGTTTGTTATCATATATCGTCCACCTTATTCCGAGGCTCACCCCGTGGCTACTAGTGTATTTTTGGATGAATTCAGTAGCTATCTTGAGGACTTGGTGCTCTGCCCAGAGGTGCTGGTAATTGCTGGTGATTTTAATTTCCACATGGATGATCCCGCGGATGCTGATGCTAAGAAATTTGCCGATCTTCTTGAGACCTTTGGTCTTACTCAGCACGTCAATTTCGCAACCCATGTTTCTGGTCACTGGCTTGACCTTATTATTACTAGGTCGTCTAATGATGTGGTTGTTGTCTCGCCACGCCCCTCATTGTTTCTTTCGGACCATTGTTTCGCCGAGTGCTCTCTTGCCATTCCATGCACTGCAGGAACTGCGACTGAAATAGCGTTTCGCAAGTACAAGGACATTGTCGTTACAGCTTTTGAGAGGGACATTGCTAACTCTGACCTAGCTAAACTCAGTGGCTGTGAGCTCGCAGATGGCTATGATCGTATTCTTGGCGCAATTCTTGATGCGCATGCTCCTCTCCGTCGTAAGGTCATTGTCTCTCGCCCTAGAGTACCCTGGTTTAATGACGAGCTTAAGAGTTTGAAGTCTAGTCGGCGGAAATTGGAAAAAAGGATGAGACGAACTAACCTCGAGTCTGATATCATGGCTTATCGTACAGCATGCAATCAATATTGTTTTCGTCTGAATGAAGCCAAAAGGAAATATTACGACGATCTTATTGAAGAGTGTGCAGGGAATTCCAAGAAGCTCTTTGGCGTAGTAAAAGCTCTCTGTAATGTGCGTGCTGATGGTCTTCCGCCACATGACAATCCTCGTCATCTCGCTGATGAATTTGGTGAGTTCTTCTGCCGCAAGATTGATCTCATTAGGCAAGATATTGGAAGTTGTTCTCGGCCTCCTCAACCTGTCCTCTGTATTCCATCACCTTCTGCTAGATTGACACAGTTTTCGACCGTGTCTGAAGCTGATGTACGTGGCATAATTTCTTCATCTTCGAACGCTAGTTGTCAGCTAGATCCTATTCCCACATGGTTGCTGAAGAAGTGTATCGATGTACTCGCACCTATCATTACTAGGATGATCAACTCGTCTCTGGTCAGCGGCAGTGTACCTGACAATTGGAAGGTTGCACTTATTTCACCATTACTTAAGAAGCTTGGTCTTGAACTTGTGTATAAAAACTTTCGTCCGGTTAGCAACCTTCCCTTTATTTCTAAAACTGTTGAGAAGGTAGTGATACCGCAGGTTCTCGCCCACTGCTCTGAGCATGCACCTCTGCCGAATAATCAGTCATCCTATCGACAACATCATTCGACTGAGACTGCCTTGCTTAAAGTACAGAATGACATTCTCCTCAGCATGGACAGGCAAGAAGTTACTTTGCTCGTCTTGCTCGATCTTAGTGCGGCTTTTGATACGATAGATCACTCTATCTTGACAGATCTTCTAGAGTGTGACTTTGGCATCAGTGATCTTGCTCTCTCCTGGATAACATCATTTATGCGTGGGAGGGTGCAACGTGTAACCATCAAGCAGGAGCAATCTCGGGACTTCTCCCTTTCTAGTGGAGTTCCACAAGGAAGCTGTTTGGGCCCTTTGTTATTCATCATGTACGCTTCTCGGTTGTTTCATGTGGTGGAAAAGCACCTGCCCTCGGTACAAGGGTACGCTGATGACACACAACTCTATCTTTCGTTTCGCCCTACGTCCACCCTTTCACAAGATCAAGCGATCCGAGCTATGGAGGATTGTATCACTGATGTTCGAGCTTGGATGGGCCATAATATGTTAATGCTTAATGATAGCAAGACGGAATTTTTGATTATCGGTTCCCGTCAGCAACTTGCAAAGATAAGTATGGGCTCCGTTCATGTCGGAGATTCTGAGATTGTGTCAACCTCGTCTGTCCGCAATCTCGGGGCCTGGTTCGACGAGAATTTGTCAATGGATGCGCATGTTGGGAAGGTCTGTAGTAAGGCCTTCCTTGGTCTTTACAAGATTAGGCAAATAAGGAAGTTTTTATCGGAGGCTGCTACCAAAACTTTGGTTCATGCATTCGTCACGTCTCACGTGGATTATTGCAACTCTCTGCTCTACGGTGTTTCGCAGTACCAGCTTAATCGCTTACAGCGTGTACTCAACGCTGCAGCACGTGTCACGTGCCTTCTTCCACGATACTCCCACATCACTCCTGTGTTGGTTCAACTTCATTGGCTTCCGGTTGTCTCCCGGATCAGATTCAAGATCGCGCTGTTGGTTTTTAAAGTTCTTCGTGGCTGCGCTCCATCTTACTTATCTGAGCTATTACACCTGAAGGCTCCTGGGCGCTATGCACTGCGTAGTGATGATCAATATCTCCTTGTGATTCCACGAACGAACTGTAAAACTTTTGGTGACCGAGCATTTGCGGTTGCCGGACCTAGGGTCTGGAACAGTTTACCGATATACATACGCAAATCCAGTGACTTGCAGACTTTTAAAGCTAACTTGAAAACATTTTTATTTAGTCAATCTTATTAACTTATTTTAGCATTTATTGTTTTAATTCAATGTAAATAGATTTTATAATATATATATTTTTTTAACTATTGTAAAGCGCATTAGAATATTTTGAATAATTAATTGCGCTATATAAATTAATAAATTATTATTATTATTATTATTATTACTCTTAGTATCTGTACTAGGCGTAGTAGATGTAGCACGTGTAGTAGCTGTAGTAAGTGTAGTAACTGTAGTAGGTGTAGTAGCTGTAGTAAGTGTAGTGGCTGTAGTAAGTGTAGTAGCTGTAGTTATAAAAGTAGATGTAGTAAGTGTAGATGCTGTGGTATGTGTAGTAAGTTTTGCAGCTGTACTAGCTGTAGTAGGTATAGTAAGTGTAGTAGCTGTAGTAAGTGTAGTACGTGTAGTAGCTGTAGTAAGGGTAGAACGTGTAGTAGCTTTAGTAGCTGTAGTAAGTGTAGTAAATGTAAAAGCTGTAGTAACTGTAGTAAGTGTAGTACCTAAAGTAAGTGTAGTAAGTTTTGTAGCTGTAGTAAGTGTAGAACGTGTAGTAGCTGTAGTATCTGTAGTAAGTGTAAGAGCTGTAGTAACTGTAGTAGCTGTAGTAACTTTACCTCGTGTAGAAGCTGCAGTTCCTGTAGAAGCTGTAGTAAGTGTAGTAGCTGTACTAAGTGTAGTAGGTGTAGTAGCTTTAGTAGCTGTAGCATCTGTATTAGGTGTAGTAGCTGTAGTAGCCGTAGTAGCTGTAGTAACTGCAGTAGGTGTAGTAGTTGTAGTAAGTGTAGTAGCTGTAGTAAGTGTAGTAAGTGTAGCGAGTGTAGTAGCTGTAGTAGCTATAGTATCTGTAGTAGGCGTAGTAGCTGTAGCACATGTAGTAGCTGTAGTAGGTTTTGTAACTGTAGTAGGTGTGGTAGCTGTAGTAAGTGTAGTGGCTGTAGTAAGTGTAGTAGTTGTAGTTATGGAAGTAGATGTAGTAAGTGTAGTAGCTGTGGTATGTGTAGTAAGTGTTGCAGCTGTAGTAGCTGTAGCAGGTGTAGTAACTGTAGTAACTTTAGTTTGTGTAGTAAGTTTTGCAGTTGTAGTAAGTGTAGTAGCTGTTGTAAATGTAGTCAGTGTAGTGGGTGTAGCAGGTGTAGTAGGTGCAGTCTGTGTAGTTGCTGTACGAAGTGTAGTAGGTACAGTAAATGTAGTGACTGTAGTAAGTATAGTATCTGTACTAAGTGTAGTAGCTGTAGAAAGTGTAGTAAGTGTAGTAGCTGTAGTAAAAGTAGAACGTGTAGTAGTTCTAGGAACTGTACTAAGTGTAGTAAGTGTACAAGCTGCAGTAGCTGTATTAAGTGTAAAACGTGTAGTAGCAGTGCTATCTGTAGTAAGTGTACAAGCTGCAGTGAGTGTAGTAGATGAAGTAAGGGGAGTACCTGTGGAAGCTGTAGTAGCTGAAGTAGCTGTAGTAAGTGTACTAGATGTAGAAAGAGTAGTAGCTGTACTAAGTGTAGTAGGTGTAGTAACTATAGTAGCCGTACCAGCTTACTACAGCTTACTACACCTTCACAAAAACTAATGCTTTTACACGTAGTGCACTTACTACAGCAACTACAGTTACTACAGCTCTTACACTACTTACAGATACTAGAGCTACTACACGATCTACACTTACTACAGCTACTACACTTACTACAGTTATTACAGCTCCTACATTTACTACACTTACTACAGCTACTACAGCTTCTACACTTACTACAGCTACTACACTTACTACAGTTATTACAGCTCCTACATTTACTACACTTACTACAGCTACTACACGTTCTACACTTACTACGGCTACTACACTTACTACACTTACTACAGCTACTACACTTACTACAGTTATTACAGCTCCTACATTTACTACACTTACTACAGCTACTACTGCTTCTACATTTACTACAGTTACTACATTTACTACAGCTACTACACGTTCTACTTTCACTACAGCTACTACACTTACTACACTTACTACAGCTACTACACTTACTACAGCTACAACACTTACTACAACTACTACACCTACTACACTTACTGCAGCTACTACACTTACTACAGCTAGTACACGTACTACAACTACTACAGCTACTACAGCTTCTAAACGTACTACACTTACTACAGCTGCTACACTTACTAGAGCTCTTCCACTTACTTCTGATACTAAAGCTACTACACGTTCTACACTTACTACAGCTCAACATGTTCTACACTTACTACAGTAACTACAGCTACTACACGTTCTCCTTTTACTACAGTACTACACTTACTACACTTCCTACAGCTAGTACACTTAATACAGATACTACACATACTACAGTCACTACACTTGCTGCACCTACTAAACTTACTACAGCCTCTACACTTATCACAGCTACTACAGCAACTACGCTTACCACACTTACTACAACTATTACACCTACTACATTTACTGCAGCTACTACACTTACTACAGCTACTACAGCTACTACCCCTACTACAGATACTACAGGTAATACAGCTACTGAAAAAGCTACACTTACTACACTTCCTACAGCTACTAAATTTACTACACTTACTAAAGCTACTAGACGTACTACACTTACTACAAATACTACGACTACTGCAGTTACTACAGCTATTATAGCAACTAGAGCTACTACACCTAATACAGCTGCTACAGCTACTATACCTATTACACCTACTACACTTACTACAGCTACTACACTTACTACAGCTACTATAGTTACTATAGCCACTACACTTACTACAGCTACTACACGTACTCCAGTTACTACACTTACTACAGCTACTACACTTACTACAGCTACTATGCCTACTACATATACTACAGGTACCACAGCTACTACACTTGCTACACTTACTACACTTACTACAGCTGCTACACTTACTAAGCTTACTACAGCTACCACACTTACTACAAGTACTACACCTACTGCAGTTACTACAGCTTCTACGGCTAATACAGCTATTACACCTAATGCAGATGCTACAACTACTAAAGCTACAACACCTACTACACTTAGTACATTTTCTACACTGACTACAGCTTCAAATGGAACTATAACTTCTACACGAAGTACACTTACTACAGCTACTACAGTTGCTACAGCTGTTACATTTACTACAATTACTACAGCTACCACAGCTTCTACACTTACTACACTTACTACAGCTACTACACTTACTACAGCTACTACACCTACTACAGTTACTACACTTACTACAGCTACTACACTTACTACAGCTACTAGATCTACTGCAGTTACTACAGCTACTACAACTACTACAGCCATTACACCTAATACAGATGCTACAGCTACTAAAGCTACTACACCTACTACACTTAGTACAGCCTCTACACTTACTACAGCTTTAAATGGAACTATAGCTTTTACACGAAGTACACTTACTACACCTACTACAGTTGCTACAGCTCCTACAGCTTCAAATGGAACTATAGCTTCTACACGAAGTACACTTACTACAGCTACTACAGTTGCTACAGCTCCTACAGCTACTACACTTACTACACTTACTACAGCTACTACAGTTACTACAGCTACTACACCTACTACAGTTACTACACTTACTACAGCTACTACACTTACTACAGCTACTACGCCAACTACAGATACTACAGGTACCACAGCTACTACACTTGCTACACTTACTACACTTACTACAGCTACTACACTTACTACGCTTACTACAGCTACTACACTTACTACAGGTACTACACATACTCTAGTTACAACAGCTACTACAACTACTACAGCTATTACACCTAATGCAGATGCTCCAGCTACTAAAGCTACTACACCTACTACACTTGGTACAGCTTCTACACTTACTACAGCTTTAAAAGGAACTATAGCTTCTACACGAAGTACACTTACTACAGCTACTACAGTTGCTACAGCTCCTACATTTACTACTTTTACTACAGCTACTACAGCTTCTACACTTACTACACCTACTACAGCTACTACACTTACTACAGAAACTTCACTTACTACAATCATTACACTTACTGCAACTACTACACTTGCTACAGCCAATACACTTACTACAGTTACAACAGCTACTACACTTACTACAGCTACAAAACTTATCACAACTACTTCACTTACTAAACTTACTACACTTACTGCACTTACTACAGCTACTTCAGATACTACAGCTACTACAGATATTACAGCTACTACAGATACTACAGCTACAAAAGCTATTACAGCTGCAACACTTACTACACATACTACAGTTACTATAATTACTACACCTACTACAGCTACTTAAGCTGCAACACTTATTACACATACTACAGCTACTACACTTACTACATCTACTACCATCACTAAAGCTACTACATTTACTACATCTACTACCATCACTACAGTTACTACTTTTTCTACAGCTACTATAGCAACTACGCTTACTTCACTTACTACAGCTACTTCGCTTAGTTCAATTACCACAGCTACTACACTTACTACACTTACTACAACTGTACTATGTGTAGTAAGTTTTTCAGCTGTAGTAGCTTTGGTAGCTATAGTTTATGTAGTAGCTGTTGTAACTGTAGTAAGTGTAGTGGCTGTAGCAAGTGTAGTAGGTGCAGTAAGAGTAGTGGCTGTAGTAAGTGTAGTAGGCGCAGTAAGTGTAGTGACTGTAGTAAGTGTAGTATCTGTAGTAAGTGTAGTTGCTGTAGTAAGTGTTGTAAGTGTAGTAGGTGTAGTAAAAGTAAATAGTGTAGTAGGTGTCGTGACTTTAATAAGTGTAGAAGCTGTTGTACCTGTAGTAAGTGTAGAACGTGTGGTAGCTGTAGTATCAGTAGTAAGTGTAAGAGCTGTAGTAAGTGTAGTAGCTGTAGTAAGTATAGTACATGTAGAAGCTGTAATAGCTGTAGTAGCTGTAGTAAGTTTACTAGCTGTAGTAAGTTTACTAGCTGCAGTAAGTGTAGTAGGTGTAGTAAGTGTTGTTGCCGTAGTAAGTGTAGTAAGTGTAGTAAGTGTTGTAAGTGTTAAAGCTGCAGTAGCTGTATTAAGTATAAAACGTGTAGTAGCAGTTGTTTCTCTAGTAACTGTAGGAGCTGTAGTAAGTGTAGTAGCTGTAGTAAGTGTAGTACGCGTAGACGCTGTAGTAGTTGTAGTAGCTGTAGTAAGTGTACTACATTTAGTAAGTGTAAAAGCTGTACAAAGTGTAGTAGGTGTAGTAGGTATAGTAGCTGTAGCAGCTGTATTAGGTGTGGTAGCTGTAGTAGCTATAGTAGCTGTTGTAACTGCAGTAGTTGTAGTATTTGTAGTAAGTGTAGTAGCTTTAGTAAGTGTAGTAAGTTTAGTAGCTGTAGTAAGTGTAGTAAGGGTAGTTTCTGCATAAGCTGTAGTACCTGTAGTTTCTCTAGCAGGGGTAGTAGCTGTAGTAGCTGTAGTAAGTGTTGTAGCTGCAGTAAATGTAGTAACTGTAGTAGGTGTAGTAGCTGCAATAGCTGTAATGTCGGTAGTAGCTGTAGTAAGTGCAGTAAGTGTAGTAAGTGTAGTAAGTGTAGTAGTTGTAATAAGTGTAGTAGCTGTAGTAAGTGTAGTAGCTGTGGTAACAGTAGTAAGTGTAGAGGCTGTAGCAAGTTTAGTGATTGCAGTAAGTGTAGTGGCAGTAGGAGGTGTAGTAGGTGCAGTAAGTGTAGTGACTGTAGTAAGTATAGTATCTGTAGTAAGTGTAGTAGCTGTAGTAAATGTAGTAAGTGTAGTAGCTGTAGTAAAAGTAGAACGCGTAGAGCCTTAGTAACTGTAGCAAGTGTAGTAAGTGTACAAGCTGCAGTAGCTGTATTAAGTGTAAAACGTGTAGTAACAGTAGTATCTGTAGTAAGTTTAAGAGCTGTAGTAAGTGTAGTAGCTGTAGTAAGTGTCGTAGATGAAGTAACTGTTTTAGCTGTAATAGTTATAGTAGGTGTAGTAAGTGTAGTAGCTGTAGTGAGTGTAGAAGGTGTAGTAGCGGTGTTAAGTATACAAAGCGGAGTAGCTGTAGTAAATGTAGTAAACGTAGTGGCTGTAGTAGCCGTAGTAGGTGTAGTGGGTGTAGTAAGTGTAGTAGCTTTAGTGATGGTAGTAGGTGTAGTAAGTGTAGTAGCTGTAGTATGTGTAGTAAGTGTTGCAGCTGTAGTAGCTTTAGTAGGTGTAGTAAGTGTAGTAACTGTAGTATGTGTAGTAAGTAATGCAGCTGTACTAGCTTTAGTAGCTGTAGTATCTGTAGTAGCTGGAATATCTGTAGTAGCTCTAGTATCTGTAGTAGCTGTAGTAAGTGCAGTAAGTGTAGTAAGTGTAGTACGTGTAGTAGTTGTAATAAGTGCATTAGCTTTAGAAAGTGTAGTAGCTGTTGTAACTGTAGTAAGTGTATTGGCTGTAGCAAGTGTAGTAGGTGTAGTAAGTGTAGTAGTTGTAATAAGGGTAGTATCTTTAGTAAGTGTAGTAGCTGTTGTAACTGTAGTAAGTGTATTGCCTCTAGAAAGTGTAGTAGGTGCACTAAGTGTAGTGACTGTTGTAAGTGTAGTATTTGTAGTAAGTGTAGTAGCTGTAGTAAAAGTAGAACGTGTAATAGCTGTAGTAACTGTAATAAGTGTAGTAAGTTTAGAAGATGTAGTAGCATTAGTAGGTGTAGCAAATGTAGGAGCTGTAGTAACTGTAGTAAGTGTAGTAGCTGTAGTAGTAAGTGTTGTAGCTGTAGTAAGTGTAGAACGTGTAGTAGCTGTAGTATCTGTAGTCAGTGTAAGAGCTGTAGTAACTGTAGTAGCTGTAGTAAGTGTACTACGTCTAGAAGCTGTAGTTCCTGTAGAAGCTGTCGTGAGTGTAGTAGCTGTACTAAGTGTAGTAGGTTTAGTAGCCCTAGTAGCTGTAGCATCTGTATTAGGTGTAACCTATTATTTTACCCGATTGGACAAATTATATACCTAACTAGCCTAACTAATTACCTGATTAACCTATACATTTCCCTAATTAGTTTATAGAGGTATGTAATTAGCCGATGTAGTGTCCTAATTAGTCTATCTATTTACCTAATTGCCTAATGAGTCTATCTAGTTTGCCTATGTATGCACTTGATTACCATATATGCTTATTTCATTAATTTATTCATTAACCGGATTAGTCCATGTATTAACCTCTTCGGCTGTTGGGCTCACCTGATTAGCCTATTTATATATCTGAATAGCCTACTTATTTACATATTAGCCTATATATTTACCTTATTACTTTATCTATTTATATAAATAGCCTATGTATTTGACTAATTGTCCTTGCTATTTACCTGATTACCTGATAACCTTACCTGATTAACCTATGTATGCACTTAATTAGAATATATGCTTATTTTTTTTGTCTATGTATTTACCGGATTAGCCTATGAATTTATTTATTAGACTGTTGGGCTTTCAAGATTGGCCTACTTATATACCTATTTAGCCTAATTATTCAGCTTATTAGACTACATCCTTTCGTAAGCAGTTTATCTCTTTACCTAATCAGACTATGTCTTTGCCTAATTAGCCTATCTCGTTACTTGATAGCCTCATGGGTTTACCTGATTGGCCGATTTATATAGCTGAATAGTATAACTATTTACCTCAATACAGTATTTATTTTCCTAGTTAGTTTATTAATTTATCCGATTACCCTATGCATTTGCCTAATTAGCGGTTCTATTTACCTGATTAGCCTAAAAATTTTCCTAATTATATGATGTATTTATCTAATTAGATTATGTCTTTGCCTAATTAGCCTATCTATTTTCCTGATTGCCTGATGGGTTTATCTGATTGGCCCACTTATACACCTGATTACACTAACTATTTACCTGATAAGACTATATATTTCCCTAATTAGTTTCTCTAATTAGCTTATGTAATTTTTTAATTCGCCTACGTATTTAATTGATTGCCTGATGGGTTTATCTAGTTAAACTATGTGTTTGCCTAATTAGCCTCTCTAGTTAACTGATTGCATGATGGGTTTATCTAATGGGCCTGTTTATATATATGATCACCCTAACTATGTACCTAATTAGACTATATATTTTCTTGATTAGCTTATCTATTAATCTAATTAGCCTATGTAATTGCCCAATTCGCCTATCTGGCGAAGATCATAGCGTATCTAGAGTAATCATAGCGTAACTCAAATGCATAGAGTAATCAGATAAATAGATAAAGGAATTAGGTAAATATATAGGCTATTTAGGTAAATATATAGGCTAGTTAGGCAAATACATAGGCTTACCCGATAAATAAATAAACTAATAAAGGACATATTTAGTGTAATCAGGTAAATAATTGGACTAATAAAGTATGTAAATTGGCCAATTCGGTAAACCCAGTAGGCAATCAGGTAAATCGGATAAGTAAGTTGTCTTTAGGTAAATATATAGGCTAATCAGTTAAAAAGATAGGCTAATCAGACAAATAAGTACGCAAATCGGGGAAAAATAATTAAACTAATTAAATAAGCATGTATGGTAATCAAGTACATAGATGGGCAAATTACATAAAATCATCAGGCAATTAGGTAAGTAATTAGCGTAACTAGGACCCTACATAGGATGATTACATAATAAGATGAAATAATTAAGAATATATAAAGTTTGATTAGGTAAATAAGTTAGGCTAGTTAGATATATAAGTGATCCAAACGGCTTAAAAAAGGGTTAATTAGGCAAACGCATGGCTAATTAGATAAAAAGATAAAAAATCTAAATCATTATATAATCTAATCAGGTAAAAGGATGAGCTAGGCAGGTATATAAATAGGGCCAATCAGCTAGGCCCATAGGCCAAATAAATAAATACAAAGGCTAATCCGCCGAATCAGGTAAACCCATCAGGTTATTAAGTAACTAGATAGGCTAATTAGGGAAAGACATAGGCTGATTAGGTAAAGCGATAATCTAATTACGAAAACATGTAGTCTAATAAGCTAAATAGTTAGGCTGAATAGGTATATAAGTAGGCCAATCACGCAAGCCCAACAGTCTAATAAATAAATACATAGGCTAATCCGGTAAATACGTAGACAAATAAAATAAGCATATATCCTAATCTAGTGCATACATAGGTTAATCAGGTAAGGTTATGAGGCAATCAGGTAAATAGATAGGCCAATTAGGCAAATACATAGGCTATTAACATAAATAGATAAAGTAATTAGGTAAGAATATAGATTAATCAGTAAATAGGTAGGCTAGTCAGATATATAAGTAGGCTAATCAGGTGAGCCCAACGGCCGAAGAGGTTAATACATGGACAAATCCGGTTAATGAATAAACTAATGAAATAAGCATATATGGTAATCAAGTGCATACATAGGCAAACTAGACTGACTCATTAATCAATTAGGTAAATAGATAGGCTAATTACGACACTACATCGGCTAATTAGATAACTCTATAAACTAATTAGGGAAATGTATAGGTTAATCAGGTAATTGGTTAGCCTAGTCAGGTATATAAATTGTCCAATCGGTTAAAAGAATAGGTTAATTAATAGGTTAATAAGATAAATGGATCAACTAATTAGTTAAATATATAGGCTAAGCAGGTAAATAGACTAATTTAGCAAATACATAATCTAATTAGACAAATAGATAAGCTAATTAGAAAGTTAAGCTTATCATGTTTATAAATGGTCTGGTCAGGATAACTAACAAGGCAATCAGGAAATAGAAAGGCTAATTAGGCAAAAACATACGCTAATTAAATAAATAGATATACTATTTAGGGAAATATATAGGCTAGTCAGATAGATAGATAGGCTAGCCAGTTATGTAAGTAGGCTAATTAGGCAAAGAAATAGGCTAATTAGATAAATAGATAAACTAATTAAACTGTGTATTCATATGGCTGTTGGGCTTATTGCCTGATTACTTTACCTAATTAATCTGTTGATGTACCTGATAAGCATATATGCATATATTTATGGCCGATTAGACTATAAATTTTCCTTATTAGTTCATCTCTTTATCTAATTAGATTATGTCTTTGCCTAATTAGCCTATAGATTTACCTTATTACCTTAGCAGTCTATCTGACTCGCCATTTATATACCTGATAACTCTAACTATTTCCCTTATTAGTTTACCCATTTACTTGATTAGCCTATATTGTTACCTAATGACTTTATCTATTTATGTTAATAGCCTATGTATTTGCCTACTTGGCCTATCTATTTACCTTATTGAATGAAAACTCTACCTTTTTAATCTATGTATGTGCTAGATTAGGATATATGCTTATTTTATTTGTCTATGTATTTACCGGATTAGCCTATGTATCCATTTATTAGACTGTTAGGCTTGCCTGATTGGCCTACTTATATACCTATTTAGCCTAACTATTCAGCTTATTAGACTACATACTTTTGTAATCAGATTATCGCTTTACCTAATCAGCCTATGGCTTTCCCTAATTAGCCTATCTAGTTACTTGATAACCTCATGGGTTTACCTGATTCGCAGGATTAGACTTTGTATTTATTTATATGGCCTATGGGCCTAGCTGATTGGCCCTATTTATATACCTGCCTAGCTCATCCTTTTACCTGATTAGATTATATAATTATCTAATTTTTTTATCTTTTTATCTAATTAGCCTATGCATTTGCCTAATTAACCTATTTTTTAAGCCGTTTGGATCACTTATATATCTAACTAGCCTAAGTTATTTACCTAATCAAACTTTATATATTCTTAATCATTTCATCTTCTTATGTAATCAGCCTATGTAGGGTCCTAATTAGGCTAATTACTTACCTAATTGCCGGATGATTATATGTAGTTTGCCCATCTATGTACTTGATTACCATACATGCTTATTTCATTAGTTTAATTATTTTTCCCCGATTTGCGTATTTATTTGTCTGATTAGCCTATCTTTTTAACTGATTAGCCTATATATTTACCTAAAGACTTAACCTACTTATCCGATTTACCTGATTGCCTGATGGGTTTACCGAATTGGCCGATTTATATACTTTATTAGTCCAATTATTTACCTGATTACACTATATATTTCCCTGATTAGTTTATTTATTTATCGGATAAGCCTATGTATTAGCCTAACTAGCCTATATATTTACCTAATTATTCTATATATTTACCTAATTCCTTTATCTATTTATCTGATTACTCTATGCATTTGCATTACGCTATGATTACTCTAGATACGCTATGATCTTCGCCAGATAGGCGAATTGGGCAATTACATAGGCTATTTAGATTAATAGATGAGCTAATCAAGAAAATATATAGTCTAATCAGGTAAATAGTTAGGGTGATCAATTATATAAAAACGCTCATTAGATAAACCCATCAGGCAATCAGTTAAATAGATAGGCTAATTAGGCAAACACATAGGCTAACTAGATAAACCCATCAGGCAATCAATTAAATACGTAGGCGAATTAGGCAATTACATAGGCTAATTAGATAAACTAATTAGGGAAATATATAGTCTTATCAGTAAATAGTTAGTGTAATCAGGTGTATAAGTGGGCAGATCAGAGAAACCCATCAGGCAATCAGGAAAATAGATAGGCAAATTAGGCAGACATCATCTAATTAGATAAATACATCATATAATTAGAAAAATTTATAGTCTAATCAGGTAAATAGTTGTCACAATCATGTAAAAATAGATTAATTAGGCAAATACATAGACTATTTAGATAACAGAATAAACTAGTTAGATAAATAAATAATCTAATCAGGTAGAAGAACAGGCCAAAAAGGTAAGCCCAAGAGCCAAATAATTAAATAGGCTAATCCGGTAAATACATAGACAAATAAATTAAGCACATATGCTTATTAAGTACATACACGAATTAATCAAGTCAAGTAATTAGGCAATCAGTTAAATAGACAAGCCAATTACCAAATTCATAAGCTAATCAGATAAATAGAAATACTAATTAGGAAACTATATAGGCTAATCAGGTAAATAGATAGCCTAATCAGACATATAAATAGGCTAGTTAGGTAAACCTAACAGGCATATAAGTAAATATATAGGCTAATTTGGCAAAGACAGGCTAATTAGATAAAACGATAAACTAATGAGACTCATTAGGCAATTAGGTAAATAGATAGGCTAATTAGGACACTACATCGGCTAATTAGATAACTCTATAAACTAATTAGGGAAATGTATAGGTTAATCAGGTAATTAGTTAGGCTAGTCAGGTATATAAATTGTCCAATCAGGTAAAAGAATAGGTTAATTAATAGGTTAATAAGATAAATGGATCAACTAATTAGTTAAATATATAGGCTAAGCAGGTAAATAGACTAATTTAGCATATACATAAGCTAATTAGACAAATAGATAAGCTAATTAGAAAGTTAAGCTTATCATGTTTATAAATGGTCTGGTCAGGAAAACTCATTAGGCAATCAGGAAATAGAAAGGCTAATTAGGCAAAAACATACGCTAATTAGATAAATAGATATACTATTTAGGGAAATATATAGGCTAGTCAGATAGATAGATAGGCTAGCCAGTTATGTAAGTAGGCTAATTAGGCAAAGAAATAGGCTAATTAGATAAATAGATAAACTAATTAAACTGTGTATTCATTTGGCTGTTGGGCTTATTGCCTGATTACTTTACCTAATTAATCTGTTGATGTACCTGATAAGCATATATGCATATATTTATAGCCGATTAGACTATAAATTTTCCTTATTAGTTCATCTGTTTATCTCATTAGCCTATGTCTTTGCCTAATTAGCCTATAGATTTACCTTATTACCTTAGCAGTCTATCTGACTCGCCATTTATATACCTGATAACTCTAACTATTTCCCTAATTAGTTTACCCATTTACTTGATTAGCCTATATTCTTACCTAATTACTTTATCTATTTATGTTAATAGCCTATGTATTTGCCTACTTGGCCTATCTATTTACCTTATTGAATGAAAACTCTACCTTTTTAATCTATGTATGTGCTAGATTAGGATATATGCTTATTTTATTTGTCTATGTATTTACCGGATTAGCCTATGTATCCATTTATTAGACTGTTAGGCTTGCCTGATTGGCCTACTTATATACCTATTTAGCCTAACTATTCAGCTTATTAGACTACATACTTTCGTAATCAGATTATCGCTTTACCTAATCAGCCTATGTCTTTCCCTAATTAGCCTATCTAGTTACTTGATAACCTCATGGGTTTACCTGATTCGCGGGATTAGCCTTTGTATTTATTTATTTGGCCTATGGGCCTAGCTGATTGGCCCTATTTATATACCTGCCTAGCTCATCCTTTTACCTGATTAGATTATATAATTATCTAATATTTTTATCTTTTTACCTAATTAGCCTATGCATTTGCCTAATTAACCTATTTTTTAAGCCGTTTGGATCACTTATATATCTAACTAGCCTAACTTATTTACCTAATCAAACTTTATATATTCTTAATTATTTCCTCTTCTTATGTAATCAGCCTATGTAGGGTCCTAATTAGGCTAATTACTTACCTAATTGCCTGATGATTTTATGTAGTTTGCCCATCTATGTACTTGATTACCATACATGCTTATTTCATTAGTTTAATTATTTTTCCCCGATTTGCGTATTTATTTGTCTGATTAGCCTATCTTTTTAACTGATTAGCCTATATATTTACCTAAAGACTTAACCTACTTATCCGATTTACCTGATTGCCTGATGGGTTTACCGAATTGGCCGATTTATATACTTTATTAGTCCAATTATTTACCTGATTACACTATATATTTCCCTGATTAGTTTATTTATTTATCGGATAAGCCTATGTATTAGCCTAACTAGCCTATATATTTACCTAATTATTCTATATATTTACCTAATTCCTTTATCTATTTATCTGATTACTCTATGCATTTGCATTACGCTATGATTACTCTAGATACGCTATGATCTTCGCCAGATAGGCGAATTGGGCAATTACATAGGCTATTTAGATTAATAGATGAGCTTATCAAGAAAATATATAGTCTAATCAGGTAAATAGTTAGGGTGATCAATTATATAAAAAGGCTCATTAGATAAACCCATCAGGCAATCAGTTAAATAGATAGGCTAATTAGGCAAACACATAGGCTAACTAGATAAACCCATCAGGCAATCAATTAAATACGTAGGCGAATTAGGCAATTACATAGGCTAATTAGATAAACTAATTAGGGAAATATATAGTCTTATCAGTAAATAGTTAGTGTAATCAGGTGTATAAGTGGGCAGATCAGAGAAACCCATCAGGCAATCAGGAAAATAGATAGGCAAATTAGGCAGACATCATCTAATTAGATAAATACATCATATAATTAGAAAAATTTATAGTCTAATCAGGTAAATAGTTGTCACAATCATGTAAAAATAGATTAATTAGGCAAATACATAGACTATTTAGATAACAGAATAAACTAGTTAGATAAATAAATAATCTAATCAGGTAGAAGAACAGGCCAAAAAGGTAAGCCCAAGAGCCAAATAATTAAATAGGCTAATCCGGTAAATACATAGACAAATAAATTAAGCACATATGCTTATTAAGTACATACACGAATTAATCAAGTCAAGTAATTAGGCAATCAGTTAAATAGACAAGCCAATTACCAAATTCATAAGCTAATCAGATAAATAGAAATACTAATTAGGAAACTATATAGGCTAATCAGGTAAATAGATAGCCTAATCAGACATATAAATAGGCTAGTTAGGTAAACCTAACAGGCATATAAGTAAATATATAGGCTAATTTGGCAAAGACAGGCTAATTAGATAAAACGATAAACTAATGAGACTCATTAGGCAATTAGGTAAATAGATAGGCTAATTAGGACACTACATCGGCTAATTAGATAACTCTATAAACTAATTAGGGAAATGTATAGGTTAATCAGGTAATTAGTTAGGCTAGTCAGGTATATAAATTGTCCAATCAGGTAAAAGAATAGGTTAATTAATAGGTTAATAAGATAAATGGATCAACTAATTAGTTAAATATATAGGCTAAGCAGGTAAATAGACTAATTTAGCATATACATAAGCTAATTAGACAAATAGATAAGCTAATTAGAAAGTTAAGCTTATCATGTTTATAAATGGTCTGGTCAGGAAAACTCATTAGGCAATCAGGAAATAGAAAGGCTAATTAGGCAAAAACATACGCTAATTAGATAAATAGATATACTATTTAGGGAAATATATAGGCTAGTCAGATAGATAGATAGGCTAGCCAGTTATGTAAGTAGGCTAATTAGGCAAAGAAATAGGCTAATTAGATAAATAGATAAACTAATTAAACTGTGTATTCATTTGGCTGTTGGGCTTATTGCCTGATTACTTTACCTAATTAATCTGTTGATGTACCTGATAAGCATATATGCATATATTTATGGCCGATTAGACTATAAATTTTCCTTATTAGTTCATCTGTTTATCTCATTAGCCTATGTCTTTGCCTAATTAGCCTATAGATTTACCTTATTACCTTAGCAGTCTATCTGACTCGCCATTTATATACCTGATAACTCTAACTATTTCCCTAATTAGTTTACCCATTTACTTGATTAGCCTATATTCTTACCTAATTACTTTATCTATTTATGTTAATAGCCTATGTATTTGCCTACTTGGCCTATCTATTTACCTTATTGAATGAAAACTCTACCTTTTTAATCTATGTATGTGCTAGATTAGGATATATGCTTATTTTATTTGTCTATGTATTTACCGGATTAGCCTATGTATCCATTTATTAGACTGTTAGGCTTGCCTGATTGGCCTACTTATATACCTATTTAGCCTAACTATTCAGCTTATTAGACTACATACTTTCGTAATCAGATTATCGCTTTACCTAATCAGCCTATGTCTTTCCCTAATTAGCCTATCTAGTTACTTGATAACCTCATGGGTTTACCTGATTCGCGGGATTAGCCTTTGTATTTATTTATTTGGCCTATGGGCCTAGCTGATTGGCCCTATTTATATACCTGCCTAGCTCATCCTTTTACCTGATTAGATTATATAATTATCTAATATTTTTATCTTTTTACCTAATTAGCCTATGCATTTGCCTAATTAACCTATTTTTTAAGCCGTTTGGATCACTTATATATCTAACTAGCCTAACTTATTTACCTAATCAAACTTTATATATTCTTAATTATTTCCTCTTCTTATGTAATCAGCCTATGTAGGGTCCTAATTAGGCTAATTACTTACCTAATTGCCTGATGATTTTATGTAGTTTGCCCATCTATGTACTTGATTACCATACATGCTTATTTCATTAGTTTAATTATTTTTCCCCGATTTGCGTATTTATTTGTCTGATTAGCCTATCTTTTTAACTGATTAGCCTATATATTTACCTAAAGACTTAACCTACTTATCCGATTTACCTGATTGCCTGATGGGTTTACCGAATTGGCCGATTTATATACTTTATTAGTCCAATTATTTACCTGATTACACTATATATTTCCCTGATTAGTTTATTTATTTATCGGATAAGCCTATGTATTAGCCTAACTAGCCTATATATTTACCTAATTATTCTATATATTTACCTAATTCCTTTATCTATTTATCTGATTACTCTATGCATTTGCATTACGCTATGATTACTCTAGATACGCTATGATCTTCGCCAGATAGGCGAATTGGGCAATTACATAGGCTATTTAGATTAATAGATGAGCTTATCAAGAAAATATATAGTCTAATCAGGTAAATAGTTAGGGTGATCAATTATATAAAAAGGCTCATTAGATAAACCCATCAGGCAATCAGTTAAATAGATAGGCTAATTAGGCAAACACATAGGCTAACTAGATAAACCCATCAGGCAATCAATTAAATACGTAGGCGAATTAGGCAATTACATAGGCTAATTAGATAAACTAATTAGGGAAATATATAGTCTTATCAGTAAATAGTTAGTGTAATCAGGTGTATAAGTGGGCAGATCAGAGAAACCCATCAGGCAATCAGGAAAATAGATAGGCAAATTAGGCAGACATCATCTAATTAGATAAATACATCATATAATTAGAAAAATTTATAGTCTAATCAGGTAAATAGTTGTCACAATCATGTAAAAATAGATTAATTAGGCAAATACATAGACTATTTAGATAACAGAATAAACTAGTTAGATAAATAAATAATCTAATCAGGTAGAAGAACAGGCCAAAAAGGTAAGCCCAAGAGCCAAATAATTAAATAGGCTAATCCGGTAAATACATAGACAAATAAATTAAGCACATATGCTTATTAAGTACATACACGAATTAATCAAGTCAAGTAATTAGGCAATCAGTTAAATAGACAAGCCAATTACCAAATTCATAAGCTAATCAGATAAATAGAAATACTAATTAGGAAACTATATAGGCTAATCAGGTAAATAGATAGCCTAATCAGACATATAAATAGGCTAGTTAGGTAAACCTAACAGGCATATAAGTAAATATATAGGCTAATTTGGCAAAGACAGGCTAATTAGATAAAACGATAAACTAATGAGACTCATTAGGCAATTAGGTAAATAGATAGGCTAATTAGGACACTACATCGGCTAATTAGATAACTCTATAAACTAATTAGGGAAATGTATAGGTTAATCAGGTAATTAGTTAGGCTAGTCAGGTATATAAATTGTCCAATCAGGTAAAAGAATAGGTTAATTAATAGGTTAATAAGATAAATGGATCAACTAATTAGTTAAATATATAGGCTAAGCAGGTAAATAGACTAATTTAGCATATACATAAGCTAATTAGACAAATAGATAAGCTAATTAGAAAGTTAAGCTTATCATGTTTATAAATGGTCTGGTCAGGAAAACTCATTAGGCAATCAGGAAATAGAAAGGCTAATTAGGCAAAAACATACGCTAATTAGATAAATAGATATACTATTTAGGGAAATATATAGCCTAGTCAGATAGATAGATAGGCTAGCCAGTTATGTAAGTAGGCTAATTAGGCAAAGAAATAGGCTAATTAGATAAATAGATAAACTAATTAAACTGTGTATTCATTTGGCTGTTGGGCTTATTGCCTGATTACTTTACCTAATTAATCTGTTGATGTACCTGATAAGCATATATGCATATATTTATGGCCGATTAGACTATAAATTTTCCTTATTAGTTCATCTGTTTATCTCATTAGCCTATGTCTTTGCCTAATTAGCCTATAGATTTACCTTATTACCTTAGCAGTCTATCTGACTCGCCATTTATATACCTGATAACTCTAACTATTTCCCTAATTAGTTTACCCATTTACTTGATTAGCCTATATTCTTACCTAATTACTTTATCTATTTATGTTAATAGCCTATGTATTTGCCTACTTGGCCTATCTATTTACCTTATTGAATGAAAACTCTACCTTTTTAATCTATGTATGTGCTAGATTAGGATATATGCTTATTTTATTTGTCTATGTATTTACCGGATTAGCCTATGTATCCATTTATTAGACTGTTAGGCTTGCCTGATTGGCCTACTTATATACCTATTTAGCCTAACTATTCAGCTTATTAGACTACATACTTTCGTAATCAGATTATCGCTTTACCTAATCAGCCTATGTCTTTCCCTAATTAGCCTATCTAGTTACTTGATAACCTCATGGGTTTACCTGATTCGCGGGATTAGCCTTTGTATTTATTTATTTGGCCTATGGGCCTAGCTGATTGGCCCTATTTATATACCTGCCTAGCTCATCCTTTTACCTGATTAGATTATATAATTATCTAATATTTTTATCTTTTTACCTAATTAGCCTATGCATTTGCCTAATTAACCTATTTTTTAAGCCGTTTGGATCACTTATATATCTAACTAGCCTAACTTATTTACCTAATCAAACTTTATATATTCTTAATTATTTCCTCTTCTTATGTAATCAGCCTATGTAGGGTCCCAATTAGGCTAATTACTTACCTAATTGCCTGATGATTTTATGTAGTTTGCCCATCTATGTACTTGATTACCATACATGCTTATTTCATTAGTTTAATTATTTTTCCCCGATTTGCGTACTTATTTGTCTGATTAGCCTATCGTTTTAACTGATTAGCCTATATATTTACCTAAAGACTTAACCTACTTATCCGATTTACCTGATTGCCTGATGGGTTTACCGAATTGGCCGATTTATATACTTTATTAGTCCAATTATTTACCTGATTACACTATATATTTCCCTGATTAGTTTATTTATTTATCGGATAAGCCTATGTATTAGCCTAACTAGCCTATATATTTACCTAATTATTCTATATATTTACCTAATTCCTTTATCTATTTATCTGATTACTCTATGCATTTGCATTACGCTATGATTACTCTAGATACGCTATGATCTTCGCCAGATAGGCGAATTGGGCAATTACATAGGCTATTTAGATTAATAGATGAGCTTATCAAGAAAATATATAGTCTAATCAGGTAAATAGTTAGGGTGATCAATTATATAAAAAGGCTCATTAGATAAACCCATCAGGCAATCAGTTAAATAGATAGGCTAATTAGGCAAACACATAGGCTAACTAGATAAACCCATCAGGCAATCAATTAAATACGTAGGCGAATTAGGCAATTACATAGGCTAATTAGATAAACTAATTAGGGAAATATATAGTCTTATCAGTAAATAGTTAGTGTAATCAGGTGTATAAGTGGGCAGATCAGAGAAACCCATCAGGCAATCAGGAAAATAGATAGGCAAATTAGGCAGACATCATCTAATTAGATAAATACATCATATAATTAGAAAAATTTATAGTCTAATCAGGTAAATAGTTGTCACAATCATGTAAAAATAGATTAATTAGGCAAATACATAGACTATTTAGATAACAGAATAAACTAGTTAGATAAATAAATAATCTAATCAGGTAGAAGAACAGGCCAAAAAGGTAAGCCCAAGAGCCAAATAATTAAATAGGCTAATCCGGTAAATACATAGACAAATAAATTAAGCACATATGCTTATTAAGTACATACACGAATTAATCAAGTCAAGTAATTAGGCAATCAGTTAAATAGACAAGCCAATTACCAAATTCATAAGCTAATCAGATAAATAGAAATACTAATTAGGAAACTATATAGGCTAATCAGGTAAATAGATAGCCTAATCAGACATATAAATAGGCTAGTTAGGTAAACCTAACAGGCATATAAGTAAATATATAGGCTAATTTGGCAAAGACAGGCTAATTAGATAAAACGATAAACTAATGAGACTCATTAGGCAATTAGGTAAATAGATAGGCTAATTAGGACACTACATCGGCTAATTAGATAACTCTATAAACTAATTAGGGAAATGTATAGGTTAATCAGGTAATTAGTTAGGCTAGTCAGGTATATAAATTGTCCAATCAGGTAAAAGAATAGGTTAATTAATAGGTTAATAAGATAAATGGATCAACTAATTAGTTAAATATATAGGCTAAGCAGGTAAATAGACTAATTTAGCATATACATAAGCTAATTAGACAAATAGATAAGCTAATTAGAAAGTTAAGCTTATCATGTTTATAAATGGTCTGGTCAGGAAAACTCATTAGGCAATCAGGAAATAGAAAGGCTAATTAGGCAAAAACATACGCTAATTAGATAAATAGATATACTATTTAGGGAAATATATAGCCTAGTCAGATAGATAGATAGGCTAGCCAGTTATGTAAGTAGGCTAATTAGGCAAAGAAATAGGCTAATTAGATAAATAGATAAACTAATTAAACTGTGTATTCATTTGGCTGTTGGGCTTATTGCCTGATTACTTTACCTAATTAATCTGTTGATGTACCTGATAAGCATATATGCATATATTTATGGCCGATTAGACTATAAATTTTCCTTATTAGTTCATCTGTTTATCTCATTAGCCTATGTCTTTGCCTAATTAGCCTATAGATTTACCTTATTACCTTAGCAGTCTATCTGACTCGCCATTTATATACCTGATAACTCTAACTATTTCCCTAATTAGTTTACCCATTTACTTGATTAGCCTATATTCTTACCTAATTACTTTATCTATTTATGTTAATAGCCTATGTATTTGCCTACTTGGCCTATCTATTTACCTTATTGAATGAAAACTCTACCTTTTTAATCTATGTATGTGCTAGATTAGGATATATGCTTATTTTATTTGTCTATGTATTTACCGGATTAGCCTATGTATCCATTTATTAGACTGTTAGGCTTGCCTGATTGGCCTACTTATATACCTATTTAGCCTAACTATTCAGCTTATTAGACTACATACTTTCGTAATCAGATTATCGCTTTACCTAATCAGCCTATGTCTTTCCCTAATTAGCCTATCTAGTTACTTGATAACCTCATGGGTTTACCTGATTCGCGGGATTAGCCTTTGTATTTATTTATTTGGCCTATGGGCCTAGCTGATTGGCCCTATTTATATACCTGCCTAGCTCATCCTTTTACCTGATTAGATTATATAATTATCTAATATTTTTATCTTTTTACCTAATTAGCCTATGCATTTGCCTAATTAACCTATTTTTTAAGCCGTTTGGATCACTTATATATCTAACTAGCCTAACTTATTTACCTAATCAAACTTTATATATTCTTAATTATTTCCTCTTCTTATGTAATCAGCCTATGTAGGGTCCCAATTAGGCTAATTACTTACCTAATTGCCTGATGATTTTATGTAGTTTGCCCATCTATGTACTTGATTACCATACATGCTTATTTCATTAGTTTAATTATTTTTCCCCGATTTGCGTACTTATTTGTCTGATTAGCCTATCTTTTTAACTGATTAGCCTATATATTTACCTAAAGACTTAACCTACTTATCCGATTTACCTGATTGCCTGATGGGTTTACCGAATTGGCCGATTTATATACTTTATTAGTCCAATTATTTACCTGATTACACTATATATTTCCCTGATTAGTTTATTTATTTATCGGATAAGCCTATGTATTAGCCTAACTAGCCTATATATTTACCTAATTATTCTATATATTTACCTAATTCCTTTATCTATTTATCTGATTACTCTATGCATTTGCATTACGCTATGATTACTCTAGATACGCTATGATCTTCGCCAGATAGGCGAATTGGGCAATTACATAGGCTATTTAGATTAATAGATGAGCTTATCAAGAAAATATATAGTCTAATCAGGTAAATAGTTAGGGTGATCAATTATATAAAAAGGCTCATTAGATAAACCCATCAGGCAATCAGTTAAATAGATAGGCTAATTAGGCAAACACATAGGCTAACTAGATAAACCCATCAGGCAATCAATTAAATACGTAGGCGAATTAGGCAATTACATAGGCTAATTAGATAAACTAATTAGGGAAATATATAGTCTTATCAGTAAATAGTTAGTGTAATCAGGTGTATAAGTGGGCAGATCAGAGAAACCCATCAGGCAATCAGGAAAATAGATAGGCAAATTAGGCAGACATCATCTAATTAGATAAATACATCATATAATTAGAAAAATTTATAGTCTAATCAGGTAAATAGTTGTCACAATCATGTAAAAATAGATTAATTAGGCAAATACATAGACTATTTAGATAACAGAATAAACTAGTTAGATAAATAAATAATCTAATCAGGTAGAAGAACAGGCCAAAAAGGTAAGCCCAAGAGCCAAATAATTAAATAGGCTAATCCGGTAAATACATAGACAAATAAATTAAGCACATATGCTTATTAAGTACATACACGAATTAATCAAGTCAAGTAATTAGGCAATCAGTTAAATAGACAAGCCAATTACCAAATTCATAAGCTAATCAGATAAATAGAAATACTAATTAGGAAACTATATAGGCTAATCAGGTAAATAGATAGCCTAATCAGACATATAAATAGGCTAGTTAGGTAAACCTAACAGGCATATAAGTAAATATATAGGCTAATTTGGCAAAGACAGGCTAATTAGATAAAACGATAAACTAATGAGACTCATTAGGCAATTAGGTAAATAGATAGGCTAATTAGGACACTACATCGGCTAATTAGATAACTCTATAAACTAATTAGGGAAATGTATAGGTTAATCAGGTAATTAGTTAGGCTAGTCAGGTATATAAATTGTCCAATCAGGTAAAAGAATAGGTTAATTAATAGGTTAATAAGATAAATGGATCAACTAATTAGTTAAATATATAGGCTAAGCAGGTAAATAGACTAATTTAGCATATACATAAGCTAATTAGACAAATAGATAAGCTAATTAGAAAGTTAAGCTTATCATGTTTATAAATGGTCTGGTCAGGAAAACTCATTAGGCAATCAGGAAATAGAAAGGCTAATTAGGCAAAAACATACGCTAATTAGATAAATAGATATACTATTTAGGGAAATATATAGGCTAGTCAGATAGATAGATAGGCTAGCCAGTTATGTAAGTAGGCTAATTAGGCAAAGAAATAGGCTAATTAGATAAATAGATAAACTAATTAAACTGTGTATTCATTTGGCTGTTGGGCTTATTGCCTGATTACTTTACCTAATTAATCTGTTGATGTACCTGATAAGCATATATGCATATATTTATGGCCGATTAGACTATAAATTTTCCTTATTAGTTCATCTGTTTATCTCATTAGCCTATGTCTTTGCCTAATTAGCCTATAGATTTACCTGATTACCCTAGCAGTCTATCTGACTAGCCATTTATATACCTGATTACTCTAACTATTTCCCTAATTAGTTTACCCATTTACTTGATTAGCCTATTTTCGTACCTAATTACTTTAGCTATTTATGTTAATAGCCTATGTATTTGCCTACTTGGCCTATCTATTTACCTTATTGAATGAAAACTCTACCTTTTTAATCTATGTATGTACTAGATTAGGATATATGCTTATTTTATTTGTCTATGTATTTACCGTTTTAGTCTATGTATTTGTTTATTAGACTGTTGGGCTTGTCTGATTAACCTACTCATATACCTATTTAGCCTAACTATTCAGCTTATTAGACGACATGCTTTTGTAATCAGATTATCGCTTTACCTAATCAGCCTATGTCTTTCCCTAATTAGCCTATCTAGTTACTTGATAACCTCATGGGTTTACCTGATTCGCCGGATTAGCCTTTGTATTTATTTATTTGGCCTATGGGCCAATTTGATTGGCCCTATTTATATACCTGCATAACTCGTCCTTTTACCTGATTAGATTATATAATTATCTAATTTTTTTATCTTTTTATCTAATTAGCCTATGCGTTTGCCTAATTAACCTATTTTTTAAGCCGTTTGGATCACTTATATATCTAACTAGCCTAACTTATTTAGTTAATCAAACTTTATATTTTCTTAATTATTTTATCTTATTATGTAATCAGCCTATGAAGGGTCCTAATTAGGCTAATTACTTACCTAATTGCCTCATGATTTTATGTAGATTGCCCATCTGTGTACTTGATTACCATACATGCTTATTTCACTGGTTTAATTATTTTTCCCCGATTTGCGTATTTATTTTTTAAGTAGCCTATCTTTTGAACTGATTAGCCTTTATATAGTATATAGTACGTCTAGTAAGTTTAGTAGGCGCAGAAAAGGGTCAGTAGTTAGTGTATGACCCCATAAAATGTCCTGCAATGTCGGGCATCTGGGCTTAAAAGTAACTGTAGTGAATTGGACAAAAAGAAGTAGCTGCAGTAAGTGTAGTAAGTGTAGTAGCTGTAGTATGTGTGGTAAGTGTAGTAAGTGTAGTAGCTGTTGTAAGTGTAGTAAGTGTAGTAGCTGTAGTTGCTGTAGTAGCTGTAGTAAGTGTAGTAAGTGTAGTAAGTGTAGTAAGTGTAGTAGCTGGAGTAATTGTAGTACCTGTAGTATCTGTAGTAAAAGTAGGATCTGTAGTAAGTGTAGTGGCTGTTGTAGCTGTAGTAAGTGTAGTAAGTGTGGTAGCTGCAGTAAGTTTAGTAAGTGCGGTAAGTGTAGTAAATGTGGTAAATGTAGTACCTGCACTATCTGTAGTAAGTGTAGTAGCTGTACTAAGTGTAGCATGTGTAGTAAGTGTACTACCTGTAGTAAGTGTAGTAAGTGGAGTAAGTGTAGTAGCTGTAGTAAGTGTAGTAGTTGTAGTAAGTGAAGTGGATGTAATAGCTGTAGTAAGTGTATTAAGTGTAGTAGCTGTAGTAAGTGTAGTAAGTGTAGTAGCTCTAGTATGTGTAGTAAGTGTAATAACTGTAGTATTTGTAGTAAGTGTAGTACGTGCAGTAGTACAGCTCTTAGAGCTACTACACTTACTACTCTTACTAGAGCTACTACACTCACCACACTTACTCCAGCTCTTACACTTACTGCAGATAGTACAGCTACTGCAGTTACTAAACATACTACAGCTACTACAATTACTACACTTACTACGCTTACTACAGATACTACAGCTACTACAACTACTACACTTACTTCAGTTACTAGAGCTACTGCAGAAACTACACTTCCTACACTTACTAGAGCTACTACAGCTACTACACTTACTACAGATACTAATGCTACTACACTTACTACAGATACTACACTTACTACAGTCACTACCCTTATTGCACCTACTACACTACTGCGGCTACTACACTTACTACAGCCAGTACACTTACTACAGCTACTACAGCTACTACAGCTTCTAAACGTACTACACTTACTAGAGCTACTACACTTAATACAGCTCTTACACCTACTACTAATACTACAGGTACTACAGATACTACAGGTACTACAGCTACTCTACTTGCTACACTTATTACATTTAGTACAGCTACTACACTTACTACACTTACTACAGCTACTACACTTACGACACTTACTACATCTACTACACCTACTGCAGTTACTACAGCTACTACGGCTACTACAGCTACTTCACCTAATACAGATGTCACAGCTACAAAAGCTGCTACACAACTTCTATAATTAGTACACCTTCTACAGCACTTACTACAGCTTCTACAGGAACTACAGCTTCTACACGTAGTACACTTACTATAGCTACTAGGTTGTAGGTACTACTGTAGGTTACTACAGCTCTTACACTTCCTACAGATACTACAGCTACTACAGGTTCCAAACTTACTACAGCTACTACACTTGCTACATTTACTACAGCTACTACACTTACTACAGTTACTACCGCTCCTACATTTACTAAACTTACTACAGCTACTACAGCTTCTACACTTATTACACTTACTACAGTTACTACATCTACTACACGTTCTACTTTTACTAAAGCTACTATACTTACTACACTTACTACAGCTACTACACTTACTACAGATATTGCACTTACTAAAACTAATACACTTATTACAACTACTACACTTACTACACTTACTACACTTACTGCACCTACTACACTCGCTGGAGCCACTACACTTACTAGAGTTACAACAGCTACTACTCTTACTAAAGCTACTACACTTATTACAACTACTACACTTACTGCACTTACTACAGCTACTACAGATACTACAGCTTCTACAGATACTACAGCTACTAAAGGTACTACAGCTGCAACACCTACTACACATACTACAATTACTACACTTACTACACCTCGTAGAGCTATTACAGTTGCAACAGTTACTACACATACTACAGCTACTACACTTACTAAATCTCCTACCATTACTACAGCTACTACACTTTCTACAGCCACTACAGTTACTACAACTACTACACCTACTACACTTAATGCACTTACTACAGCTACTAAACTTACTACAGCTACTACGCCTACTACAGATACTACAGGTTCTACAGCTACTACACTTGCTACACTTGTTACACTTACTACATCTCTTACACTTACTACACTTACTACAGCTACTAGACTTACTACACTTACTACAACTGCTACACCTACTGCAGTTACTACATTTACTACGGCTACTACAGCTACTACACCTAATACAGATGGTACAGCTACCAGCTACCAAACCTACTTCACCTATTACACTTAGTAAGGCTACTAGACTTACTACAGCTTCTACAGGAACTACAGCTTCTACACGTAGCACACTTATTACAGCTACTACAGTTACTACAGCTTTTACACTTACTACAGCTACTACACGTTCTACACTTACAACAGCTACTACACTTACTACACTTACTACAGCTACTACACTTACTACACTTATTACAGTTACTACAGGTCATACATTTACTACAATTACTACAGCTACTACAGCTTCTACACTTATTACACTTACTACAGTTACTACAACTACTACACGTCTACTTTTGCTACAGCTACTACACTTACGACACTTACTACAGCTACTACACTTAGTACAGATATTACACTTACTACAGTCACTACACTTACTACACCTACTACACTTCCTATAGCCACTACACTTACTGCACCTACTAGACTTGCTACAGCCACTTCACTTACTACAGCCACTACACTTAGTATAGCTACTACACTTACTACAGATAGTACACTTACTACAGCTAGTACAGCTAGTACAGCTTCTACACGTACTAAACTTACTACAGCTACTACACTTACTACAGCTCTTACACTTACTACTGATACTACAGCTACTACACGTTCTACACTTACTACAGTTACTACAGCTACTACCACTAGACCAAAAGCCACATTTTAATCACATTTAAGTTGCATTAAACAACCCTAGAACTTGGGTCCACATTTAAGTCTAGTTTAATTGTTTAAAACATCAGTTAAATCAATGCTATTGTCATAGTGGGGTTTAAGTGCCCCTGAAACATACATTATACACCTGAAGCCATTTAAGTTCCTGAAATGGAGATTAAACATTCTCTAAATTAATGGTTGTGTTTTGGTTCCCCTAAATGACTATTTATTGATGTATAACAGGAATAGTAAGAATTAAAATTGTCCATTGTGTAACATCACTATGCACTTCATTGCTTAAGTATTTTCAAATTGTCTCTTCTCCATAAACGAATCATAACACCAAAACATGAAAGAAATATAAAGGTGTCTTGACATTTTGAACTCAGTTCAATAAAAAAGGAATATAATCAGTTAAGAAAAAATATCATCTGCAACCTACAGGGCAAGAAAAATTACCATATTTCACTAATCACACTAAGACAAGTGAATAAAGAAACTTTAATTCTATCCGTATATGTAGTCTCCATGTCCATACAATCTAATATAGTCATGTACCTTTATTAGCTTATGCATCAAAATTTTGATACCGGTGCTACTAAAAATATATCTTGTTCATCACATTCATCGGAAATCCACAATCGCCGACGGCGACGCTTTAGCGATTGAGAAGAACATTTCGTTTTTGTGTGACGACGATACGAAGATGAATGTGCAAAGGACTTTCCGCAAGTTTCCACTTATCACAGAAGAAAGGGCTTGGAGTGTTTGCGACGAAACTTGTTTCAGGATAATCTTCGGCCTTTTTGTTGATTATCAAAGAAAACCGCAATCGGTAATGGCTAATTTGCGGCAAGAGCAATGAATGGCCCTATTGTTATCTCAAGTGTAATTTGCATTTGGTTTTTCTGCTTCATTGCAATTGGTTGGTTTTCGATAGTAAGCCAATCAGAAGGCGAGAGTGTCGATCGCGGGATGTATGTTTCATGTAGTTAGTGTCATTTGGAAGTTTGCATTCTAGCTTCGTTTCTTGCCGTGTGATCGATCGTTTTTTACATTTAGTTACAGTTCACTGTTTTCGGTAATGATGACTTTACTAGGTGCTCAACAGGAACGACAGCTTCTTATTATTGAAAGGATGAGCGGAAGAATGGATACGATTTGTGACAGTCAAAAGAGACTCGAGGATGCCAATGCAAGCCTGCGACAGGGGAATGAAAGATTAAGAAACGAATTGCAAAAGAAGGAGAAGCAGGGCAACCTACGTGGTTTGAGAAATTCACGGCGGAGTTCTACTATTGAAATAATCAAACAAGTTTACTGCAAGCCTGGGTGGGTTTGCTACAAAGCAACAAACAATACAACAACAAATGAAATATACACTGTACATGTAATGACCAAGTAAAAAACACCAGTGTCTATGAAGGAATAAATTTGGTGGGTGAATTAAAAGATGCTTATGAAATGAATATGGCCGAAAAGATAAAGGTGAAGATTTTAAAATTACAATATAATTATGATCATTTAATTACCCTTAAACATGACTTTTACACACATTTAGAATGTGTTTAAGGTTCTAATTAAACATAATGTAAAAGTCAGAAGATATTTTGGTTGTATTTAATGGTCACTTAAACATGCATTAAGCTTTAGCCTTAAGGGTGTTTAAGGCGGGTTTAAGTTGAAATTAAACATATTTTTAACTTCTTAAACCTGTAATTAAATGTAGTAAACATAACTTTAAGCCAAGATTAATTTCTGTTTAAGACTGCTTAAATGTTCTTTTTCTCCTTGTGTTTACTTTTACTACAGCTACTAAACTTACTACACTTTTTACACTTACTACACTTACTGCACCTACACTTACTACACCTACCACAGTTACTACAGCTATTACAGCTACTACAGTTAAAAAACCCTTACTGCACATACTACAGTTACTACACTACAGTGTAGTAGCTGTAGTAAGTGTGGTAAGTAAAGTAGCTGTGGTAAGTGTACTAAGCGGAGTAGCTGTAGTAAGTGTAGTAAGCGTAGTTGCTGTCGTGACTGTAGTAAGTGTAGTGGCTTAAGTAAGGGTAGTAGCTGTAGTGATTGTAGTAGATGTAGTAAGTGTAGTAGGTGTATTATGTGTAGAAAGTGTTGCCGCTTTAGTAGCTGTAGTAGGTGTAGTAAGTGTAGTAACTGTTGTATGTGTAGTAAGTTTTGTAGCTATAATATCTGAGTAGCTGTAGTATCTGAAGCAGCTGTAGTAAGTGCAGTAAGTCTAGTTAGTGTAGTTAGTGTAGTAGTTGAAATAAGTTTAGTAGCTGTAGTAATTGTGGTAGCTGTTGTAACTGTAGTAAGTGTATTTGCTGTAGCAAGTGTAGTAAGTCCAGTAAGTGTACTGACTGTAGAAAGTGTAGTTTTTGTAGTAGGTGTAGTAAGTGTAGTAGCTGTAGTAAAGGTAGAACGGGTAGTAGCTGTAGTAGCTGTAGTAACTGTAGTAAGTCTAGTACCTATAGTAACTGTAGTAAGTTTTGTAGCGGTAGTAAGTGTAGAACGTGTAGTAGCTGTAGTATTTTTAGTAAGTGTAAGAGCTGTAGTAACTGTAGTAGTTGTAGTAACTTTACTTCGTGTAGAAGCTGCAGTTCCTGTAGAAGCTGTAGTAAGTGTAGTAGCTGTACTAAGTGTAGTAGGTGTAGTAGCTTTAGTAGCTGTAGCATCTGTATTAGCTGTGGTAGCTGTAGTAGCCGTAGTTGCTTTAGTAGCTGCAGTAGGTGTAGTAGTTGTAGTAAGTATAGTAGCTGTAGTAAGTGTAGTAAGTGTAGTAGCTGTAGTAAGTGTACTAAGTGTAAAGGCTCTAGTAAGTGTAGTAAGTGTAGCAAGTGTAATAGCTGTAGTACCCTTAGTATCTGTAGTAGGCGTAGTAGATGTAGCACGTGTAGTAGCTGTAGTAAGTGTAGTAACTGTAGTAGGTGTAGTAGCTGTAGTAAGTGTAGTGGCTGTAGTAAGTGTAGTAGCTGTAGTTATAAAAGTAGATGTAGTAAGTGTAGATGCTGTGGTATGTGTAGTAAGTTTTGCAGCTGTACTAGCTGTAGTAGGTGTAGTAAGTGTAGTAGCTGTAGTAAGTGTAGTAAGTGTAGTAGCTGTAGTAAGGGTAGAACGTGTAGTAGCTTTAGTAGCTGTAGTAAGTGTAGTAAATGTAAAAGCTGTAGTAACTGTAGTAAGTGTAGTACCTAAAGTAAGTGTAGTAAGTTTTGTAGCTGTAGTAAGTGTAGAACGTGTAGTAGCTGTAGTATCTGTAGTAAGTGTAAGAGCTGTAGTAACTGTAGTAACTGTAGTAAGTGTACTTCGTGTAAAAGCTGTAGTTCCTGTACAAGCTGTAGTAAGTGTAGTTGCTTTACTAAGTGTAGCAGGTGTAGTAGCTTTAGTAACTGCAGTAGGTGTAGTAGTTGTAGTAAGTATAGTAGCTGTAGTAACTGTAGTAAGTGTAGTAGCTGTAGTAAGTGTAGTAAGTGTAGCAAGTGTAGTAGCTGTAGTACCTGTAGTATCTGTAGTAGGCGTAGGAGCTTTAGCAAGTGAAATAGCTTTAGTAAGTGTAGTAACTGCAGTAGGTGCAGTTGCTTTAGTAAGTGTAGTGGCTGTAGTAAGTGTAGTAGCTGTAGTTTTGGAAGTAGATGTAGCAAGTGTAGTAGCTGTAGTATGTGTAGTAAGTGTTGCAGCTGTAGTAGCTGTAGTAAGTGTAGTAAGTGTAGTAACTGTAGTATGTGTAGTAAGTGTTGCAGTTGTAGTAGCTTTAGTAGGTGTAGTATCTGTAGCAGCTGTATTACCTGTAGTAACTGTAGTGTCTGTAGTAGCTGTAGTAAGTGCAGTAAGTGTAGTAAGTGTAGTAAGTGTCGTAGTTGTAATAAGTGTAGTAGCTGTAGTAAGTGTAGTAGCTGTTGTAACTGTAGTAAGTGTAGTGGCTGTAGCAGGTGTAGTAGGTGCAGTCAGTGTTGTTGCTGTACGAAGTGTAGTAGGTACAGTAAGTGTAGTGACTGTAGTAAGTATAGTATCCGTAGTAAGTGTAGTAGCTGTAGTAGCTGTCGTAAAAGTCAAACGTGTAGTAGATCTAGGCACTGGAGTAAGTGTAGTAAGTGTACAAGCTGCAGTAGGTGTATTAAGTGTAAAACGTGTAGTAGCAGTGGTATCTGTAGTAATCTAGAAGCTGCAGGAAGTGTAGTAGCTGAAGTAAGGGTAGTACGTGTGGAAGCTGTAGTAGCTGTAGAAGCTGTAGTAAATGTACTAGATGTAGTTAGTGTAGTAGCTGTACTAAGTGTAGTAGGTGTAGTAAGTTTAGTAGCTGTAGCAGCTTACTAGAGCTTACTACAGCTTCTACAGGAACTACGGCAACTACAGTTACTCAGCTCTTACACTAACTACAGATACTAGAGCTACTACACGTTCTAAACTTACTACAGTTACTACACTTACTAAACTTACTACAGCTACTACACTTACTACAGTTATTGTAGCATCTGCATTAGGTGTAATAGCTGTATTAGCCGTAGAAGCTGTAGTAACTGCAGTAGGTGTAGTACTTGTAGTAAGTGTAGTAGCTGTAGTAAGCTTAGTAAGTGTATTAGCTGTAGTAAGTATAGTAAGTGTAGCAAGTGTAGTAGCTGTGGTACCTGTAGTATATGTAGTAGGCATAGTAGCTGTAGTAAGTGTAGTAGCTGTAGTAAGTGTAGTAACTGTAGTACGTGTAGTAGCTGTAGTAAGTGTAGTGGCTGTAGTAACTATAGTAGCTGTAGTAAGTGTAGTAGCTGTAGTAAGTGTAGTAGGTGTAATAGGTATAGTAGCTGTAGCAGCTGTATTAGGTGTAGTTGCTCTAGTTGCTATAGTAGCTGTAGTAACTGCAGTAGTCGTAGTATTTGTAGTAAGTGTAGTACGTCTAGTAGCTTTAGTAAGTGTAGTAAATTTAGTAGCTGTAGGAAGTGTAGTAAGTGTAGTTTTTTTTAGTAGCTGTAGTACCTGTAGTATCTGTAGTAGGGGTAGTAGCTGTAGTAGCTGTAGTAAGTGTAGTAGCTGCAGTAAATGTAGTAACTGTAGTAGGTGTAGTAGCTGTAGTAAGTGTAGTAACTGTAGTAGGTGTAATAGTTGTAGTAAGTGTAGTAAGCGTAGTTGCTGTAGTAGCTGTGATAAGTGTAGAGGTGGTAGTAAGTGTAGTAGCTGTTATAACTGTAGTAAGTGTAGATGCTGTAGCAAGTGTAGTAGGTGTAGTATCTGTATTAAGTGTACTAGGTGTAGGAAGTGTAGTAAGTGTAGTACTGTAGTAAAAGGAGAACGTGTAGTAGCTTTAGTTACCGTAGTAAGTGTAGAACATGTTGTAGCTGTAGTAAGTGTAGAACGTGTAGTAGCTTTAGTATCAGAAGTAAGTGTAAGAGCTCTAGTAAGTGTAGTAGCTGTAGTAAGTGTAGTACGTTTAGAAGCTGTAGTAGCTCTAGTAGTTGTAGTACGTGTACTAGCTGTAGTAAGTGTAGTAGCTGCAGTAAGTGTAGTAGGTGTAGTAGGTGTAGTAAGTGTTGTAGCTGTAGTAAGTGTAGTAGCTATAGTAAGTGTAGTAAGTGTAGTAGCTGTAGTGAAAATAGAACGTGTAGTAGCTGTAGTAAATGTAGTAACTGTAGTAAGTGTAGAAGCTGTAGTAGCTGTAGTAAGTGTAGTAAATGTAGGAGCTGTAATAACTGTAGTAAGTGTAGTAGCTTTAGTAAGTGTAGTAAGTGTAGTAGCTGTAGTAAGTGTAGAACGTGTAGTAGCTGTAGTAAGTGTAGTAAATGTAGGAGCTGTAATAACTGTAGTAAGTGTAGTAGCTGTAGTAAGTGTAGTAAGTGTAGTAGCTGTAGTAAGTGTAGATCGTGTAGTAGCTCTAGTATCTGTAAGTAGTGTAAGAGCTGTAGTAACTGTAGTTTCTGTAGTAAGTGCACTACGTGTAAAAGCTGTAGTTTTTGTGAAGCTGTAGTAAGACTTAGTAAGCTGCTACGGCTACTATACTTACTACACCTACTACTCTTAGTACAGCTACTACTCTTACTACATCTAGTACACTTACTACAGCTACTACAGCTACTACAGCTTCCACAGGTACTCCCCTTACTTCAGCTACTACACTCACTGCAGCTTGTACACTTACTACAGATAGAACTGCTACTACACGTTTTACACTTAATACAGCTACTGCAGCTTGTACACTTACTACACTTACTACAGTTCCTAGAACTACTACACGTTCTACTTTTACTACAGCTACGACACTTACTACACTTTCTACAGCTACGACACTTACTACAGATACTATACTTACTACCGTCACTACATTTACTGTACCTACTACACTTCGTACAGCAACTACACAGACTGCACCTACTACACCTGCTACACCCACTACACTTACTACATTTACAACAGCTACTACACTTACTACAACTGCAAAACTTACTACACATAATACAGTTACTACAGTTACTACACCTGCTACAGCTACTACAGCTGCAACACTTACTACACATACCACAGCTACTACACTTACTACATCTACTTCCATAACTACAACTACTACACTTACTACAGCCACTACACTTACTACAGCTACCACACCTACTACAGTTACAAAACCTATTACTTTACTACAGCTACTACGGCTACTACAGCTACCACACCTAATACAGATGCTACAGCTACTAAAGCTACTACACCTACTACACTTATTACAGCTATTACACTTACTACAGCTTCTACAGGAACTACACGAAGTACACTTACTACAGCTACTACAGTTACTACAGCTCTTACACTTACTATAGATACTACAGCTACTACACGTTCTACACTTACTACAGCTACTACAGCTACTACACGTTCTACCTTTACTACAGCTACTACACTTACTACACTTTCTACAGATACTAAACTTTCTACAGTCACTACACTTAATGCACCTACTACAGTTCCTACAGCCACTACAATTACTGCACCTACTACACTTGCTACAGCCAATACACTTACTACAGTTTACACAGCTACCACACTTACTAAAGCTACTAATCTTATTTCAACTACTACACTAACTACACTAACTACACTTACTGCACTTACTACAGCTACTTCAAATACTACCACTACTCAGATATTACAGCTACAACACTTACTACACATACTACAGTTACTACACTTACTACACCTAAAACAGCTACTACAGCGAAAACACTTTCCACACATAATACACATACTACACTTACTACATCTACTACCACCACTACAGCTACTACCCTTACTAGAGCCATACACTTGCTACAGCTACTACAGCCACTACGCTTACTACACTTACTACAGCTACTCCGCTTAGTACACTTACCACAGCTTTTTTACATACTACACTTACTACAGCTACTACACTTTAGTGTAGTAACTGTAGTATGTGTAGTAAAGGTTTTTTAACTTTAGTAGCTGTAGTAGCTTTAGAAGCTGTAGTAACTGCAGTAGGTGTAGTAGTTGTAGTAAGTGTAGTAAATGTAGTAGCTGTAGTAAGTGTAGGTGCGGTAAGTGTTGTGAGTGTAGGAAGTATAGTAAGTTTAGTAGCTGTAGTAAAAGTAGAAAGTGTAGTAGCTGTAGTAACTGTAATAAGTGTAGTAAGTGTAGAAGCTGTTGTAGCTGTAGTAAGTGTTGAACGTGTAGTAGCTGTAGTATCAGTAGTAAGTTTAAGAGCTGTAGTAGGTGTAGTAGCTGTAGTAAGTGTAGTACGTGTAGAAGCTGTACTAGCTGTAGTAGCTGTAGTAAGTGTACTATCTGTACTAAGTGTAGTAGCTGTAGTAACTGTAGTAAGTGTAATAAGTGTAGAAGCTGTAGTAGCTGTAGTAAGTGTAGTAAATGTATGACCTGTAGTAACTGTAATAAGTGTAGTAAGTGTAGTAGCTCTAGTAAGTGTAAAACGTGTAGTAGCTGTAGTATCTGTAGTAAGTGTAACAGCTGTAGTAACTGTATTAGCTGTAGTAAGTGTACTACGTGTAGAAGGTTTAGTTCCTGTTGAAGCTGTAGTAAGTCTAGTAGCTGTACTAAGTGTAGTAGGTTTAGTAGCTGTAACATCTGTATTAGATGTAGAAGCTGTAGTAGCTGTAGTAAGTTTACTAGCTGTAGTAAGTGTAGTAGCTGCAGTAAGTGTAGTAGGTGTAGTAGGTGTAGTAAGTGTAGTAAATATAGGAGCTGTAATAACTGTAGTAAGTGTAGTAGCTGTAGTAAGTTTAAAAAGTGTTGTAGCTGTAGTAAGTGTAGAACGTGTAAGAGCTCTAGTATCTGTAGTTAGCGTAAGAGCTGTGGTAACTGTAGTTGCTGTAGTAAGTGTACAACGTTTAAAGGCTGTAGTTCCTGTAGAAGCTGTAGTAGGCTGTAGTAAGCTGCTACAGCTACTATACTTACTACACCTAATACACTAAGTACAGCTACTACACTTACTACATCTAGTACATTTAATACAGCTACTAAAGCTACTGCAGCTTCCACACGTACTACCCTTACTTCAGCTACTACACTTACTGCAGCTTTTACATTACTACAGATACCACTGCTACTACACGTTTTACACTTAATACAGCTACTGCAGCTTGTACACTTACTACACTTACTACAGCTACAAAATTTTTTACAGTCACTACACTTACTGTACCTACTTTACTTCGTACAGCAACAACACTGACTGCACGTACTACACCTGCTACAGCAACTACACTTACTACAGTTACAACAGCTACTACACTTACTACAGCGACTACTCTTATTACAACTACTACACTTACTACACTTACTGCACTTACTACAGCTACTACAGACACTACAGCTACTACAGGTAATACAGCTGCTACAGATACTAAATCTACTAAAGCTACTACAACTGCAACACTTACTACACATACTACAGTTACTACACTTACTACAATTACTACAGCTAATACAGCTGCAACACTTACTACACATACGACAGCTACTACACTTACTACATCTACTTCCATAACTACAGCTACTACACTTACTACAGCCTCTACACTTACTACAGCAACTACACCTGCTACAGGTACTACACTTACTAGACCTACTTCACTTGCTACAGCTCCTACGCGTACTACAGATACTACAGGTACTACAGCTACTACACTTGCTACACTTACTACACTTACTACAGCTACTACACTTACTACACTTACTACGGCTACTATACTTACTACAACTACTACACCTACTGCAGTTACTACAGGTAATACGGCTACTACAGCTACCACACCTAATACAGATGCTACAGCTACTAAAGCTACTACACCTACTACACTTAGTACAGCTACTACACTTCCTACAGCCTCTACAGGAACTACAGCTTCTACACGAAGTACACTTACTACAGCTACTACATATACTACAGCTCTTACACTTACTACAGATACTACAGCTACTACACGTTCTACACTTACTACAGCTACAAAACTTACTACACTTACTACAGATACTAGACTTACTACAGTTACTACAGCTTTTACATTTACTACACTTACTACAGCTAGTAAAGCTACTACACGTTCTACCTTTACTACAGCTACAACACTTAATACACTTACTACAGCTACTACACCTACTACACCTACTACAGCTACTCTAGCTGCAACACTTACTACACATACCACAGCTACTACACTTACTACAGCCACTACACTTCCTATAGCTACTACACCTACTAAAGTTACTACACTTACTACAGCTACTACACGTGCTACAGCTACTACGCCTACTACAGATATACAGGTACTACAGCTACTACACTTGCTACACTTACTACACTTACTACAGCTACTACACTTACTACACTTACTACAGCTACTATACTTACTACAACTACTACACCTACTGCAGTTACTACAGCTACTACGGCTAGTACAGCTACTACACCTAATACAGATGCTACAGCTACTAAAGCTAATACACCTACTACACTTAGTACAGCTACTACACTTACTACAGCTTCTACAGGAACTGCAGCTTCTACACGAAGTACACTTACTACAGCTACTACAGTTACTACAGCTATTACACTTACTACAGATACTACAGCTACTACACGTTCTACACTTTCTACAGCTACAAAACTTACTACACTTACTACAGGTACTACCCTTACTTTAGTTACTACAGCTTCTACATTTACTACACTTACTACTGCTCCTTCAGCTACTACACGTTCTACCTTTACTACAGCTACTACACTTACTACACTTACTACAGATACTACACTTTTTACAATCACGACACTTACTTGCCCTACTACACTTGCTACAGTTAATACACTTACTACAGTTACAACAGCTACCACAATTAATACAGCTACTAAACTTATTTCAACTACTACACTAACTACACTAACTACACTTACTGCACTTACTACAGCTAGTTTAGATACTACAGCTACTCAGATATTTCAGCTACAACACTTACTACACATACTACAGTTACTACACTTACTACACCTACTACAGCTACTAAAGCGGCAACACTTTCTACACATAATACACCTACTACACCTACTACATCTAGTACCATCACTACAGCCACTACCCTTACTACAGCCACTACACTTACTACAGCTACTAAAGCCACTACGCTTACTACACTTACTATAGCTACTCCGCTTACTACACTTACCACAGCTACTTTACTTACTACACTTACCACAGCTACTACACTTTAGTTTAGTAACTGTAGTATGTGTAGTAAGGGTTTTTCAACTGTAGTAGCTGTAGTAGCTGTAGTTGCTGTAGTAACTGCAGTAGGTGTAGTAGTTGTAGTAAGTGTAGTAAATGTAGTAGCTGTAGTAAGTGTATGTGCAGTAAGTGTAGTGGGTGTAGGAAGCGTAGTAAGTTTAGTAGCTGTAGTAAAAGTAGAAAGTGTAGTAGCTGTAGTAACTGTAATAAGTGTAGTAAGTGTGGAAGCTATTGTAGCTGTAGTAAGTGTAAAACGTGTAGTAGCTGTAGTATCAGTAGTAAGTGTAAGAGCTGTAGTAAGTGTAGTAGCTGTAGTAAGTGTAGTACGTGTTGAAGCTCTAAGAGCTGTAGTAGCTGTAGTAAGTGTACTATCTGTAGTGAGTGTAGTAGCTTTCGTAGCTGTGACATGTGTATTAGGTGAAGTAGCTGAAGCAGCCGTAGTAGCTGTAGTAACTGCAGTAGCTGTAGTAGTTGTAGTAAGTGTAGTAAGTGTAGTAAGTTTAAAGGCTGTACTAAGTGTAGTAACTGTAGCAAGTAGAGTAGCTGTTGTACCTGTACTATCTGCAGTACCTGTAGTATCAGTAGTAGGTGTAAGAGCTATAGTAAGTGTAGTAGCTCTTGTAAGTGTAGTACGTTTACAAGCTGTAGTAGCTGTAGTAGCTGTAGTAAGTGTACTGGCTGTAGTAAGTATAGTATTCGCAGTAGTGTAGTAGGTGCAATAAGGGTAGTGACTGTAGTAAGTGTAGTATCTGTAGTAGGTGTGGTAGCATTAGTATCTGTAGTAAGTGTAGTAGCTGTAGTAAGTGTAGTAAGTGTGGTAGCTGTAGTAGGTGTAGTATGTGTAGCAAGTGTAGTAGCTGTAGTACCTGTAGTATCTGTAGTAGGCGTAGTAGCTGTAGTAACTGAGTAGCTGTAGTAAGTTTAAAAACTGTAGTAGGTCTAGTAGCTGTAGTAAGTGTAGTAGCAGTTGAAAGTGTAGTAGGTGTAGTGGCTGTAGCAAGTGTTGTAGGCGCAGTAAGGGTAGTGGCTATAAAAGGTGTAGTAGGTGCAGTAAGTGTAGTGGGTGTAGTAAGTGTAGTATCTGTAGTGAGCGTAGTAGCTGCAGTAATGTAGTAGCTGTAGTAAGCGTAGTACCTTTAGTAAGTGTAGTAGCTTTAGTAGCTGTAGTAAGTGTAGTAAGTGTAGTAGCTCTAAGAGCTGTACTACTGCACATACTAAACTTACTCCAAATACTACACTTATTACACATACTACACTTACTAGAGCTACTACACTTACTACACTTACTACAGCTACTACACTTACTACAGCTACTACACTTAATACACTTACTACAGCTATTACATCCATATCACTTACTACAACTACTACACTTACTACAGCTACTACACTTACTACACTTACTACACTTACTACAGGTAGTACACTTACTACACATGCTACACTTACTACAGCTACTACACTTACTACAGATACTGCAGGTACTAAATTTACTACACTTACTACACTTACCGCACTTACTAAACGTACTGCAGTTACCACACTTACTACACTTACTACAGCTACTACAGCCACTACACTTACTACAGATCCTACACTTACTACAGATACTACAGGTACTACAATTACTACAGCTACTACACTTACTACACTTACTACACTTACTACACTTACTACAGCTACTACAGCAGCTACAGTTACCACAGCTACTATACTTACTACAGCTACTACACCTATTAAACTTTTTACACCTACTACAGCAACTACACCTACTACACTTACCACACTTACTACAGCTACTACACGTACTACAGCTACTACACTTACTACACTTACTACAGCTACTACACTTACTACACTTCCACACATACTACAGCTACTACACTTACTACACTTACTGCAGCTACTTCTGTTTGTCCAATTCACTACAGTTACTTTTAAGCCCAGATGCTCGACATTGCAGGACATTTTATGGGGTCATACACTAACTACTGACCCTTTTCTGCGCCTACTAAACCTACTAGACGTACTATATACTATATAAAGGCTAATCAGTTCAAAAGATAGGCTATGTAATGATTATGTAATTATTAATTATTAATTATTAATTATTAATTATTAATTATTAATGGCCTATGTAATTGCCCAATTCGCCTATCTGGCGAAGATCATAGCGTATCTAGAGTAATCATAGCGTAATGCAAATGCATAGAGTAATCAGATAAATAGATAAAGGAATTAGGTAAAAAAAAGGCTAATTAGGTAAATATATAGGCTAGTTAGGCTAATACATAGGCTTATCCGATAAATAAATAAACTAATCAGGGAAATATATAGTGTAATCAGGTAAATAATTGGACTAATAAAGTATATAAATCGACCAATTCGGTAAACCCATCAGGCAATCAGTTAAATCGGATAAGTAGGTTAAGTCTTTAGGTAAATATATAGGCTAATCAGTTAAAAAGATAGGCTAATCAGACAAATAAATACGCAAATCGAAAAAAAATAATTAAACTAATGAAATAAGCATGTATGGTAATCAAGTACATAGATGGGCAAACTACATAAGATCATCAGGCAATTAGGTAAGTAATTACCCTAATTAGGACCCTACATAGGCTGATTACATAATAAGATAAAATAATTAAGAAAATATAAAGTTTGATTAAGTAAATAAGTTAGGCTAGTTAGATATATAAGTGATCCAAACGGCTTAAAAAATAGGTTAATTAGGCAAATGCATAGGCTAATTAGATAAAAAGATAAAAAAATTAGATAATTATATAATCTAATCAGGTAAAAGGATGAGCTAGGCAGGTTCATAAATAGGGCCAATCAGCTAGGCCCATAGGCCAAATAAATAAATACAAAGGCTAATCCCGGGAATCAGGTAAACCCATGAGGTTATCAAGTAACTAGATAGGCTAATTAGGGAAAGACATAGGCTGATTAGGTAAAGCGATAATCTGATTACGAAAGTATGTAGTCTAATAAGCTGAATAGTTAGGCTAAATAGGTATATAAGTAGGCCAATCAGGCAAGCCCAACAGTCTAATAAATGGATACATAGGCTAATCTGGTAAATACATAGACAAATAAAATAAGCATATATCCTAATCTAGTACATACATAGATTAAAAAGGTAGAGATTTCATTTAATAAGGTAAATTGGCCAAGTAGGCAAATACATAGGCTATTAACATAAATAGATAAAGTAATTAGGTAAGAATATAGGCTAATCAAATAAATGGGTAAACTAATTAGGGAAATAGTTAGAGTAATCAGGTATATAAATGGCGAGTCAGATAGACTGCTGAGGTAATCAGGTAAATCTATAGGCTAATTAGGCAAAGACATAGGCTAATTAGATAAACAGATGAACTAATAAGGAAAATTTATAGTCTAATCGGCCATAAATATATGCATATATGCTTATCAGGTAATTCAACAGATTAATTAGGTAAAGTAATCAGGCAATAAGCCCAACAGCCAAATGAGTACACAGTTTAATTAGTTTATCTATTTATCTAATTAGCCTATTTCTTTGCCTAATTAGCCTACTTACATAACTGGCTAGCCTATCTATCTATCTGACTAGCCTATATATATTTCCTTAAATAGTATATCTATTTATCTAATTAGCGTATGTTTTTGCCCAATTAGTCTTTCTATTTCCTCATGGCCTTATTAGTTTTCCTGACCAGACCATTTATAAACATGATTGGCCTAACTTTCCAATTAGCTTATCTATTTGTCTAATTAGCTTATGTATTTGCTAAATTAGTCTATTTACCTGCTTAGCCTATATGTTTAACTAATTAGTTGATCCATTTATTTGATTAACCTTTTAATTAACCTATTCTTTTACCCGATTGGACAATTTATATACCTGACTAGCCTAACTAATTACCTGATTAACCTATACATTTCCCTAATTAGTTTATAGAGTTATCTAATTAGCCGATGTAGTGTCCTAATTAGCCTATCTATTTACCTAATTGCCTAATGAGTCTCATTAGTTTATCGTTTTATCTAATTAGCCTGTCTTTGCCAAATTAGCCTATATATTTACTTAAATGCCTGTTAGGTTTACCTAACTAGCCTATTTATATGTTTGATTAAACTATCTATTTACCTGATTAGCCTATATATTTTCCTAATTAGTATTTCTATTTATCTGCTTAGCTTATGAATTCGCTATTTGGCTTGTCTACTTACCTGATTGCCTAATTACTTTACCTGATTAATTCGTGTATGTACTTAATAAGCATATATGCTTAATTTATTTGTCTATGTATTTACCGGATTAGCCTATTTACTTATTTGGCTCTCGGGCTTACCGTTTTGGCCTGTTCTTTTACCTGATTAGATTATTTATTTATCTAACTAGTTTGTTCTGTTATCTAAATAGTCGATGTATTTGCCTAATTAATTTATTTTTACATGATTGTGACAACTATTTACCTGATTAGACTATAAATTTTCCTAATTATATGATGTATTTATCTAATTAGATGATGTCTGCCTAATTTGCCTATCTATTTTCCTGATTGCCTGATGGGTTTATCTGATCTGCCCACTTATACACCTGATTACACTAACTATTTACCTGATAAGACTATATATTTCCCTAATTAGTTTATCTAATTAGCCTAAGTAATTGCCTAATTCGCCTACGTATTTAATTGATTGCCTGATAAGTTTATCTAGTTAGCCTATGTGTTTTCCTAATTAGCCTATCTATTTAACTGATTGCCTGATAAGTTTATCTAATGGGCCTGTTTATATAATTGATTACCCTAACTATTTACCTGATTAGACTATATATTTTCTTGATAAGCTCATCTATTAATCTAATTAGCCTATGTAATTGCCCAATTCGCCTATCTGGCGAAGATCATAGCGTATCTAGAGTAATCATAGCGTAATGCAAATGCATAGAAAAACAAGATAAATAGATAAAGGAATTAGGTAAATATATAGGCTAATTAGGTAAATATATAGGCTAGTTAGGCTAATACATAGGCTTATCCGATAAATAAATAAACTAATCAGGGAAATATATAGTGTAATCAGGTAAATAATTGGACTAATAAAGTATATAAATCGGACAATTCGGTAAACCCATCAGGCCATAAGGTAAATCGGATAAGTAGGTTAAGTCTTTAGGTAAATATATAGGCTAATCAGACAAATAAATACGCAGATCGGGGAAAAATAATTAAGCTAATGAAATAAGCATGTATGGTAATCAAGTACATAGATGGGCAAACTACATAAAATCATCAGGCAATTAGGTAAGTAATTAGCCTCATTAGGACCCTACATAGTCTGATTACATAATAAGATAAAATAATTAAGAAAATATAAAGTTTGATTAAGTAAATAAGTTAGGCTAGTTAGATATATAAGTGATCAAAACGGCTTAAAAAATAGGTTAATTAGGCAAACGCATAGGCTAATTAGATAAAAAGATAAAAAAATTAGATAATTATCTAATCTAATCAGGTAAAAGGATGAGTTATGCAGGTATATAAATAGGGCCAATCAGCTAGGCCCATAGGCCAAATAAATAAATACAAAGGCTAATCCCGTGAATCAGGTAAACCCTTGAGGTTATCAAGTAACTAGATAGGCTAATTAGGGAAAGACATAGGCTGATTAGGTAAAGCGATGATCTAATTACGAAAGTATGTAGTCTAATAAGCTGAATAGTTAGGCTAAATAGGTATATAAGTAGGCCAATCAGGCAAGCCCAACAGTCTGACTTGGCCGATTTATATACTTTATTAGTCCAATTCTTTACTTGATTACACTAAATATGTCCCTGATAAGTTTATTTATTTATCGGATAAGCCTAGATATTAGCCTAACTAGCCTATATATTTACCTAATTAGCCTATATATTTACCTAATTCCTTTATCTATTTTTCTGATTACTCTATGCATTTGCATTACGCTATGATTACTCTAGATACGCTATGATCTCCGCTAGATAGGCAAATTGGGCAATTACATAGGCTAATTAGATTAATAGATGAGCTAATCAAGAAAATATATAGTCTAATCAGGTACATAGTTAGGGTGATCAGATATATAAACAGGCCCATTAGATAAACCCATCATGCAATCAGTTAAATAGATAGGCTAATTAGGCAAACACATAGCTTAACTAGATAAACCCATCAGGCAATCAATTAAATACGTAGGCGAATTAGGCAATTACATAGGCTAATTAGATAAACTAATTAGGGAAATATATAGTCTTATCAGGTAAATAGTTAGTGTAATCAGGTGTATAAGTGGGCCAATCAGATAAACCCATCAGGCAATCAGGAAAATAGATAGGCGCATTAGGCAAAGACATAATCTAATTAGATAAATACATCATATAATTACGAAAATTTATAGGCTAATCAGGTCAATAGAACCGCTAATTAGGCAAATTTATAGGGTAATCAGATAAATTAATAAACTAAATAGGAAAATATATACTGTATTCAGGTAAATAGTTAGAATATTCAGCTATATAAATGGGCCAATCAGGTAAACCCATGAGGCTATCAAGTAACTAGATAGAACTAGGCTAATTAGGCAAAGACATAGGCTGATTAGGTAAAAAGATAAACTGCTTACGAAAGGATGTAGTCTAATAAGCTGAATAGTTAGGCTAAATAGGTATATAAGTAGGCCAATCAGGAAAGCCCAACAGTCTAATAAATAAATTCATAGGCTAATCCGGTAAATACATAGACAAAAAAAATAAGCATATATTCTAATTAAGTGCATACATAGGTTAATCAGGTAAGGTTATAAGGTAATCAGGTAAATAGCAAGGCCAATTAGTTAAATACACAGGCTATTTAAATAAATAGATGAAGTACAAAGGTAAATATATAGGCTAATCAGTAAATAGGTGGGCTATTCAGATATATAAATAGGCTAATCAGGTGAGCCCAAGAGCCGAAGAGGTTAATACATGGACTAATCCGGTTAATGAATAAACTAATAAAATAAGCATATATGGTAATCAAGTGCATACATAGGCAAACTAGATAGACTCATTAGGCAATTAGGTAAATAGATAGGCTAATTAGGACACTACATCGGCTAATTAGATACCTCTATAAACTAATTAGGGAAATTTATAGGTTAATCAGGTAATTAGTTAGGCTAGTTAGGTATATAATTTTTCGAATTGGGTAAAATTATACGTTACACCTAATACAGATGCTACAGCTACTAAGGCTACTACACCTACTACACTTAGTAAACCTTTTACACTCACTACAGCTTCTACAGGAACCACAGCTTCTAGACGTAGTACACTTACTACAGCTACTACAGTTACTATAGCTCTTACACTTACTACAGATACTACAGCTACTACACGTTCTACACTTACTACAGCTACAACACTTACTACACTTACCACAGCTACTACACTTTCTACAGTTAATACAGCTCCTACATTTCCTACACTTACTACAGCTACTACAGATACTTGAGCTACTACAGATATTACAGCTACTACAGATACTACAGCTACTAAAGCTACTACAGCTGCAACACTTACTACACATACTACAGTTGCTACACTTACTACACCTACTACAGCTACTACAGCTGCAACACTTACTACACATACTACAGCTACTACACTTACTACACCTACTACCATCACTAAAGCTACTACACTTACTACACCCACTATATCTACTACGGCTACTACACCCACTACGTTTACTACACCTACTACAGCTACTACACTTACTACACCTACTACAACTATTACACCTACAACACTTACTTCATCTACTAGAGCTACTACACTTACTACAGCTCTTAAACTTACTACAGATACTACTGTTACTACACGTTTTACACTTAATACAGCTACTGCAGCTTGTACACTTACTACACTTACTAAGTTACTACAGCTACTACGCGTTTTACTTTTACTACAGCTACTACACTTACTACAGCTCCTACACTTACTAGAGATATTACTGCTACTACACGTTTTATACTTAATACAGCTACCGCAGCTTTTACACTTACTACACTTACTACACTTACTACACCTACTACGGCTAATACACTTACTACACCTACTACACCTACTACACTTACTGCAGCTACTACACTTACTACAGCTAGTACACTTACTACAGCTACTACAGCTACAACAGCTTCTACACGTACTATACTTACTACAGCTACTACACTAACTACAGCTCTTACACTTACTACTAATACTACAGCCACTACACGTTCTACACTTACTACAGGTACAACAGCTTCTTCACTTACTACACTTATTACTGTCACTACAGCTTCTACACTTTTTATTTTTACTACAGCTACTACACTTACTACACTTACTACAGATACTACACTTATTACAGATACTACACTTACTACAGTCACTACACTTACTGCGCCTACTACACTTACTACAGCCACTACTCTTACTGCACCTACTACACTTGCTACAGCGACTACACTTACTACAGTTACAACAGCTACTACATATACTACAGCTACTAAAGCTACTACAGCTGAAACACATACTACACATAGTACAGTTGTAGTAAGTGTAGTAGCTGTGGTAAGTGTACTAAGCGGAGTAGCTGTAGTAAGTGTAGTAAGCGTAGTTGCTATAGTAGCTGTAGTAAGTGTAGTAGCGGTAGTAAGTGTAGAAGCTGTAGTGATGGTAGTAGATGTAGTAAGTGTAGTAGCTTTAGTAATGGTAGTAGATGTAGTAAGTGTAGTAGCTGTAGTATGTGTATTAAGTGTTGCAGCTGTAGTAGCTGTAGTAGGTGTAGTAATTATAGTAACTGTAATATGTGTAGTAAGTGTTGCAGCTGTAATACCTTTAGTAGCAGTATTATCTGTAGTAGCTGTAATATCTGTAGTAGCTGAAGTATCTGAAGTAGCTGTAGTAAGTGCAGTAAGTGTAGTAAGTGTAGTAAGTGAAGTAGTTGTGATAAGTTTAGTAGCTGTAGTAAGTGTAGTAGCTGTTGTAACTGTAGTAAGTGTATTGGCTGTAGCAAGTGTAGTAGGTGCAGTAAGTGTAATGATTGTTGTGAGGGAAGTTTCTGTAGTAAGTGTAGTAGCTGTAGTAAGTGTAGTAAGTGTACAAGCTGTAGTAGCTGTAGTAAGTGTAGTAAATGTAGGAGCTGTAGCATCTGTAGTAGCTGTAGTAAGTGTACTTCGTGTACAAGCTATAGTTCCATTTGAAGCTGTAGTAAGTGTAGAAGCTGTACAAAGTGTAGTAAGTGTAGTAGCTTTAGTAGCTGTAGCATCTGTATTAGGTGTAATAGCTGTAGTAGTTGTAGTAGCTGTAGTAACTGCAGTAGGTGTAGTACTTGTAGTAAGTGTAGTAGCTGTATTAAGCGTAGTAAGTCTAGTAGCTGTAGTAAGTGCAGTAAGTGTAACAAAAGTAGTAGGTGTGGTACCTGTAGTATCTGTAGTAGGCGTAGTAGCTGTAGTAAGTGTAGCAGCTGTAGTAAGTGTAGTAACTGTAGTAGGTGTAGTAGCTGTAGTAAGTGTAGTAGCTGTAGTAAGTGTAGTAAGTGTAGAAGCTGTGGTAGCTGTAGTAAGTGTAGTAAATGTAGGAGCTGTAGCAACTGTAGTAGCTGTAGTAAGTGTACTTCGTATAGAAGCTATAGTTCCATTTGAAGCTTGTAGTAAGTGCAGAAAATGTACTAAGTGTAGTAGGTGTAGTAGCTTTAGTAGCAGTAGCATCTGTATTAGGTGTAATAGCTGTAGTAGCCGTAGAAGCTGTAGTAACTGCAGTAGGTGTAGTACTTGTAGTAAGTGTGGTAGCTGTAGTAAGCGTAGTTAGTGTAGTAGCTGTAGCAAGTGTAGTAAGTGTAGCAAGTGTAGTAGCTGTGGTACATGTAGTATCTGTAGAAGGCATAGTAGCTGTAGTAAGTGTAGTAGCTGTAGTAAGTGTAGTAACTGTAGTAGGTGTAGTAGCTGTAGGAAGTGTAGTGGGTGTACTAACTGTAGTAGCTGTAGTGATAGTAGTAGATTAAGTAAGTGTAGTAGCTGTAGTATGTGTAGTAAGTGTTTCAGCTGTAGTAGCTTAAGTAGCTGTAGTATCTATAGTAGCTGTAATATCTATAGTAGCTGTAGTATCTGTAGTAGCTGTAGTAAGTGCAGTAAGTGTAGAAGTTGTAATAACTGTAGTAGCTGTAGTAAGTATAGTAGCTGTTATAATTGTGGTAAGTGATTTGGCTGTAGCAAGTGTAGAGGTGCAGTAAGTGCAGTGGCTGTAGGAAGTGTAGTAGGTTCAGTAAGTGTAGTGACTGTAGCATGTATAGTATGTGTAGTAAGTGTAGTAGCTGTAGTAAGTTTAGTAAGTTTAGTAGCCGTATTAAAAGTAGAACGTGTAGTAGCTGTTCCAACTGTAGTAAGTGTAGTAAGTGTACTAGCTGCAGTAGCTGTATTAAGTGTAAAACGTGTAGTAGCAGTAGTATCTGTAGTAAGTGTAAGAGCTGTAGTAAGTGTAGCAGCTGTAGTAAGAGTAGTAGGTGTAGTAGGTATAGTAGCTGTAGTAACTGTAGTAGTTGTAGTATTTGTAGTAAGTGTAGTACGTCTAGTAGCTTTAGTAAGTATAGTAAGTTTAGTAGCTGTAGGAAGTGTAGTAAGTGTAGTTTCTGCAGTAGCTGTAGTACCTGTAGTATCTGTAGTAGGGGTAGTAGCTGTAGTAGCTGTAGTAAGTGTAGTAGCTGCAGTTAATATAGTAACTGTAGTTGGTGTAGTAGCTGTAGTAAGTGTAGTAAGTGTAGTAGCTGTGGTAAAGTGTACTAAGCAGAGTAGCTGTAGTAAGTGTAGTAAGCGTAGTTGCTGTAGTAGCTGTAGTAAGTGTAGTGGCTGTAGAAAGTGTAGTAGGTGCAGTAAGCGTAGTGGCTGTAGGAAGTGTAGTAGGTGCAGTAAGTGTAGTGACTGCAGTATGTGTAGTATCTGTAGTAACTGTAGTAAGTGTAAGAGATGTAGTAGCTGTAGTAAGTGTAGAACGTGTACTAGCTTTAGTATCAGTAGTAAGTGTAAGAGCTCTAGTAAGTGTAGTAGTTGTAGTAAGTGTACTAGCTGTAGTAAGTGTAGTACCTGCAGTAAGTGTAGTAGGTGTAGTAGGTGTAGTAAGTGTTGTAGCTGTAGTAAGTGTAGTAGCTGTACTAAGTGTAGTAAGTGTAGTAGCTGTAGTGAAAGTTGATCGTGTAGTAGCTGTAGTAACTGTAGTAACTGTAGTAAGTGTAGAAGCTGTAGTAGCTGTAGTAAGTGTACTAAATGTAGGAGCTGTAATAACTGTAGTAAGTATAGTAGCTGTAGTAAGTGTAGTAAGTGTAGTAGCTGTAGTAAGTGTAGAACGTGTAGTAGCTCTAGTATCTGTAGTTAGTGTAAGAGCTGTAGTAACTGTAGTTGCTGTAGTAAGTGTACTACGTGTAAAACCTGTAGTTCCTGTAGAAGCTGTAGTAAGTCTAGTAGCTCTACTAAGTGTAGTAGGTTTAGTAGCTGTAACATCTGTATTAGATGTAGTTGCTGTAGTAGCCTTAGTAAGTGTACTAGCTGTAGTAAGTGTAGTAGCTGCAGTAAGTGTAGTAGGTGTAGTAGGTGTACTAAGTGTAGTAAATGTAGGAGCTGTAATAACTGTAGTAAGTGTAGTAGCTGTTGTAAGTTAAGTAAGTGTAGTAGCTGTAGTAAGTGTAGAACGTGTAGTAGCTCTAGTATCTGTAGTTAGTGTAAGAGCTGAATAACTCTAGTTGCCGTGTACAACGTGTAAAAGCTGTAGTTCCTGTAAAAGCTGTAGTAAGCTCTAGTAAGCTGCTACAGCTACTATACTTACTACACCTACTACACTTAGTACAGCTACTACACTAACTACATCTAGTACATTTACTACAGCTACTACAGCTGCTACAGCTTCCACAACTACTACCCTTACTTTAGCTACTACACTTCCTGCAGCTTCGAGATTACTACAGATATTAATGCTACTACACGTTTTAAACTTAATACACCTACTGCAGCTTGTACACTTACTACACTTACTAAAGTGCCTAGATCTACTACACGTTCTACTTTTACTACAGCTACTACACTTACTACACTTACTACAGCTACTACACTTACTACGGATACTATACTTACTACAGTCACTACACTTACTGTACCTACTACACTTCATACAGCAACAACACTGACCGCACCTACTACACCTGCTACAGCCACTACACTTACTACAGTTACAACAGCTACTACACTTACTACAGCTACTACACTTATTACAACTTCGACACTTACTACACTTACTACACTTACTGCATTTACTACAGCTACTACAGACACTACAGCTACTACAGGTAATACAGCTGCTACAGATACTACACCTACTAAAGCTACTACAACTGCAACACTTACTACACATACTACAGTTACTACACTTACTAAACTTACTACAGCTACTACACTTACTACAGTTACTACAGCTACTATACTTACTACAACTACTACACCTACTGCAGTTACTAAAGCTACTACACCTACTACACTTAGTACGGCAACTACACTTACTATAGCTTGTACAGGAACTACAGCTTCTACACGAAGTACACTTACTACAGCTACTACAGTTACTACAGCTACTATAGATATTACAGCTACTATAGATACTACAGCTACTAAAGCTACTACAGCTGAAACCCTTACTACACATACTACAGCTACTACACTTACTTAATCTACTACTATCACTACAGCTACTACAGTTAGTAAACCCACTACACTTCCTACAGCTACTACACCTACTACAGTTACTACACTTACTACAGCTACTACACTTACTACAGCTATTATGCCTACTACAGATACTACAGGTACCACAGCTACTACACTTGCTACACTTACTACACTTACTACAGCTACTACACTAACTACGATTACTACAGCTACTACACTTACTGTACTTACTAAAGCTACTACAGCTGCAACACTTACTACACATACTACACCTACTACACTTACTACATCTACCTCCATAACTACAGCTACTACACTTACTACACTTACTACAGCTACTATACTTACTACAACTTATACACCTACTGCAGTTTCTACAGCTACTACGGCTACTACAGCTACCACACCTAATACAGATGCAACAGCTACTAAGGCTACTACACTTACTACACTTAGTACAGCTACTACACTTACTACAGCTTGTACAGGAACCTCAGCTTCTACACGAAGTACACTTACTACAGCTACTACAGTTAATATAGCTCTTATACTTACTACAGATACTACAGCTACTACACGTTCTACATATACTACAGCTACAAAAGTTACTACACTTACTATAGGTACTACACTTACTACAATACTACAGCTACTACACTTACTACACTTACTACAGAAACTACACTTTCTACAGTCACTTTACTTACTGGACCTACTACACTTGCTACAGCCAATACACTTACTACAGTTACAACAGCTACCACAATTACTACAGCTACTAAACTTATTTTAACTACTACACTAACTAAACTAACTACACTTACTGCACTTACTACAGCTACTTCAGATACTACAGCTACTCAGATATTACAGCTGCAACACTTACTACACATACTACAGTTACTACAGTCACTACACCTACTACAGCTACTAAAGCGGCAACACTTTCTACACATAATACACCTACTACACTTAATACATCTACTACAATCACTACGGCTACTAAAGCCAATACACTTACTACAGCCACTTCAGCCACTACGCTTACTACACTTACTACAGCTACTTCGCTTAGTACACTTACCACAGCTACTTTACTTCCCACACTTACTACCGCTACTACACTGTAGTGTAGTAACTGTAGTATGTGTAGTAAGGGTTTTTCAACTGTAGTAGCTGTAGTAGCTGTAGTAACTGTGGTAGGTGTAGTAGTTGTAGTAAGTGTAGTAAATGTAGTAGCTGTAGTAAGTGTAGGTGCAGTAAGTGTAGTAAGTGTACATAGTGTAGTAAGTTTAGTAGCTGTAGTAAAAGTAAAAAGTGTAATAGCTGTAGTAACTGTAGTAAGTGTAGAACGTGTAGTAGCTGTAGTATCAGTAGTAAGTGTAAGAGCTGTAGTAAGTGTAGTAGCTGTAGTAAGTGTAGTACGTGTAGAAGCTGTACTAGCTGTAGGAGCTGTAGTAAGTTTACTATCTGTAGTAAGTGTAGTAGCTATACTAAGTGTAATGGCTGTAGTAAGTGTAGTGACTGTAGCAAGTCTAATAGGTGCAGTAAGTGTAGTGGCTATAGGAAGTGTAGTAGGTGCAGTAAGTGTAGTGACTGTAGTAAGTGTAATATCTGTACTAAGTGTAGTAGCTGTAGTAAGTGTCGTAAGTGTAGTAGCTTTAGCAAAAGTAGAACGTGTAGTAGCTGTAGTAACTGTAGTAAGTGTAATAAGTGTAGAAGCTGTAGTAGCTGTAGTAAGTGTAGTAAATGTATGACCTGTAGTAACTGTAATAAGTGTAGTAAGTGTAGTAGCTGTAGTAACTGTACTAGCTGTAGTAAGTGTAGTAGCTGCAGTAAGTGTAGTAGGTGTAGTAGGTGTAATAAGTGTAGTAAGTATAGGAGCTGTAATAACTGTGGTAAGTGTAGTAACTGTAGTAAGTGTAGAACGTGTAGTAGCTCTCGTATCTGTAGTTAGTGTAAGAGCTGTAGTAACTGTAGTTGCTGTAGTAAGTGTACAACGTGTAAAAGCTGTAGTTCCTGTATAAGCTGTAGTAAGCTGCTACAGCTACTATACTTACTACACCTACTACACTTAGTACAGCTACTACACTTACTACATCTAGTACACTTACTACAGCTACTACAGCTACTACAGCTTCCACACGTACTACCCTTACTTTAGCTACTACACTTACTGCAGCTACTACACTTACTACAGATGCTATACTTACTACAGTCACTAAACTTAATGTGACTACTACACGTCGTACAGCAACAACACGTGTAGTAGCAAGTAGTAAGTGTAGTAACTGTAGTAGTTGTAGTAGCTGTAGTAAGTGTAGTGGCTGTAGTAAGTGTAGTAGCTGTAGTTGTGGAAGAAGATGTAGTAAGTGTAGTAGCTGTAGTATGTCTAGTAGGTGCGGTAAGTGTAGTGGCTATAGGAAGTGTAGTAGGTGCAGTAAGTGTAGTGACTGTAGTAAGTGTAATATCTGTACTAAGTGTAGTAGCTGTAGTAAGTGTCGTAAGTGTAGTAGCTGTAGCAAAAGTAGAACGTGTAGTAGCTGTAGTAACTGTAGTAAGTGTAATAAGTGTAGAAGCTGTAAAAGCTGTAGTAAGTGTAGTAAATGTATGACCTGTTGTAACTGTAATAAGTGTAGTAAGTGTAGTAGCTGTAGTAACTGTACTAGCTGTAGTAAGTGTAGTAGCTGCAGTAAGTGTAGTAGGTGTAGTAGGTGTAACAAGTGTAGTAAGTATAGGAGCTGTAATAACTGTGGTAAGTGTAGTAGCTGTAGTAAGTGTAGAACGTGTAGTAGCTCTCGTATCTGTAGTTAGTGTAAGAGCTGTAGTAACTGTAGTTGCTGTAGTAAGTGTACAACGTGTAAAAGCTGTAGTTCCTGTATAAGCTGTAGTAAGCTGCTACAGCTACTATACTTACTACACCTACTACACTTAGTACAGCTACTACACTTACTACATCTAGTACACTTACTACAGCTACTACAGCTACTACAGCTTCCACACGTACTACCCTTACTTTAGCTACTACACTTATTGCAGCTACTACACTTACTACAGATGCTATACTTACTACAGTCAATACACTTACTGTGACTACTACACGTCGTACAGCAACAACACGTGTAGTAGCAAGTAGTAAGTGTAGTAACTGTAGTAGTTGTAGTAGCTGTAGTAAGTGTAGTGGCTGTAGTAATTGTAGTAGCTATAGTTGTGAAAGTAGATGTAGTAAGTGTAGTAGCTGTAGTATGTCTAGTAAGTGTAGCTGCTGTAATAGCTGTAGTAAGTGTAGTAAGTGTAGTAACTGTAGTATGTGTAGTAAGTGTTGCAGTTGAAGTAGTTTTAGTAGCTGTAGTATCTGTAGCAGCTGTATTACCTGTAGTAGCTGTAGTAAGTGCAGTAAGTGTAGTAGTTGTAATAAGTGTAGTAGTTTTAGTAAGTGTAGTAGCTGTTGTAACTGTAGTAAGTGTAGTGGCTGTAGCAAGTGTAGTAGGTGCAGTAAGTGTAGTAAGTGTAGTAAGTGTAGTAGTTGTAATATGTTTAGTAGTTTTAGTAAGTGCAGTATCTGTAGTAAGTGTAGTAGCTGTAGTAAGTGTAGTAAGTATAGTAGCTGTAGTAAAAGTACAACGTGTAGTAGATGTAGTAACTGTAGTAAGTGTAATAAGTGTAGAAGCTGTAGTAAGTTTAGTAAATGTAGGAGCGGTAGTAACTGTAGTAAGTGTAGTAGCTGTAGTAAATGTAGTAAGTGTAGTAGCTGTAGTATCTGTAGTAAGTGTAAGAGCTGTAGTAACTGCAGTAGCTGTAGTAAGTGTACTACGTGTAGAAGCTGTAGTTCCTGTAGAAGCTGTAGTTAGTGTAGTAGCTTTAGTAGCTTTGACATCTGTATTAGGTGAAGTAGCTGTAGTAGCCGTAGTAGCTGTAGTAACTGCAGTAGGTGTAGTAGATGTAGTAAGTGTAGTAAGTGTAGTAGGTGTAGTAAGTGTAGTAAGTGTAGTAGCTGTACTAAGTGTAGTAAGTGTAGCAAGTAGAGTAGCTGTAGTACCTGTAGTATCTGTAGTACCTGTAGTATCAGTAGTAGGTGTAAGAGCTGTAGTAAGTGTAGTAGCTCTAGTAAGTGTAGTACGTCTAGAAGCTGTAGTAGCTGTAGTAGCTAAAGTAAGTGTACTGGCTGTAGTAAGTGTACACTTACTCTTAAGCCACTACACTTACTACAGATCCTACACTTACTACAGATACTACAGGTACTACAATTACTACAGCTACTACACTTACTACACTTACTACAGCTACTACAGCAACTACAGTTACAACAGCTACTAGACTTACTACAGCTACTACACCTATTAAACTTTCTACACTTACTCTAGCAACTACACTTACTAAAGCTACTACACTAACTACAACAACTACAGCTACTACACTTACCACACTTACTACAGCTGCTACACGTACTACAGCCACTACACTTACTACACTTACTACAGCTACTACACTTACTACACTTACCACACATACTACAGCTACTACACTTACTACACTTACTGCAGCTACTTCTGTTTGTCCAATTCACTACAGTTACTTTTAAGCCCAGATGCCCGACATGGCAGGACATTTTATGGGGTCATACACTAACTACTGACCCTTTTCTGCGCCTACTAAACTTACTAGACGCACTATATACTATATAAAGGCTAATCAGTTCAAAAGATAGGCTACTCAGAAAATAAATACGCAAATCGGGGAAAAATAATTAAACTACTGAAATAAGCATGTATGGTAATCAAGTACATAGATGGGCAAACTACATAAGATCATCAGGCAATTCGGTAAGTAATTAGCCTAATTAGGACCCTACATAGGCTGATTACATAATAAGATGAAATAATTAAGAATATATAAAGTTTGATTAGGTAAATAAGTTAGGCTAGTTAGATATATAAGTGATCCAAACGGCTTAAAAAAAAGGTTAATTAGGCAAATGCATAGGCTAATTAGGTAAAAAGATAAAAATATTAGATAATTATATAATCTAATCAGGTAAAAGGATAAGCTAGACAGGTATATAAATAGGGCCAATCAGGTAGGCCCATAGGCCAAATAAATAAATACAAAGGCTAATCCCGCGAATCAGGTAAACCCATGAGGTTATCAAGTAACTAGATAGGCTAATTAGGGAAAGACATAGGCTGATTAGGTAAAGCGATAATCTGATTACGAAAGTATGTAGTCTAATAAGCTGAATAGTTAGGCTAAATAGGTATATAAGTAGGCCAATCAGGCAAGCCTAACAGTCTAATAAATGGATACATAGGCTAATCCGGTAAATACATAGACAAATAAAATAAGCATATATCCTAATCTAGCACATACATAGATTAAAAAGATAGAGTTTTCATTCAATAAGGTAAATAGATAGGCCAGGTAGGCAAATACATAGGCTATTAACATAAATAGATAAAGTAATTAGGTAAGAATATAGGCTAATCAAGTAAATGGGTACACTAATTAGGGAAATAGAGTTATTAGGTATATAAATGGCGAGTCAGATAGACTGCTAAGGTAATCAGGTAAATCTATAGGCTAATTAGGCAAAGACATAGGCTAGTTAGATAAACAGATGAACTAATAAGGAAAATTTATAGTCTAATCGGCCATAAATATATGCATATATGATTATCAGATACATCAACAGATTAATTAAGTAAAATAATCAGGCAATAAGCCCAACAGCCAAATGAATACACAGTTTAATTAGTTTATCTATTTATCTAATTAGCCTATTTCTTTGCCTAATTAGCCTACTTACATAACTGGCTAGCCTATCTATCTATCTGACTAGCCTATATATTTCCCTAAATAGTATATCTATTTATCTAATTAGCGTATGTTTTTGCCTAATTAGCCTTTCTATTTTCTGATTGCCTTATTAGTTTTCCTGACCAGACCATTTATAAACATGATAAGCTTAACTTTCTAATTAGCTTATCTATTTGTCTAATTAGATTATGTATTTGCTAAATTAGTCTATTTACCTGCTTAGCCTATATATTTAACTAATTAGTTGATCCATTTATCTTATTAACCTATTAACCTATTCTTTTACCCGATTGGACAATAACTAATTACCTGATTAACCTATACATTTCCCTTATTAGTTTATAGAGTTATCTAATTAGCCGATGTAGTGTCCTAATTAGCCTATCTATTTACCTAATTGCCTAATAAGTCTCATTAGTTTATCGTTTTATATAATTAGCCTGTCTTTGCCAAATTAGCCTATATATTTACTTAAATGCCTGTTAGGTTTACCTAACTAGCCTATTTATATGTCTGATTAGGCTATCTATTTACCTGATTAGCCTATATATTTTCCTAATTAGTATTTCTATTTATCTAATTAGCTTATGAATTCGGTAATTGCCTTGTCTATTTACCTGATTGCCTAATTACTTTACTTGATTAATTCGTGTATGTACTTAATAAGCATATATGCTTAATTTATTTGTCTATGTATTTACCGGATTAGCCTATTTAATTATTTGGCTCTTGGGCTTACCTTTTTGGCCTCTTCTCTTACCTGATTAGATTATTTATTTATCTAACTAGTTTATTCTGTTATCTAAATAGTCTATGTATTTGCCTAATTAATCTATTTTTACATGATTGTGACAACTATTTACCTGATTAGACTATAAATTTTTCTAATTATATGATGTATTTATCTAATTAGATGATGTCTGCCTAATTTGCCTATCTATTTTCCTGATTGCCTAATGGGTTTATCTGATCTGCCCACTTATACACCTGATTACACTAACTATTTACCTGATAAGACTATATATTTTCCTAATTAGTTTATCTAATTAGCCTATGTAATTGCCTAATTCGCCTACGTATTTAATTGATTGCCTGATGGGTTTATCTAGTTAGCCTATGTGTTTGCCTAATTAGCCTATCTACTTAACTGATTGCCTGATGGGTTTATCTAATGGGCCTGTTTATATAATTGATCACCCTAACTATTTACCTGATTAGACTATATATTTTCTTGATTAGCTCATCTATTAATCTAATTAGCCTATGTAATTGCCAAATTCGCCTATCTGGCGAAGATCATAGGGTATCTAGAGTAATCATAGCGTAATGCAAATGCATAGAGTAATCAGATAAATAGATAAAGGAATTAGGTAAATATATAGGCTAATTAGGTAAATATATAGGCTAGTTAGGCTAATACATAGGCTTATCCGATAAATAAATAAACTAATCAGGGAAATATATAGTGTAATCAGGTAAATAATTGGACTAATAAAGTATATAAATCGGCCAATTCGGTAAACCCATCAGGCAATCAGGTAAATCGGATAAGTAGGTTAAGTCTTTAGGTAAATATATAGGCTAATCAGTTAAAAAGATAGGCTAATCAGACAAATAAATACGCAAATCGGGGAAAAATAATTAAACTAATGAAATAAGCATGTATGGTAATCAAGTACATAGATGGGCAAACTACATAAGATCATCAGGCAATTAGGTAAGTAATTAGCCTAATTAGGACCCTACATAGGCTGATTACATAAAAAGATGAAATAATTAATAAAATATAAAGTTTGATTAGGTAAATAAGTTAGACTAGTTAGATATATAAGTGATCCAAACGGCTTAAAAAATAGGTTAAATAGGCAAATGCATAGCCTAATTAGATAAAAAGCTAAAAAAATTAGATAATTATATAATCTAATCAGGTAAAAGGATGAGCTAGGCAGGTATATAAATAGGGCCAATCAGCTAGGCCCATAGGCCAAATAAATAAATACAATGGCTAATCCGGCGAATCAGGTAAACCCATGAGGTTATCAAGTAACTAGATAGGCTAATTAGGGAAAGACATAGGCTGATTAGGTAAAGCGATAATCTGATTACGAAAGTATGTAGTCTAATAAGCTGAATAGTTAGGCTAAATAGGTATATAAGTAGGCCAATCAGGCAAGCCTAACAGTCTAATAAATGGATACATAGGCTAATCCGGTAAATACATAGACAAATAAAATAAGCATATATCCTAATCTAGCACATACATAGATTAAAAAGGTAGAGTTTTCATTCAATAAGGTAAATAGATAGGCCAAGTAGGCAAATACATAGGCTATTAACATAAATAGATAAAGTAATTAGGTAAGAATATAGGCTAATCAAGTAAATGGGTAAACTAATTAGGGAAATAGTTAGAGTTATCAGGTATATAAATGGTGAGTCAGATAGACTGCTAAGGTAATCAGGTAAATCTATAGGCTAATTAGGCAAAGACATAGGCTAATTAGATAAACAGATGAACTAATAAGGAAAATTTATAGTCTAATCGGCCATAAATATATGCATATATGCTTATCAGGTACAACAACAGATTAATTAGGTAAAGTAATCAGGCAATAAGCCCAACAGCCAAATGAATACACAGTTTAATTAGTTTATCTATTTATCTAATTAGCCTATTTCTTTGCCTAATTAGCCTACTTACATAACTGGCTAGCCTATCTATCTATCTGACTTGCCTATATATTTCCCTAAATAGTATATCTATTTATTTAATTAGCGTATGTTTTTGCCTAATTAGCCTTTCTATTTCCTGATTGCCTTATTAGTTTTCCTGACCAGACCATTTATAAACATGATAAGCTTAACTTTCTAATTAGCTTATCTATTTGTCTAATTAGATTATGTATTTGCTAAATTAGTCTATTTACCTGCTTAGCCTATATATTTAACTAATTAGTTAATCCATTTATCTTATTAACCTATTAATTAACCTATTCTTTTAACCGATTGGACAATTTATATACCTGACTAGGCTAACCAATTACCTGATTAACCTATACATTTCCCTAATTAGTTTATAGAGTTATCTAATTAGCCGATGTATTGTCGTAATTAGCCTATCTATTTACTTAATTGATTAATGAGTCAGTCTAGTTTGCTTATGTATGCACTTGATTACCATATATGCTTATTTCATTAGTTTATTCATTAACCGGATTAGTCCATGTATTAACCTCTTCGGCCGTTGGGCTTACCTGATTAGCCTATTTATATATCTGACTACCTATTTACTGATTAATCTATATTCTTACCTAATTACTTTATCTATTTATGTTAATAGCCTATGTATTTGTCTAATTGGCCTATCTATTAACTGATTGCCTCATAACCTTACCTGATTGCCTCATAACCTTACCTATGTATGCACTAGATTAGGATATATGCTTATTTTATTTGTCTACGTATTTACCGGATTAGCCTATGTATTTATTTATTAGAGTGTTGGGCTTGCCTGATTGGCCTACTTATATACCTATTCAGCCTAACTATTTAGCTTATTAGACTACATGTTTTCGTAATTAGATTATCGCTTTACCTAATCAGCCTATGTCTTTCCCTAATTAGCCTATCTAGTTACTTGATAACCTCATGGGTTTACCTGATTCGGCGGATTAGCCTTTGTATTTATTTATTTGGCCTATGGGCCTAGCTGATTGGCCCTATTTATATACCTGCCTAGCTCATCCTTTTACCTGATTAGATTATATAATGATTTAGATTTTTTATCTTTTTATCTAATTAGCCATGCGTTTGCCTAATTAACCTATTTTTTAAGCCGTTTGGATCACTTATATATCTAACTAGCCTAACTTATTTACCTAATCAAACTTTATATATTCTTAATTATTTTATCTTATTATGTAATCATCCTATGTAGGGTCCTAGTTACGCTAATCACTTACCTAATATCCTGATAATTTTATGTAGTTTGCCCATCTATGTACTTGACTACCATACATGCTTATTTCATTAGCTTAATTATTTTTCCCCGATTTGCGTATTTATTTGTCCGATTAGCCTATCTTTTTAACTGATTAGCCTATATATTTACCTAAAGACAACTTACTTATCCGATTTACCTGATTGCCTACTGGGTTTACCGAATTGGCCAATTTATATACTTTATTAGTCCAATTATTTACCTGATTACACTAAATATGTCCTTGATTAGTTTATTTATTTGTCGGGTAAGCCTATGTATTTGCCTAGCTAGCCTATCTATTTACCTAATTCTTTTATCTATTTATCTGATTACTCTATGCATTTGCATTACGCTATGATTACTCTAGATACGCTATGATCTTCGCCAGATAGGCGAATTGGGCAATTACATATGCTAATTAGATTAATAGATAAGCTAATCAAGAAAATATATAGTCTAGTCAGGTACATAGTTAGGGTGATCATATATATAAACAGGCCCATTAGATAAACCCATCATGCAATCAGTTAAATAGAGAGGCTAATTAGGCAAACACATAGTTTAACTAGATAAACCCATCAGGCAATCAATTAAATACGTAGGCGAATTAAAAAATTACATAAGCTAATTAGATAAACTAATTAGGGAAATATATCGTCTTATCAGGTAAATAGTTAGTGTAATCAGGTGTATAAGTGGGCCAATCAGATAAATTCATCAGGCAATCAGGAAAATAGATAGGCTAATTAGGCAAAGACATAATCTAATTAGATAAATACATCATATAATTAGGAAAATTTATAGGCTAATCAGGTAAATAGAACCGCTAACTAGGCAAATGCATAGGGTAATCGGATAAATTAATAAACTAAATAGGAAAATAAATACTGTATTGAGTTAAATAGTTAGACTATTCAGCTATATAAATGGGCCAATCAGGTAAACCCATAACGCTATCAAGTAACTAGATAGGCTAATTAGGCAAAGACATAGTCTGATTAGGTAAAGAGATAAACTGCTTACGAAAGGATGTAGTCTAATAAGCTGAATAATTAGGCTTAATAGGTATATAACTAGGCCAATCTTGAAAGCCCAACAGTCTAATAAATAAATTCATAGGCTAATCCGGTAAATACATAGACAAAAAAAATAAGCATATATTCTAATTAAGTGCATACATAGGTTAATCAGGTAAGGTTATCAGGTAATGAGGTAAATAGCAAGGACAATTAGTCAAATACACAGGCTATTTAAATTAATAGATAAAGTAATAAGGTAAATATATAGGCTAATATGTAAATAAGTAATCTATTCAGATATATAAATAGGCTAATCAGGTGGGCCCAAGAGCCGAAGAGGTTAATACATGGACTAATCCGGTTAATGAATAAACTAATGAAATAAGCATACATGGTAATCAAGTGCATACATAGGCAAACTAGATAGACTCATTAGGCAATAAGGTAAATAGATAGGCTAATTAGGACACTACATCGGCTAATTAGATACCTCTATAAACTAATTAGGGAAATGTATAGGTTAATCAGGTAATTAGTTAGGCTAGTTAGGTATAGAATTTGTCCAATCGGGTAAAAAAATAGGTTACACCTAATACAGATGCTACAGCTACTAGGGCTACTACACCTACTACACTTAGTACAGCTACTACACTCACGACAGCTTCTACAGGAACTACAGCTTCTAGACGTAGTACACTTACTAGAGCTACTACAGTTACTACAGCTCTTACACTGACTACAGATACTACAGCTACTACACGTTCTACACTTACTACAGCTACAACACTTACTACACTTACTACACCTACTACACTTACTACAGTTACTACAGCTCCTACATTTGCTACACTTACTAATGCTACTACATCTTCTAAACTTACTACACTTATTACAGTTACTACAGCTATTACACGTTCTACTTTTACTACAGCTACTACACTTACTACAAATACTACACTTACAACAGTCACTACACTTAGTGCACCTACTACACTTTCTACAGGCAATACACTTACTACAGTTACAACAGCTACTACACTTACTTAAGCTAATGCACTTATTAAAACTACTATACTTACTACGCTTACTACACTTACTACACTGCACTTACTACAGCTACTACAGATACTAGAGCTACTACAGATATTCCAGCTACTACAGATACTACAGCTACTAAAGCTACTACAGCTGCATTACTTACTACACATACTACAGTTACTACACTTACTACACCTACTAAAGCTACTACAGCTGCAACACTTACTACACATACTACAGCTACTACACTTACTACACCTACTACCATCACTAAAGCTACTACACTTTTTACACCCACTACACCTACTACGGCTACTACAGCCACTACGTTTATTGCACTTACTACAGCTACTTCGCTTTGTATACTTAACACCGCTACTACACCTTCTACACCTACTTTAACTATTACAGCTAAAACAGTTACTTCATCTACTACACTTACTACAGCTACTACACTTACTACAGCTCTTAAACTTACTACAGATACTACTGTTACTACACGTTTTACACTTAATACAGCTACTGCAGCTTGTACACTTACTACACTTACTAAAGTTACTACAGCTACTACGCGTCCTACTTTTACTACAGCTACTACACTTACTACATTTACTACAGCTACTACACTTACTACAGATAATATACTTACTAAAGTCACTACACTTACTGCACCTACTACACCTCCTACAACCTCCTACTTACTACACATACTACAGCTACTACACTTACTACACCTACTACCATCACTAAAGCTACTACACTTACTACACCCACTACACCTACTACGGCTACTACAGCCACTACGTTTACTACACTTACTACAGATACTCCGCTTTGTATACTTAAAACCGCTACTACACCTTCTACACTCACTACAGCTACTACACTTACTACACCTACTACAACTATTACAGCTAAAACAGTTACTTCATCTACTACACTTACTACAGCTACTACACTTATTGCAGCTCTTAAACTTACTACAGATACTACTGTTACTACACGTTTTACACTTAATACAGCTACTGCAGCTTGTACACTTACTACACTTACTACAGTTACTACAGCTACTACGCGTCCTACTTTTACTACAGCTACTACACTTACTTCATTTACTACAGCTACTACACTTACTACAGATACTATACTTACTACAGTCACTACACTTACTGCACCTACTACACCTCCTACAGCCACTACACTTACTGCACCCACTAAACTTGCTACAGCCTCTACACTTACTACTGTTACCACAGCTACTACACTTACTGCAGCTACTACACTTATTACAAATACTACACTTACTAAACTTACTACACTTACTGCACTTACTACAGCTACTACCGATATTACAGCTATTACAGCTGTTGTAGTAAGTGTAGTAGGTGTAGCAAGTGTAGTAGCTGTGGTACCTGTAGTATATGTAGTAGGCATAGTAGCTGTAGTAAGTGTAGTAGCTGTAGTAAGTGTAGTAACTGTAGTAGGTGTAGTAGCTGTAGTAAGTGTAGTGGCTGTAGTAACTATAGTAGCTGTAGTGAGTGTAGTAGCTGTAGTAAGTGTAGTAGGTGTAATAGGTATAGTAGCTGTAGCAGCTGTATTAGGTGTAGTAGCTCTAGTTGCTATAGTAGCTGTAGTAACTGCAGTAGTCGTAGTATTTGTAGTAAGTGTTGTACGTCTAGTAGCCTTAGTAAGTGTAGAAAATTTAGTAGCTGTAGAAAGTGTAGTAATTGAAGTTTCTGCAGTAGCTGTAGTACCTGTAGTATCTGTATTAGGGGTAGTAGCTGTAGTAGCTGTAGTAAGTGTAGTAGCTGCAGTAAATGTAGTAACTGTAGTAGGTGTAGTAGCTGTAGTAAGTGTAGTAACTGTAGTAGGTGTAATAGTTGTAGTAAGTGTAGTAAGCGTAGTTGCTGTAGTAGCTGTGATAAGTGTAGAGGTGGTAGTAAGTGTAGTAGCTGTTATAACTGTAGTAAGTGTAGAGGCTTTAGCAAGTGTAGTATGTGCAGTTAGTGTAGTGACTGTAGTATGTGTAGTATCTGTATTAAGTGTAGTAGCTGTAGGAAGTGTAGTAAGTGTAGTACTGTAGTAAAAGGAGAACGTGTAGTAGCTGTAGTTACTGTAGTAAGTGTGGAACATGTTGAAGCTGTAGTAAGTGTAGAACGTGTAGTAGGTTTAGTATCAGAAGTAACTGTAAGAGCTGTAGTAAGTGTAGCAGCTGTAGTAAGTGTAGTACGTTTAGAAGATGTAGTAGCTGTAGTAGTTGTAGTACGTGTACTAGCTGTAGTAAGTGTAGTAGCTGCAGTAAGTGTAGTAGCTGTAGTAGGTGTAGTAAGTGTTTTAGCTGTAGTAAGTGTAGTAGCTGTAGTAAGTGTAGTAAGTGTAGTAGCTGTAGTGAAAGTAGAACGTGTAGTAGCTGTAGTAAATGTAGTAACTGTAGTAAGTGTAGAAGCTGTAGTAGCTGTAGTAAGTGTAGTAAATGTAGAAGCTGTAATAACTGTAGTAAGTTTAGTAGCTGTAGTAAGTGTAGTAAGTGTAGTAGCTGTAGTAAGTGTAGAACGTGTAGTAGCTGTAGTAAGTGTAGTAAATGTAGGAGCTGTAATAACTGTAGTAAGTGTAGTAGCTGTAGTAAGTGTAGAAGCTGTAGTAAGTGTAGTAAATGTAGGAGCTGTAATAACTGTAGTAAGTGTAGTAGCTGTAGTAAGTGTAGTAAGTGTAGTAGCTGTAGTAAGTGTAGAACGTGTAGTAGCTCTAGTATCTGTAAGTAGTGTAAGAGCCGTAGTAACTGTAGTTGCTGTAGTAAGTGCACTACGTGTAATAGCTGTAGTTTTTGTGAAGCTGTTGTAAGATTAGTAAATGTAGGAGCTTTAATAACTGTAGTAAGTGTAGTAGCTGTAGTAAGATTAGTAAGTGTAGTAGCTGTAGTAAGTGTAGAACGTGTAAGAGCTCTAGTATCTGTAGTTAGTGTAAGAGCTGTAGTAACTGTAGTTGCTGTAGTAAGTGTACAACGTGTAAAAGCTGTAGTTCCTGTAGAAGCTGTAGTAAGCTGTAGTAAGCTGCTACAGCTACTATACTTACTACACCTAATACACTTAGTACAGCTACTACACTTACTACATCTAGTACATTTAATACAGGTACTAAAGCTACTGCAGCTTTCACACGTACTACCCTTACTTCAGCTACTACACTTACCGCAGCTCTTACATTACAACAGATACCACTGCTACTACAGGTTTTACACTTAATACAGCTACTGCAGCTTGTACAGTTACTACACTTACTACAGCTACAAAACTTACTACAGTCACTACACTTACTGTACCTACTACACTTCGTACAGCAACAACACTGACTGCACCTACTACACCTGCTACAGCCACTACACTTACTACAGTTACAACAGCTACTACACTTACTACAGCGACTACACTTATTACAACTACTACACTTACTACACTTACTACACTTACTGCACTTACTAGAGCTACTACAGACACTACAGCTACTACAGGTAATACAGCTGCTACAGATACTACACCTACTAAAGCTACTACAACTGCAACACTTACTACACATACTACAGTTACTACACTTACTACACTTACTACAGCTAATACAGCTGCAACACTTACTACACATACTGCAGCTACTACACTTACTACATCTACTTCCATAACTAAAGCTACTACAGTTAATACAGCCGCTACAGTTACTACAGCTACTACTCCTGCTACAGCTTCTACGCCTACTACAGATACTACAGGTACTACAGCAACTACACTTGCTACACTTACTACACTTACTACAGCTACTACACTTTCTACAGTTACTACACTTACTACAGCTACTACACTTACTACACTTACTACGGCTACTATACTTACTACAACTACTACACCTACTGCAGTTACTACAGCTAATACGGCTACTACAGCTACTACACCTAATACAGATGCTACACCTACTAAAGCTACTACACCTACTACACTTAGTACAGCTACTACACTTACTACAGCCTCTACAGGAACTACAGCTTCTACACGAAGTAAACTTACTACAGCTACTACAGTTACTACAGCTCTTACATTACTACAGATACTACAGCTACTACACGTTCTACACTTACTACAGCTACAAAACTTACTACACTTACTACAGGTACTACACTTACTACAGTTACTACAGCTTTTACATTTACTACACTTACTACAGCTAGTAAAGCTACTACACGTTCTACCTTTACTACAGCTACTACACTTAATACACTTACTACAGCTACTACACTTACTACACATACCACAGCTACTACACTTACTACATCTACTTCCATAACTACAGCTACTACACTTACTACAGCCACTACACTTCCAAAGCTACTGCACCTACTACAGTTACTACACTTACTACAGCTACTACACGTGCTACAGCTACTAAGCCTACTACAGATACTACAGGTACTAAAGCTACTACACTTGCTACAATTACTACACTTACTACAGCTACTACACTTACTACACTTACTACAGCTACTATACTTACTACAACTACTACACCTACTGCAGTTACTACAGCTACTACGGCTACTACAGCTACTACACCTAATACAGATGCTACAGCTACTAAGGCTAATACACCTACTACACTTAGTACAGCTACTACACTTACTACAGCTTCTACAGGAACTGCAGCTTCTACACGAAGTACACTTATTATAGCTACTACAGTTACTACAGCTCTTACACTTACTACAGATACTACAGCTACTACACGTTCTACACTTTCTACAGCTATAAAACTTACTACACTTACTACAGGTACTACACTTACTACAGATACTACACTTTTTACAGTCACTACACTTACTCGCCCTACTACTCTTGCTACAGCCAATACACTTACTACAGTTACAACAGCTACCACAATTAATACAGCTACTAATCTTATTTCAACTACTACACTAACTACACAACTACACTTACTGCACTTACTACAGCTACTTTAGATACAACAGCTACTCAGATAGTACAGCTACAACACTTACTACACATACTACAGTTACTACACTTACTACACCTACTACAGCTACTAAAGCGGCAACACTTTCTACACATAATACACCTACTACACTTACTACATCTACTACCATCACTACAGCTACTACCCTTACTACAGCCACTACACTTACTACAGCTACTACAGCCACTACGCTTACTACACTTACTATAGCTACTGAGCTTAGTACACTTATCACAGCTACTTTACTTACTACACTTACTAGAGCAACTACACTGTAGTGTAGTAACTCTAGTATGTGTAGTAAGGGTTTTTCAACTGTAGTAGCTGTAGTAGTCGTAGTAACTTCAGTAAGTGTAGTAGTTGTAGTAAGTGTAGTAAATGTAGTAGCTGTAGTAAGTGTAGGTGCAGTAAGTGTAGTTAGTGTAGGAAGTGTAGTAAGTTTAGTAGCTGTAGTAAAAGTAGTAAGTTTAGTAGCTGCAGTAAAAGTTAAAAGTGTAGTAGCTGTAGTACGTGTAGTAAGTGTAGAACGTGTAGTAGCTGTAGTATCCGTAGTAAGTGTGAGAGCTGTAGTAAGTGTAGTAGCTGTAGTAAGTGTAGTACGTGTAGAAGCTGTACTAGCTGTAGTAGCTGTAGTAAGTGTACTATCTGTAGTAAGTGTAGTAGCTATACTAAGTGTATTGGCTGTACTAAGTGTAGTGGCTGTAGCAGGTCTAGTAGGTGAAGTAAGTGTAGTGGCTATAGGAAGTGTAGTAGGTGCAGTAAGTGTAGTGACTGTAGTAAGTGTAATATCTGTACTAAGTGTAGTAGCTGTAGTAAATGTCATAAGTGTAGTAGCTGTAGCAAAAGTAGAACGTGTAGTAGCTGTAGTAACGGTAGTAAGTGTAATAAGTGTAGAAGCCGTAGTAGCTGTAGTAAGTGTAGTAAATGTATGATATGTACTAACTGTAATAAGTGAAGTAAGTTTAGTAGCTGTAGTAAGTGTAGTAGGTGTAGTAGGTGTAATAAGTGTAGTAAATGTAACAGCTGTAATAACTGTAGTAAGTGTAGTAGCTGTAGTAATTTAAGTAAGTGAAGTAGCTGTAGCAAGTGTAGAACGTGTAGTAGCTCTAGTATCTGTAGTTAGTGTAAGAGCTGTAGTAACTGTAGTTGCTGTAGTAAGTGTACAACGTGTAAAAGCTGTAGTTCCTTTAGAAGCTGTAGTAAGCTGCTACAGCTACTATACTTACTACACCTACTACACTTAGTACACCAACTACACTTACTACATCTAGTACACTTACTACAGCTACTACACCTACTACAGCTTCCACACGTACTACCCTTACTTTAGCTACTACACTTACTGCAGCTTGTACACTTACTACAGATACCACTGCTACTACACGTTTTACACTTAATACAGCTACTGCAGATTGTACTCTTACTACACTTACTACAGTGCCTAGAGCTACTACACGATTTTTTTTACTACAGCTACTACACTTACTACACTTACGACAGCTACTACACTTACTACAGATACTATACTTAATACAGTCACTACACTTACTGTGCCTACTACACTTCATACAACAACAACACTGAATGCACGTACTACACCTGCTACAGCCAGTACACTTACTACAGTTACAACAGCTACTACACTTACTACAGGTACTACAATAATTACAACTACTACACTTACTACACTTACTACACTTACTGCACATACTAGAGCTACTACAGCCACTAGACTACTACAGGTAATACAGCTGTTACAGATACTACAGCTACTAAAGCTACTGCAACTGAAACACTTGCTACACATACTACAGTTACTACACTTAGTACACTTACTACAACTACTACAGCTGCAACACTTACTACACATACTGCAGCTACTACACTTACTACATCTACTTCCATAACTAAAGCTACTACAGTTAATACAGCCACTACAGTTACTACAGCTACTACTCCTGCTACAGCTTCTACGCCTACTACAGATACTACAGGTACTACAGCTACTACACTTGCTACACTTACTACACTTACTACAGCTACTACACTTACAACAGCTACTATACTTACTACAACTACTACACCTACTGCAGTTACTACAGCTACTACGGCAACTACAGCTACTACACCTAATACAGTTGCTACAGCTACTAAAGCTACTACACCTACTACACTTAGTTCAGCTTCTGCACTTACTACAGCTTCTACAGTTACTACAGCTCTTACACTTACTAGAGATACTAAAGCTACTACACGTTCTACAAATCCTACAGCTACAAAACTTACTACACTTACTACAAGTACTACACTCACTACAGTTACTACAGCTTCTACATTTACTACACTTACTTCAGCTACTAAAGCTACTACTTGTTCTACCTTTACTACAGCTACTACACTTACTACACTTACTACAGCTACTACACTTCCTACAGCCAATACACTTACTACAGTTACAACAGCTATTACACTTACTACAGCTACTAACCTTATTTCAACTACTACACTAACTACACTAACTACACTTTCCTGCCCTTACTACAGTTACTTCAGATACTAAAGCTACTCAGATATTACAGCTAAAACACTTACTACACATAGTACAGTTACTACACTTAATACACCTACTACACCTACTTAGGCGGCAACACTTCCTACACATAATACACCTACTACACTTACTACATCTAGTACCATCACTACAGCCACTACCCTTACTAAAGCCACTACACTTACTACAGCTTCTACAGCCACTACGCTTACTACACTTACTACAGCTACTCCGCTTACTACACTAACCACAGCTACTTTACTTACTACACTTACTACAGCTACTAAACTTTAGTTTAGTAACTGTAGTATGTGTAGTAAGGGTTTTTCAACTGTAGTAGCTGTAGTTGCTGTAGTTGCTGTAGTAACTGCAGTAGGTGTAGTAGTTGTAGTAAGTTTAGTAAATGTAGTAGCTGTAGTAAGTGTAGTAAATGTATTAGGTGTAGTAAGTGTAGGTGCAGTAAGTGTAGTGGGTGTAGGAAGCGTAGTAAATTTAGTAGCTGTAGTAAAAGTAGAAAGTGTAGTAGCTGTAGTAACTGTAATAAGTGTAGTAAGTGTGGAAGCTATTGTAGCTGTAGTAAGTGTACAACGTGTAGTAGCTGTAGTATCAGTAGTAAGTGTAAGAGCTGTAGTAAGTGTAGTAGCTGTAGGAAGTGCAGTAGGTGCAGTAAGTGTAGTAACTTTAGTAAGTGTAGTATCTGTAATAAGTGTAGTAGCTGTAGTAAGTTTAGTAAGTATAGTAGCTGTAGGAAAAGTAGAACGTGTAGTAGCTGTAGTAACTGTAGTAAGTGTAATAAGTGTAGAAGCTGTAGTAGCTGTAGTAAGTGTAGTAAGTGTAGTAGCTTTAGTAAGTGTAGTAAGTGTAGTAGCTGTAGTAAGTGTAGGACGTGTAGTAGCTGTAGTATCTATAGTGAGTGTAAGAGCTGTAGTAACTGTAGTAGCTGTGATAAGTGTACTACGTGGAGAAGCTGTAGTAAGTCTAGTAGCTGCACTAAGTGTAGTAGGTGTAGTAGGTTTGGTAGCTGTAGCATCTGTATTAGGTCTAGTAGCTGTAGTAGCCGTAGTAAATGTAGTAACTGCAGTAGATGTAGTAGTTGTAGTAAGTGTAGTAAGTGTAGTAGCTGTAGTAAGTGTAGCAAGTGTAGTAGCTGTAGAACCTGTAGTATCTGTAGTAGCAGTAGTAGCTGTAGGTAGTGTAGTAGCTGTAGTAAGTGTAGTAAGTGTAGTAGGTGTAGTAGCTGTAGTAAGTGTAGTGGCTGTAGTAACTGTAGTAGCTGTAGTGATAATAGGAGATTTAGTAAGTGTAGTAGCTGTAGTATGTGTAGTAAGTGTTGCAGCTGTAGTAGCTGTACTAGGTGTAGTAAGTGTAGTAATTGTAGTATGTGTAGTGGGTGTTGCAGCTTTAGTACGTTTAGTAGCTGTAGTATCTGTAAAAGCTGTAGTATCTGTAGTAGCTGTAGTAAGTGCACTAACTGTAGTAGTTGTAATAAGTTAATTAGATTTAGTAAGTGAAGTTGCTGTTGTAACTGTAGTAAGTGTAGTTGCTGTAGCAAGTATAGTAGGTGCAGTAAGTGTAGTAAGTTTAGTAAGTGTAGTAGATGTAATAAGTGTGGTAGTTTTAGTAAGTGCAGTAACTGTAGTAAGTGTAGGAGCGGTAGTAACTGTAGTAAGTGTAGTAGCTGTAGTAAATGTAGGAAGTGTAGTTGCTGTAGTAAATATCAAACGTGTAGTAGCTGTAGTATCTGTAGTAAGAGTATGAGCTGTAGTAACTGCAGTAGCTGTAGTAAGTGTACTACGTGTAAAAGCTGTAGTTCCTGTAGAAGCTGTAGTAAGTGTAGTAGCTGTACTAAGTATAGAAGTTGTGTAGCAGCTTTTGTAGCTGTGACATCTTTATTAGGTGAGGTAGCTGAAGCAGCCGTAATAGCTGTAGCAACTGGAGTAGGTTTAGTAGTTGTAGTAGGTGTAGTAAGTGTAGTAGCTGTAGTAAGTGTAGTAAGTTTAGTAAATGTACTAAGTGTAGTAAGTGTAGCAAGTAGAGTAGCTGTTGTACCTGTACTATCTACAGTACCTGTAGTATCAGTAGTAGGTGTAAGAGCTGTAGTAAGTGTAGTATTTCTTGTAAGTGTAGTACGTTTACAAGCTGTAGTAGCTGTAGTAGCTGTAGTAAGTGTACTGGCTGCAGTAAGTGTAGTAGCCGCAGTAGTGTAGTAGGGGCAATAAGGGTAGTGACTGTAGTAAGTGTAGTATCTGTAGTAAGTGTAGTAGCATTAGTATCTGTAGTAAGTGTAGTAGCTGTAGTAAGTGTAGTAGGTGTGGTAGCTGTAGTAAGTGTAGTATGTGTAGCAAGTGTAGTAGCTGTAGTACCTGTAGTGTCTGTAGTAGACGTAGTAGCTGTAGTAACTGAGTAGCTGTAGTAACTGTAAAAACTGTAGTAGGTCTAGTAGCTGTAGTAAGTGTAGTAGCAGTTGTAAGTGTAGTAGGTGTAGTGGCTGTAGCAAGTGTTGTAGGCGCAGTAAGTGTAGTGGCTATAAATGGTGTAGTAGGTGCAGTAAGTGTAGTGGCTGTAGTAAGTGTAGTATCTGTAGTGAGTGTAGTAGCTGCAGTAATGTAGTAGCTGTAGTAAGGGTAATATCTTTAGTAAGTGTAGTAGCTGTAGTAGCTGTAGTAAGTGTAGTAAGTGTAGTTTCTGCAGTAGCTCTAGTAACTTTAGTAAGTGTAGTCGTTGTAGTAGCTGTAGTATCTGTAGTAAGTAAAGTAAATTTAGTAAGTGTAGTAGCTGTAGTATGTTTAGTAAGTGCAGTAGTGTACTATCTGCAGTAAGTGTAGTAGCTGGAGTAAGTCTAGTGAGTGTAGTAGCTCTAGTAAGTGTAGTAAGTGTTGTAGCTCTAACAGCTGTACTACTGCACATACTAAACTTACTACAAATACTACACTTATTACACTTACTACACTTACTAGAGCTACTACACTTACTACACCTACTACAGCTACTACACTTACTACAGCTACTACACTTAATACACTTACTACAGCTATTACATCCACTTCACTTACTACAACTACTACACTTACTACAGCTACTACACTTACTACACTTACTACACTTACTACAGGTAGTACACTTACTACACATGCTACACTTACTACAGCTACTATACTTACTACAGATACTGCAGGTACCACACTTACTACACTTACTACAGCTACTACAGCCACTACACTTAGTACAGATCCTACACTTACTACAGATACTACAGGTATTACAATTACTACAGCTACTACACTTACTACACTTACTACACTTACTTCACTTACTACAGCTACTACAGCAACTACAGTTACTACAGCTAGTATACTTACTACAGCTACTACACCTATTAAACTTACTACACTTACTACAGCAACTACACTTACTACAGCTACTACACTTACTACAGCAACTACAGCTACTACACTTACCACACTTACTACAGCTATTACACGTACTACAGCTACTACACTTACTACACTTACTACAGCTACTACACTTACTACACTTCCACACATACTACAGCTACTACACTTACTACACTTACTGCAGCTACTTCTGTTTGTCCAATTCACTACAGTTATTTTTAAGCCCAGATGCTTGACATTGCAGGACATTTTGCGGGGTCATACACTAACTACTGAACCTTTTCTGCGCCTACCAAACCTACTAGACGTATTATATACTATATAAAGGCTAATCAGTTCAAAAGATAGGCTAATCAGACAAATAAATACGCAAATCGGGGAGAAATAATTAAACTAATGAAATAAGCATGTATGGTAATCAAGTACATAGATGGGCAAACTACATAAAATCATCAGGCAATTAGGTAAGTAATTAGCCTAATTAAGACCCTACATAGGCTGATTACATAATAAGATGAAATAATTAAGAAAATATAAAGTTTGATTAGGTAAATAAGTTAGGCTAGTTAGATATATAAGTGATCCAAACGGCTTAAAAAATAGGTTAATTAGGCAAATGCATAGGCTAATTAGATAAAAAGATAAAAAATTAGATAATTATATAATCTAATCAGGTAAAAGGATGAGTTATGCAGGTATATAAATAGGGCCAATCAGCTAGGCCCATAGGCCAAATAAATAAATACAAAGGCTAATCCGGCGAATCAGGTAAACCCATGAGGTTATCAAGTAACTAGATAGGCTAATTAGGGAAAGAAATAGGCTGATTAGGTAAAGCGATAATCTGATTACAAAAGTATGTAGTTTAATAAACTGAATAGTTAGGCTAAATAGGTATATAAGTAGGCCAATCAGGCAAGTCTAACAGTCTAATAAATGGATACATAGGCTAATCCGGTAAATACATAGACAAATAAAATAAGCATATATCCTAATCTAGCACATACATAGATTAAAAAGGTAGAGTTTTCATTCAATAAGGTAAATAGATAGGCCAAGTAGGCAAATACATAGGCTATTAATATAAATAGATAAAGTAATTAGGTAAGAATATAGGCTAATCAAGTAAATGGGTAAACTAATTAGGGAAATAGTTAGAGTAATCAGGTATATAAATGGCTAGTCAGATAGACTGCTAAGGTAATCAGGTAAATCTATAGGCTATTTAGGCAAAGACATAGGCTAATTAGATAAACAGATGAACTAATAAGGAAAATTTATAGTCTAATCGGCCATAAATATATGCATATATGCTTATCAGGTACATCTACAGATTAATTAGGTAAAGTAATCAGGCAATAAGCCCAACAGCCAAATGAATACACAGTTTAATTAGTTTATCTATTTATCTAATTAGCCTATTTCTTTGCCTAATTAGCCTACTTACATAACTGGCTAGCCTATCTATCTATCTGACTAGCCTATATATTTCCCTAAATAGTATATCTATTTATCTAATTAGCGTATGTTTTTGCCTAATTAGCCTTTCTATTTCCTGATTGCCTTATGAGTTTTCCTAACCAGACCATTTATAAACATGATAAGCTTAACTTTCTAATAAGCTTATCTATTTGTCTAATTAGCTTATTTATTTGCTAAATTAGTCTATTTACCTGCTTAGCCTATATATTTAACTAATTAGTTAATCCATTTATCTTATTAACCTATTAATTAACCTATTCTTTTACCCGATTGGACAATAACTAATTACCTGATTAACCTATACATTTCCCTAATTAGTTTGTAGAGTTATCTAATTAGCCAATGTAGTGTCCTAATTAGCCTATCTATTTACCTAATTGCCTAATGAGTCTCATTAGTTTATCGTTTTATCTAATTAGCCTGTCTTTTCCAAATTAGCCTATATATTTACCTAAATGCCTGTTAGGTTTACCTAACTAGCCTATTTATATGTCTGATTAGGCTATCTATTTCCCTGATTAGCCTATATATTTTCCTAATTAGTATTTCTATTTATCTGATTAGCTTATGAATTTGGTAATTGGCTTGTCTATTTACCTGATTGCCTAATTACTTTACTTGATTAATTCGTGTATGTACTTAATAAGCATATATGCTTAATTTATTTGTCTATGTATTTACCGGATTAGCCTATTTAATTATTTGGCTCTTGGGCTTAACTTTTTGGCCTGTTCTTTTACCTGATTAGATTATTTATTTATCTAACTAGTTTATTCTGTTATCTAAATAGTCTATGTATTTGCCTAATTAATCTATTTGTACATGATTGTGACAACTATTTACCTGATTAGACTATAAATTTTTCTAATTATATGATGTATTTATCTAATTAGATGATGTCTGCCTAATTTGCCTATCTATTTTCCTTATTGCCTGATGGGTTTGTCTTATCTGCCCACTTATACACCTGATTACACTAACTATTTACCTGATAAGACTATATATTTCCCTAATTAGTTTATCTAATTAGCCCATGTAATTGCCTAATTCGCCTACGTATTTAATTGATTGCCTGATGGGTTTATCTAGTTAGCCTATGTGTTTGCCTAATTAGCCTATCTACTTAACTGATTGCCTGATGGGTTTATCTAATGGGCCTGTTTATATAATTGATCACCCTAACTATTTACCTGATTAGACTATATATTTTCTTGATTAGCTCATCTATTAATCTAATTAGCCTATGTAATTGCCCAATTCGCCTATCTGGCGAAGATCATAGCGTATCTAGAGTAATCATAGCGTAATGCAAATGCATAGAGTAATCAGATAAATAGATAAAGGAATTAGGTAAATATATAGGCTAATTAGGTAAATATATAGGCTAGTTAGGCTAATACATAGGCTTATCCGATAAATAAATAAACTAATCAGGGAAATATATAGTGTAATCAGGTAAATAATTGGACTAATAAAGTATTTAAATCGGCCAATTCGGTAAACCCATCAGGCAATCAGGTAAATCGGATAAGTAGGTTAAGTCTTTAGGTAAATATATAGGCTAATCAGTTAAAAAGATAGGCTAATCAGACAAATAAAAACGCAAATCGGGGAAAAATAATTAAACTAATGAAATAAGCATGTATGGTAATCAAGTACATAGATGGGCAAACTACATAAATACATCAGGATTTAAAGGTAAGTAATTAGCCTAATTGGGACCCTACATAGGCTGATTACATAATAAGATGAAATAATTAAGAAAATATAAAGTTTGATTAGGTAAATAAGTTAGGCTAGTTAGATATATAAGTGATCCAAACGGCTTAAAAAATAGGTTAAATAGGCAAATGCATAGGCTAATTAGATAAAAAGATAAAAAAATTAGATAATTATATAATCTAATCAGGTAAAAGGATGAGCTAGGCAGGTATATAAATAGGGCCAATCAGCTAGGCCCATAGGCCAAATAAATAAATACAAAGGCTAATCCGGCGAATCAGGTAAACCCATGAGGTTATCAAGTAACTAGATAGGCTAATTAGGGAAAGACATAGGCTGATTAGGTAAAGCGATAATCTGATTACGAAAGTATGTAGTCTAATAAGCTGAATAAATAGGCTAAATAGGTATATAAGTAGGCCTATCAGGCAAGCCTAACAGTCTAATAAATGGATACATAGGCTAATCTGGTAAATACATAGACAAATAAAATAAGCATATATCCTAATCTAGCACATACATAGATTAAAAAGGTAGAGTTTTCATTCAATAAGGTAAATAGATAGGCCAAGTAGGCAAATACATAGGCTATTAACATAAATAGATAAAGTAATTAGGTAACAATATAGGCTAATCAAGTAAATGGGTAAACTAATTAGGGAAATAGTTAGAGTTATCAGGTATATAAATGGCGAGTCAGATAGACTGCTAAGGTAATCAGGTAAATCTATAGGCTAATTAGGCAAAGACATAGGCTAATTAGATAAACAGATGAACTAATAAGGAAAATTTATAGTCTAATCGGCCATAAATATATGCATATATGCTTATCAGGTACATCAACAGATTAATTAGGTAAAGTAATCAGGCAATAAGCCCAACAGCCAAATGAATACACAGTTTAATTAGTTTATCTATTTATCTAATTAGCCTATTTCTTTGCCTAATTAGCCTACTTACATAACTGGCTAGCCTATCTATCTATCTAACTAGCCTATATATTTCCCTAAATAGTATATCTATTTATCTAATTAGCGGATGTTTCTGCCTAATTAGCCTTTCTCTTTTTTGATTTCCTTATGAGTTTTCCTGACCAGACCATTTATAGACATGATAAGCCTAACTTTCTAATTAGCTTATCTATTTGTCTAATTAGCTTATGTATTTGCTAAATTAGTCTATTTACCTGCTTAGCCTATTTATTTAACTAATTAGTTGATTCATTTATCTTATTAACCTATTAATTAATCTATTCTTTTACCCGATTGGACAATTTATATACCTGACTAGTTTAACTAATTACCTGATTAACCTATACATTTCCCTTATTAGTTTATAGAGTTATCTAATTAGCCGATGTAGTTTCCTAATTACCCTATCTATTTACCTAATTGCCTAATGAGTCTCATTAGTTTATCGTTTTATCTAATTAGCCGGTCTTTGCCAAATTAGCCTATATATTTACTTAAATGCCTGTTAGGTTTACCTAACTAGCCTATTTATATGTCTGATTAGGCTATCTATTTACCTGATTAGCCTATATATTTTCCTAATTAGTATTTCTATTTATCTGATTAGCTTATGAATTCGCTAATTGGCTTGTCTATTTACCTGATTGCCTTATCACTTTACCTGATTAAATCGTGTATGTACTTAATAAGCATATATGCTTAATTTATTTGTCTATGTATTTACCGGATTAGCCTATTTAATTATTTGGCTCTTGGTTAATTTTTTTGGCCTGTTCTTTTACCTGATTAGATTATTTATTTATCTAACTAGTTTACTCTGTTATCTAAATAGTCTATGTATTTGCCTGATTAATCTATTTTTACATGATTGTGACAACTATTTACATGATTAGACTATAAATTTTCCTAATTATATGATGTATTTATCTAATTAGATGATGTCTGCCTAATTTGCCTATCTATTTTTCTGATTGCCTGATGGGTTTATCTGATCTGCCCACTTATACACCTGATTACACTAACTATTTACCTGATAAGACTATATATTTCCCTAATTAGTTTATCTACTTAGCCTATGGAATTGCCTAATTCGCCTACGTATTTAATTGATTGCCTGATGGGTTTATCTAGTTAGCCTATGTGTTTGCCTAATTAGCCTATCTATTTAACTGATTGCCTGATGGGTTTATCTAATGGGCCTGTTTATATACCTGATCACCCTAACTATTTACCTGATTAGACTATATATTTTCTTGATTAGCTCATCTATTAATCTAATTAGCCTATGTAATTGCCCAATTCGCCTATCTGGCGAAGATCATAGCGTATCTAGAGTAATCATAGCGTAATGCAAATGCATAGAAAAACAAGATAAATAGATAAAGGAATTAGGTAAATATATAGGCTAATTAAAAAATATATAGGCTAGTTAGGCTAATATATAGGCTTATATGATAAATAAATAAACTAATCAGGGAAATATATAGTGTAATCAGGTAAATAATTGGACTAATAAAGTATATAAATCGGCCAATTCGGTAAACCCATCAGGCAATCAGGTAAATCGGATAAGAAGGTTAAGTCTTTAGGTAAATATATAGGCTAATCAGACAAATAAATACGCAAATCGGGGAAAAATAATTAAGCTAATGAAATAAGCATGTATGGTAATCAAGTACATAGATGGGCAAACTACATAAAATCATCAGGCAATTCGGTAAGTAATTAGCCTGATTAGGACCCTACATAGGCTGATTACATAATAAGATAAGATAATTAAGAAAATATAAAGTTTGATTAACTAAATAAGTTAGGCTAGTTAGATATATAAGTGATCCAAAGGGCTTAAAAAATAGGTTAATTAGGCAAACGCATAGGCTAATTAGATAAAAAGATAAAAAAATTAGATAATTATCTAATCTAATCAGTTAAAAGGATGAGTTATGCAGGTATATAAATAGGGCCAATCAGGTAGGTATATAGGCCAAATAAATAAATACAAAGGCTAATCCCGCGAATCAGGTAAACCCATGAGGTTATCAAGTAACTAGATAGGCTAATTAGGGAAAGACATAGGCTGATTAGGTAAAGCGATGATCTAATTACGAAAGTATGCAGTCTAATAAGCTGAATAGTTAGGCTAAATAGGTATATAAGTAGGCCAATCAGGCAAGCCCAACAGTCTGACTTGGCCGATTTTTATACTTTATTAGTCCAATTATTTACTTGATTACACTAAATATGTCCCTGATAAGTTTATTTATTTATCGGATAAGCCTAGGTATTAGCCTAACTAGCCTATATATTTACCTAATTAGCCTATATATTTACCTAATTCCTTTATCTATTTTTCTGATTACTCTATGCATTTGCATTACGCTATGATTACTCTAGATACGCTATGATCTTCGCTAGATAGGCAAATTGGGCAATTACATAGGCTAATTAGATTAATAGATGAGCTAATCAAGAAAATATATAGTCTAATCAGGTACATAGTTAGTGTAATCAGGTGTATAAGTGGGCCAATCAGATAAACCCATCAGGCAATCAGGAAAATAGATAGGCGCATTAGGCAAAGACATAATCTAATTAGATAAATATATCATATAATTAGGAAAATTTATAGGCTAATCAGGTAAATAGAACCGCTAATTAGGCAAATTTATAGGGTAATCAGATAAATTAATAAACTAAATAGGAAAATATATACTGTATTCAGGTAAATAGTTAGACTATTCAGCTATATAAATGGGCCAATCAGGTAAACCCATGAGGCTATCAAGTAACTAGATAGAACTATACTAATTAGGCAAAGACATAGGCTGATTAGGTAAAAAAATAAACTGCTTACGAAAGGATGTAGTCTAATAAGCTGAATAGTTAGGCTAAATAGGTATATAAGTAGGCCAATCAGGAAAGCCCAACAGTCTAATAAATAAATTCATAGGCTAATCCGGTAAATACATAGACAAAAAAAATAAGCATATATTCTAATTAAGTGCATACATAGGTTAATCAGGTAAGGTTATAAGGTAATCAGGTAAATAGCAAGGCCAATTAGTCAAATACACAGGCTATTTAAATAAATAGATAAAGTAATAAGGTAAATATATAGGCTAATCAGTAAATAGGTAGGCTATTCAGATATATAAATAGGCTAATCAGGTGAGCCCAAGAGCCGAAGAGGTTAATACATGGACTAATCCGGTTAATGAATAAACTAATAAAATAAGCATATATGGTAATCAAGTGCATACATAGGCAAACTAGATAGACTCATTAGGCAATTAGGTAAATAGATAGGCTAATTAGGACACTACATCGGCTAATTAGATACCTCTATAAACTAATTAGGGAAATTTATAGGTTAATCAGGTAATTAGTTAGGCTAGTTAGGTATATAATTTTTCCAATTGGGTAAAATTATAGGTTACACCTAATACAGATGCTACAGCTACTAAGGCTACTACACCTACTACACTTAGTAAACCTTTTACACTCACTACAGCTTCTACAGGAACCACAGCTTCTAGACGTAGTACACTTACTACAGCTACTACAGTTACTATAGCTCTTACACTTACTACAGATACTACAGCTACTACACGTTCTACACTTACTACAGCTACAACACTTATTACACTTACCACAGCTACTACACTTTCTACAGTTACTACAGCTCATGCATTTGCTACACTTACTACAGCTACTACAGATACTTGAGCTACTACAGATATTACAGCTACTACAGATACTACAGGTACTAAAGCTACTACAGCTGCAACACTTACTACACATACTACAGTTGCTACACTTACTACACCTACTACAGCTACTACAGCTGCAACACTTACTACACATACTACAGCTACTACACTTACTACACCTACTACCATCACTAAAGCTACTACACTTCATACACCCACTATACCTACTACGGCTACTACAGCCACTTCGTTTACTACACTTACTACAGCTACTCCGCTTAGTACACTTAACACCTCTACTACACCTTCTACACCTACTACAGCTACTACACTTACTACACCTACTACAACTATTACACCTACAACAGTTACTTCATCTACTAGAGCTACTACACTTACTACAGCTCTTAAACTTACTACAGATACTACTGTTACTACACGTTTTACACTTAATACAGCTACTGCAGATTTTACACTTACTACACTTACTAAGTTACTACAGCTACTACGCGTTCTACTTTTACTCCAGCTACTATACTTACTACATTGACTACAGCTACTACACTTACTGCAGATACTATACTTAATACAGTCACTACACTTACTTCACCTACTACACCTCCTTCAGCCACTAAACTTACTGCACCCACTAAACTTGCTACAGCCTCTACACTTACTACTGTTACCACAGCTACTACACTTACTACAGCTACTACACTTATTACAACTACTACACTTACTACACTTACTACACTTACTGCACTTACTACAGCTACGACAGATACTACAGCTACTACCGATATTACAGCTACTACAGCTACTACACCTACTACAGTTACTACATTAACTGCAGCTACTACACTTACTACAGTTACTACAGCTACTACCCCTACTAGAGAACTACAGGTACTACAGCTACTGCAGAAACTACCCTTACTACACTTACTACAGCTACTAAACTTACTACACTTAGAAAAGCTACTACACTTACTACAGATACTACAACTACCACAGTTACAATAGCTACTATAGCTACTAAAGCTACCACACCTAATACACCTGCTACAGCTACTATACCTACTACACCTACTACACTTTGTACAGCTTTTACACTTACTACATGTAGTACACTTACTACAGCTACTACAACTACTACAGCGTCTACGCGTACTACACTTACTACAGCTACTGCTCTTACTACAGCTCCTACACTTACTAGAGATACTACTGCTACTACACGTTTTATACTTAATACAGCTACCGCAGCTTTTACAATTACTACACTTACTACACTTACTACACTTACTACACTTACTACGGCTAATACACTTACTACACCTACTACACCTACTACACTTACTGCAGCTACTACACTTACTACAGCTAGTACACTTACTACAGCTACTACAGCTACAACAGCTTCTACACGTACTATACTTACTACAGCTACTACATTAACTACAGATCTTACACTTACTACTAATACTACAGCTACTACACGTTCAACACTTACTACGGGTACAACAGCTTCTACACGTACTACACTTATTACGGTCACTACAGCTTCTAAACTTTTTAGTTTTACTACAGCTACTACACTTACTACACTTACTTCAGATACTACACTTACTACAGATACTACACTTACTACAGTCACTACACTTACTGCGCCTACTACACTTACTACAGCCACTACTCTTACTGCACCTACTACACTTGCTACAGCGACTACACTTACTACAGTTACATTAGCTACTACATATACTACAGCTACTAAAGCTACCACAGGTGAAAAACTTACTACACATAGTACAGTTGTAGTAAGTGTAGTAGCACTGGTAAGTGTACTAAGCGGAGTAGCTGTAGTATTGTAGTAAGCGTGGTTGCTATAGTAGCTGTAGTAAGTGTAGTAGCTGTAGTGATGGTAGTAGATGTAGTAAGTGTAGTAGCTTTAGTGATGGTAGTAGATGTAGTAAGTGTAGTAGCTGTAGTATGTGTACTAAGTGTTGCAGCTGTAGTAGCTGTAGTAGGTGTAGTATTTATAGTAACTGTAATATGTGTAGTAAGTGTTGCAGCTGTAATACCTTTAGTAGCAGTATTATCTGTAGTAGCTGTAATATCTGTAGTAGCTGTAGTATCTGAAGTAGCTGTAGTAAGTGCAGTAAGTGTAGTAAGTGTAGTAATTGAAGTAGTTGTAATAAGTTTAGTAGCTGTAGTAAGTGTAGTAGCTGTTGTAACTATTGTAAGTGTATTGGCTGTAACAAGTGTAGTAGGTGCAGTAAGTGTAATTATTGTGAGGGAAGTTTCTGTAGTTAGTGTAGTAGCTGTAGTAAGTGTAAAAAGTGTAGAAGCTGTAGTAGCTGTAGTAAGTGTAGTAAATGTAGGAGCTGTAGCATCTGTAGTAGCTGTAGTAAGGGCACTTTGTGTACAAGCTATAGTTCCATTTGAAGCTGTAGTAAGTGTAGAAGCTGTACAAAGTGTAGTAAGTGTAGTAGCTTTAGTAGCTGTAGCATCTGTATTAGATGTAATAGCTGTAGTAGTTGTAGTAGCTGTAGTAACTGCAGTAGGTTTAGTACTTGTAGTAAGTGTAGTAGCTATATTAAGCCTAGTAAGTGTAGTAGCTGTAGTAAGTGCAGTAAGTGTAACAAAAGTAGTAGCTGTGGTACCTGTAGTATCTGTAGTAGGCGTAGTAGCTGTAGTAAGTGTAGCAGCTGTAGTAAGTGTAGTAACTGTAGTAGGTGTAGTAGCTGTAGTAAGTGTAGTAGCTGTAGTAAGTGTAGTAAGTGTAGAAGCTGTAGTAGCTGTAGTAAGTGTAGTAAATGTAGGAGCTGTAGCAACTGTAGTAGCTGTAGTAAGTGTACTTCGTATAGAAGCTATAGTTCCATTTGAAGCTTGTAGTAAGTGTAGAAAATGTACTAAGTGTAGTAGGTGTAGTAGCTTTCGTAGCAGTAGCATCTGTATTAGGTGTAATAGCTGTAGTAGCCGTAGAAGCTGTAGTAACTGCAGTAGGTGTAGTACTTGTAGTGAGTAAGTAACTTGTAGTAAGCTATAGTAAGCGTAGTTAGTGTAGTAGCTGTAGTAAGTGTAGTAAGTGTAGCAAGTGTAGTAGCTGTGGTACCTGTAGTATCTGTAGTAGGCACAGTAGCTGTAGTAAGTGTAGTAGCTGTAGTAAGTGTAGTAACTGTCGTAGGTGTAGTAGCTGTAGGAAGTGTAGTGGGTGTACTAACTGTAGTAGCTGTGGTGATAGTAGTAGATTAAGTAAGTGTAGTAGCTGTAGTATGTGTAGTAAGTGTTTCAGCTGTAGTAGCTTTAGTAGCTGTAGTATCTTTAGTAGCTGTAATATCTATAGTAGCTGTAGTATCTGTAGTAGCTGTAGTAAGTGCAGTAAGTGTAGAAGTTGTAATAACTGTAGTAGCTGTTGTAAGTATAGTAGCTGTTGTAACTGTGGTAAGTGTTTTGGCTGTAGCAGGTGTAGAGGTGCAGTAAGTGCAGTGGCTGTAGGAAGTGTAGTAGGTTGAGTAAGTGTAGTGACTGTAGCATGTATAGTATGTGTAGTAAGTGTAGTAGCTGTAGTAAGTGTAGTAAGTTTAGTAGCCGTATTAAAAGTAGAACGTGTAGTAGCTGTTCTAACTGTAGTAAGTGTAGTAACTGTACTAGCTGCAGTAGCTGTATGGTGTAAAACGTGTAGTAGCAGTAGTATCTGTAGTAAGTGTAAGAGCTGTAGTAAGTGTAGTAGCTGTAGTAAGTGTAGTAGGTGTAGTACGTAAAGTAGCTGTAGCAGCTGTATTAGGTGTAGTAGCTGTAGTAGCTATAGTAGCTGTAGTAACTGTAGTAGTTGTAGTATTTGTAGTAAGTGTAGTACGTCTAGTAGCTTTAGTAAGTGTAGTAAGTTTAGTAGCTGTAGGAAGTGTAGTAAGTGTAGTTTCTGCAGTAGCTGTAGTAACTGTAGTATCTGTAGTAGGGGTAGTAGCTGTAGTAGCTCTAGTAAGTGTAGTAACTGTAGTAGTTGTAGTATTTGTAGTAAGTGTTGTACGTCTAGTAGCTTTAGTAAGTGTAGTAAGTTTAGTAGCCGTAGGAAGTGTAGTAAGTGTAGTTTCTGCAGTAGCTATAGTAGCTGTAGTAACTGTAGTAGTTGTAGTATTTGTAGTAAGTGTAGTACGTCTAGTAGCTGTAGCAAAAGTAGAAGTGTAGTAGCTGTAGTAACTTTAGTAAGTGTAATAAGTGTAGAAGCTGTAGTAGCTGTAGTAATTGTAGTAAATGTATGGCCTGTAGTAACTGTAATAAGTGTAGTAAGTGTAGTAGCTGTAGTAAGTGTAGTAAGTTTAGTAGCTGTAGTAAGTGTAGAACGTGTAGTAGCTGTAGTAAGTGTAAAAGCTGTAGTAACTGTAGTAGCTGTAATAAGTGTACTACGTGTAGAAGCTGTAGTTCCTGTAGAAGCTGTAGTAAGTCTAGTAGCTGTACTAAGTGTAATAGGTGTAGTAGGTTTGGTAGCTGGTAGCTGTACCATCTGTATTAGGTGTAGTAGCTGTAGTAGCCGTAGTAAATGTAGTAACTGCAGTAGGTGTTGCAGTTGTAGTAAGTGTAGTAAGTCTAGTAGCTGTAGTAAGTGTAGTAAGTGTAAGAGATGTAGTAAGTGTAACAAGTGTAGCAAGTGTAGTAGCTGTAGAACCTGTAGTATCTGTAGTAGGCGTAGTAGCTGTAGTAAGTTTAGTAGCTGTAGTAAGTGCATTAAGTGTAGTAGGTGTAGTAGCTGTAGTAACTGTAGTGGCTGTAGAAAGTGTAGTAGCTGTAGTGATGGTAGGAGATTTAGTAAGTGTAGTAGCTGTAGTATGTGTAGTAACTGTTGCAACTGTAATAGCTCTACGAGGTGTAGTAAGTGTAGTAATTGTAGTATGTGTAGAAGGTGTTGCAGCTGTAGTACCTTTAGTAGCTGTAGTATCTGTAGAAGCTGTAGTATCTGTAGTAGCTGTAGTAAGTGCAGTAAGTGTAGAAGTTGTAATAACTGTAGTAGCTGTTGTAAGTATAGTAGCACTTGTAACTGTGGTAAGTGTTTTGGCTGTAGCAAGTGTAGAGGTGCAGTAAGTGCAGTGGCTGTAGGAAGTGTAGTAGGTTGAGTAAGTGTAGTGACTGTAGCATGTATAGTATGTGTAGTAAGTGTAGTAGCTGTAGTAAGTGTAGTAGGTGTAGTACGTATAGTAGCTGTAGCAGCTGTATTAGGTGTAGTAGCTGTAGTAGCTATAGTAGCTGTAGTAACTGTAGTAGTTGTAGTATTTGTAGTAAGTGTAGTACGTCTAGTAGCTTTAGTAAGTGTAGTAAGTTTAGTAGCTGTAGGACGTGTAGTAAGTGTAGTTTCTTCAGTAGCTGTAGTAACTGTAGTATCTGTAGTAGGGGTAGTAGCTGTAGTAGCTCTAGTAAGTGTAGGAGCTGATGTTTTTGTAGTAACTGTAGTTGGTGTAGTAGCTTTAGTAAGTGTAGTAAGTGTAGTAGCTGTGGTAAAGTGTACTAAGCAGAGTAGCTGTAGTAAGTGTGGTAAGCGTAGTTGCTGTAGTAGCTGTAGTAAGTGTAGTGGCCGTAAAAAGCGTAGTAGGTGCAGTAAGCGTAGTGGCTGTAGGAAGTGTAGTAGGTGCAGTAAGTGTAGTGACTGTAGTATGTGTAGTATCTGTAGTAACTGTAGTAAGTGTAAAAGATGTAGTAGCTGTAGTAAGTGTAGAACGTGTAGTAGCTTTAGTATCAGTAGTAAGTGTAAGAGCTCTAGTAAGTGTAGTAGCTGTAGTAAGTGTAGTACGTGTAGAATAGCTGTAGTAGCTGTAGTAAGTGTACTCGCTGTAGTAAGTGTAGTAGCTGCAGTAAGTGTAGTAGGTGTAGTAGGTGTAGTAAGTGTTGTAGCTGTAGTAAGTGTAGTAGCTGTAGTAAGTGTAGTAAGTGTAGTAGCTGTAGTAACTGTAGTAACTGTAGTAAGGTAGAAGCTGTAGTAGCTGTAGTAAGTGTAGTAAATGTACGAGCTCTAGTAAGTGTAGTAAGTATAGTAGCTGTAGTAAGTGTAGTAAGTGTAGTAGCTGTAGTAAGTGTAGAACGTGTAGTAGCTCTAGTATCTGCAGTTGGTGTAAGAGCTGTAGTAACTGTAGTTGCTGTAGTATGTGTACTACGTGTAAAACCTGTAGTTCCTGTAGAAGCTGTAATAAGTCTAGTACCTGTACTAAGTGTAGTAGGTTTAGTAGCTGTAACATCTGTATTAGATGTAATAGCTGTAGTAGCTGTAGTAAGTGTACTAGCTGTAGTAAGTGTAGTAGCTGCAGTAAGTGTACTAGGTGTAGTAGGTGTAGTAAGTGTAGTAAATGTAGGAGCTGTAATAACTGTAGTAAGTGTAGTAGCTGTTGTAAGTTAAGTAAGTGTAGCAGCTGTAGTAAGTGTAGAACGTGTAGTAGCTCTAGTATCTGTAGTTAGTGTAAGAGCTGAGTAACTCTAGTTGCCGTATTAAAATTAAAACGTGTAAAAGCGGTAGTTCCTGTAAAAGCTGTAGTAAGCTCTAGTAAGCTTCTACAGCTACTATACTTACTACACCTACAACACTTAGTACAGCTACTACACTAACTACATCTAGTACATTTACTACAGCTACTACAGCTACTACAGCTTCCACACGTACTACCCTTACTTTAGCTACTACACTTTCTGCAGCTTCTAGTTTACTACAGATATCACTGCTACTACACGTTTTACACTTAATACACCTACTGCAGCTTGTACACTTACTACACTTACTACAGTGCCTAGATCTACTACACGTTCTACTTTTACTACAGCTACTACACTTACTACACCTACTACAGCTACTACACTTACTACGGATACTATACTTACTACAGTCACTACACTTACTGTACCTACTACACTTCGTACAGCAACAACACTGACTGCACGTACTACACCTGCTACATCCACTACACTTACTACAGTTACAACAGCTACTACACTTACTACAGCTACTACACTTATTACAACTTCGACACTTACTACACTTACTACACTTACTGCACTTACCACAGCTACTACAGACACTACAGCTACTACATGTAATACAGCTGCTACATATACTACACCTACTAAAGCTACTACAACTGCAACACTTACTACACATACTACAGTTACTAAACTTACTATGCTTACTACAGCTACTACAGCTGCAACACTTACTACACATACTACAGCTACTACACTTACTACATCTACTTCCATAACTACAGCTACTACACTTACTACAGCCACTACCTTTACTAAAGCAACTGCACCTACTACAGTTAATACACTTACTAAAGCTACTTCACTTGCTACAGCTCCTACGTCTACTACAGATACTACAGGTACAACAGCTACTACACTTGCTACACTTACTACACTTACTACAGCTACTACACTTACTACAGTTACTACAGCTACTATACTTACTACAACTACTACACCTACTGCAGTTACTAAAGCTACTACACCTACTGCACTTAGTACAGCAACTACACTTACTATAGCTTCTAAAGGAACTACAGCTTCTACACGAAATACACTTACTACAGCTACTACAGTTAATACAGCTCTTACACTTACTACAGATACTACAGCTACTACACGTTCTACACTTACTACAGCTAGAAAACTTACTACACTTACTTTAGGTACTACACTTACTACAGTTACTACAGCTTTTACATTTACCACACTCAGTACAGCTACTAAGGCTACTACACGTTCTACCTTTACTACAGCTACTACAGTTACTACACTTACTACAGCAACTACACTTACTACACCTACGACAGCTACTACAGCTGCAAAACTTACTACATATACCACAGCTACTACACTTACTACATCTACTTTTATAACTACAGCTACTACACTTACTACAGCCACTAGACTTACTACAGCTACTACACCTACTACAGTTACTACACTTACTACAGCTACTACACGTGCTACAGCTACTACGCCTACCACAGATACTACAGGTACTACAGCTACTACACTTGCTACACTTACTACACTTACTAAATCTACTACACTTACTACACTTACTACAGCTACTACACTTACTGCACTTACTACAGCTACTATACTTACTACAAGTACTACACCTACTGCAGTTACTACAGCTACTACGGCTACTACAGCCACCACACCTAATAAAGATGCAACAGCTACTAAGGCTACTACACTTACTACACTTAGTACAGCTACTAAACTTACTACAGCTTGTACAGGAACTGCAGCTTCTACACGAAGTACATTTACTACAGCTACTACAGTTACTTTAGCTCTTACACTTACTACAGATACTACAGCTACTACACGTTCTACACTTACTACATTTACAAAACTTGCTACACTTACTATAGGTACTACACTTACTACAAATACTACAGCTACTACACTTACTACACTTACAACAGAAACTACACTTTCTAGAGTCACTACACTTACTGGACCTACTACACTTGCTACAGCCAATACACTTACTACAGTTACAACAGCTACCACAATTACTACAGCTACTAAACTTATTTCAACTACTACACTAACTACACTAACTACACTTACTGCACTTACTACAGCTACTTCAGATACTACACCTACTCAGATATTACAGCTACAACACTTACTACACATGCTACAGTTACTACAAATACTACACCTACTACAGCTACTAAAGCGGCAACACTTTCTACACATAATACACCTACTACACTTAATACATCTACTACAATCACTACCTACAGCTACTACACGTTCTACACTTACTACAGCTACTACACTAACTACACTTACTACAGCTACTACACTTACTACACTTATTACAGTTACTACAGGTCATACATTTACTACACTTACTACAGCTACTACAGCTTCTAAACTTATTACACTTACTACAGTTACTACAGCTACTACACGTTCTACTTTTGCTACAGGTACTACACTTACGACACTTACTACAGCTACTACACTTAGTAAAGATATTACACTTACTACAGTCACTACACTTACTGCACCTACTACACTTCCTATAGCCACTACACTTACTGCACCTACTAGACTTGCTACAGTCACTACACTTACTACATCCATTACACTTAGTATAGCTTCTACACTTACTACAGATAGTACACTTACTACAGCTACTACACTTACTAAAGCTCTTACACTTACTACTGATACTACAGCTACTAGACGTTCTACACTTACTACAGTTACTACCGCTACTGCACTTTTTACTTTTACTACAGCTACTAAACTTACTACACTTTCTACACTTACTACACTTACTGCACCTACACTTACTACAGCTACTACATTTACTACACTTACTACAACTACTACACCTACCACAGTTACTACAGCTACTACGGCTACTACAGTTGAAAAACCCTTACTACACATACTACAGTTACTACACTACAGTGTAGTAGCGGTAGTAAGTGTAGTAAGTAAAGTAGCTGTGGTAAGTGTACTAAGCGAAGTAGCTGTAGTAAGTGTAGTAAGCGTAGTGGCTGTAGTAGCTGTAGTAAGTGTAGTGGCTTTAGTAGCTGTAGTGATTGTAGTAGATGTATTAAGTGTAGTAGGTGTATTATGTGTAGAAAGTGTTGCCGCTTTAGTAGCTGTAGTAGGTGTAGTAACTGTAGTAACTGTAGTATGTGTAGTAAGTGTTGTAGCTGTAATATCTGAGTAGCTGTAGTATCTGAAGTAGCTGTAGTAAGTGCAGGAAGTGTAGTTAGTGTAGTTAGTGTAGTAGTTGAAATAAGTTTAGTAGCTGTAGTAATTCTGGTAGCTGTTGTAACTGTAGTAAGTGTATTGGCTGTAGCAAGTGTAGTAGGTCCAGTAAGTATAGTGACTGTAAAAAGTGTAGTTTCTGTAGTAAGTGTAGTAAGTGTAGTAGCTGTAGTATTTGTAGTAAGTGTAGTACCTATAGTAAGTGTAGTAAGTTTTGTAGCTGTAGTAAGTGTAGAACGTGTAGTAGCTGTAGTATCTGTAGTAAGTGTAAGAGCTATAGTAACTGTAGTAGCTGTAGTAAGTGTACTTCGTGTAGAAGCTGCAGTTCCTGTAGAAGGTGTAGTAAGTGTAGTAGCTGTACTAAGTGTAGTAAGTGTAGTAGCCTTAGTAGCTGTTGCATCTGTATTAGGTGTGGTAGCTGTAGTAGCCGTAGTAGCTTTAGTAACTGCAGTAGGTGTAGTAGTTGTAGTAAGTATAGTAGCTGTAGTAAGTGTAGTAAGTGTAGTAGCTGTACTAAGTGTAGTAAGTGTAGTAGATTTAGTAAGTGTAGTATGTGTAGCAAGTGTAGTAGCTTTAGTACCTGTAGTATCTGTAGTAGGCGTAGTAGCTGTAGCACGTGTAGTAGCTGTAGTAAGTGTAGTAACTGTAGTAGGTGTAGTAGCTGTAGTAAGTGTAGTGGCTGTAGTAAGTGTAGTAGCTGTAGTTATAAAAGTAGATGTAGTAAGTGTAGTAGCTGTGGTATGTGTAGTAAATTTTGAAGCTGTAGTAGCTGTCGTAGGTGTAGTAAGTGTAGTAGCTGTAGTAAGTGTAGTAACTGTAGTAGCTGTAGTAAAGGTAGAACGTGTAGTAGCTTTAGTAGCGGTAGTAAGTGTACTTCGTGTAGAAGCTGTAGTTCCTGTACAAGCTATAGTAAGTGTAGTTGCCGCACTAAGTGTAGTAGGTGTAGTAGCTTTAGTAACTGCAGTAGGTGTAGTAGTTGTAGTAAGTATTGTAGTTGTAGTAACAGTAGTAAGTGTAGTAGCTGTAGTAAGTTTAGTAAGTGTAGTAACTGTAGTATGTGTAGTAAGTGTTGCAGATGTAGTAGCTTTAGTAGGTGTAGATATGTAGCAGCTGTATTACCTGTAGTAGCTGTAGTGTCTGTAGTAGCTGTAGTAAATCCAGTAAGTGTAGTAAGTGTAAAAAGTGTCGAAGTTGTAATAAGTGTAGTAGCAGTAGTAAGTGTAGTAACTGTTGTGACTGTAGTAAGTGTAGTGGCTGTAGCAGGTGTAGTAGGTGCAGTCAGTGTTGTTGCTGTACGAAGTGTAGTAGGTACAGTAAGTGTAGTGACTGTAGTAAGTATAGTATCCGTAGTAAGTGTAGTAGCTGTAGTAAGTGTAGTAAGTGTAGTAGCTGTAGTAAAAGTAGAACGTGTAGTAGATCTAGGCACTGTAGTAAGTGTAGTAAGTGTACAAGCTGCAGTAGGTGTATTAAGTGTAAAACGTGTAGTAGCAGTAATATCTGGAGTAATCTAGAAGCTGCAGGAAGTGTAGTAGCTAAAGTAAGGGTAGTACGTGTGGAAGCTGTAGTAGCTGTAGTAGCTGTAGTAAATGTACTAGATGTAGTTAGTGTAGTAGCTGTACTAAGTGTAGTAGGTGTAGTAAGTATAGTAGCTGTAGCAGCTTATGAGAGCTTACTACAGCTTTTACAGGAACTACAGCTTTTACACGTTGTACACTTACTACGGCAACTCAAGTTACTCAGCTCTTACACTAACTACAGATACTAGAGCTACTACACGTTCTACACTTACTACAGCTACTACACTTACTAAACTTACTACAGCTACTACACTTACTACAGTTATTACAGCTCCTACATTTACTAAACTTACTACACCTACTACACCTACTACACTTACTGCAGCTACTATACTTAGTTTTGCTAGTACACTTACTACAGCTACTACAGCTACTACATCTAATACAGATGTTACAGCTACTAAACCTACTACACTTAGTACAGCTACTAGACTTACTACAGCTTCTACAGGAACTACAGGTTTTAAACGTAGTACACTTACTACAGCAACTACAGTTACTATAGCTTTTACACTAACTAGAGATACTAGAGCTACTACACGTTCTACACTTACTACAGCTACTACACTTACTACACTTACTACAGCTACTATACTTACTACAGTTATTACAGCTCCTACATTTACTACACTTACTACAGCTACTACAGCTTCTACACTTACTACAGTTACTACAGTTACTACAGCTACTACACGATCAACTTTCACTACAGCTACTACACTTACTACACTTACTACAGCTACTACACTTACTACAGCTACAACACTTACTACACCTACTACACCTACTACACTTACTGCAGCTACTACACTTACTACAGCTAGTACACTTACTACAGCTACTACAGCTACTACAGCTTTTACACGTACTACACTTACTACAGCTACTACATCTTTTACACTTACTACAGTTACTACAGATACTACACATACTACAGTCACTACACTTACTGCACCTACTACACTTCCTACAGCCACTACGCTTACTGCACCTACTACGCTTTCTACGGCCACTACACTTACTACAGTTATAAAAGCTACTACACTTTCTACAGCCACTACACTTACTACAGCTACTACAGCAACTACGCTTACTACACTTACTACAGCTAATCTGCTTAGTACACTTTACCAGAGCTACTACACTTACTACACTTACCACAGCTACTACACCTACTACAGTTACTACATTAACTGCAGCTACTACACTTACTACAGCTACTACAGCTACTACCCCTACTAAAGATACTACAGGTACTACAGCTACTGTTGAAACTACACTTACTACACTTCCTACAGCCACTAAACTTACTACACTTACTAAAGCTACTAGACGTACCACACTTACTACAAATACTACAACTACTACAGTTACTACAGCTACTATAGCTACTACTGCTACTACACCTACTACACTTACTACAGGTACTACACTTACTACAGCTCTTACACATACTACAGATACTACTGCTACTACACGTTTTACACTTAATACAGCTACTGCAGCTAGTACACTTACTACACTTACTACAGTTAGAACAGCTACTACACGTTCTACTTTTGATACGGCTACTAAACTTACTACACTTACTACAGCTACTACACTTACTACACATACTATACATGCTACAGTCACTACACTTACTCAACCTACTACACTTTCTACAGCCACTGCACTTACTGCACCTCTACACTTGCTACAGCTAAAACACTTACCACAGTTACAACAGCTACTATACTTAATACAGCTATTACAGTTATTACAACTTCTACACTTACTGCACTTAATACAGCTACTACAGGTACTACAGCTACTATAGATATTACAGCTACTATAGATACTACAGCTACTAAAGCTACTACAGCTGCAACACTTACTACACATACTACAGCTACTATACTTACTTAATCTACTACTATCACTACAGCTACTACAGTTAGTACAGCCACTACACTTCCTACAGCTACTACACCTACTACAGTTACTACACTTACTTTAGCTACTACGCTTACTACAGCTACTATGCCTACTACAGATACTACAGGTACCACAGCTACTACACTTGCTACATTTACTACACTTACTACAGCTACTACACTAACTACGCTTACTACAGCTACTACACTTACTAAAAGTACTACACCTAATACACTTACTACAGCTTCTACGGCTACTACAGCTATTACAATTAATACAGATGCTACTGCTACTAAAGCTACTACACCTACTACACTTAGTACATTTTCTACACTTAGTACAAGCTTCAAATGGAACTATAGCTTCTATACGAAGTACACTTACTACAGCTACTACAGTTGCTACAGCTCCTACATTTACTACACTTACTACAGCTACTACAGCTTCTACACTTACTACACTTACTACAGCTACTAAACTTACTACAGCTACTACACCTACTACAGTTACTACACTTACTACAGCTGCTACACTTACTGCAGCTACTACGCCTACTACAGATACTACAGGTACTACAGCTACTACTTTTGTTACACTTACTGCACTTACTACAGCTAGTACACTTACTAGGCTTAATACAGCTACTACACTTACTACAAGTACTACACGTACTAAAGTTACTACAGCTACTACAACTACTACAGCTATTACACTTTGTACAGCTTCTACACTTACTACAGCTTCAAATGGGACTATAGCTTCTACACGAAGTACACTTACTACAGCTACTACAGATGCTACAGCTCCTACATTTACTACACTTACTACAGCTACTACAGCTTCTACACTTACTACACTTACTACAGCTACTACACTTACTACAGAAACTTCCCTCACTACAATCATTACACTTACTGCACCTACTACACTTGCTACAGCCAATAAACTTACTACAGTTACAACAGCTACTACACTTACTACAGCTACTAAACTTATCACAACTACTTCACTTACTACACTTACTACACTTGCTGCACTTACTACAGCTACTTCAGATACTAAACCTAATACAGATATTACAGCTACTACAGATATTACTGCAAATAAAGCTATTACAGCTGCAACACTTACTACACATATTACAGTTACTATAATTACTACACCTACTACAGCTACTACAGCTGCAACACTTAGTACACATACTACAGCTACTACACTTACTACATCTACTACCATCTTTACAGCTACTACACTTACTACAGCTACTACACTTACTACAGCTACTATAGCAACTACGCTTACTACACTTACTACAGCTACTCCGCTTAGTACACTTACCACAGCTACTACACTTACTACAACTGTACTATGTGTAGTAAGTTTTTTAGCTGTAGTAGCTGTAGTAGCTGTAGTATATGTAAAAGCTGTTATAACTGTAGTATGTGTAGTCGCTGTAGCAAGTGTAGTAGGTGCAGCAAGAGTAGTGGCGGTAGTAAGTGTAGTAGGCGCAGTAAGTGTAGTGACTGTAGTAAAAGTAGTATCTGTAATAAGTGTAGTATCTGTAGTAAGTGTAGTAAGTGTACTAGCTGTAGTAAAACAAAACAGTGTAGAAGCTGTAGTGACTGTAATAAGTGTAGTAAGTGTAGAAGCTGTTGTACCTGTAGTAAGTGTAGAACGTGTAGTAGCTGTAGTATTAGTAGTAAGTGTAAGAGCTGTAGTAAGTGTAGTAGCTGTTGTAAGTATAGTACGTGTAGAAGCTGTTGTAGCTGTAGTAGCTGTAGTAAGTGTACTAGCCGTAGTAAGTGTAGTAGCTGCAGTAAGTGTAGTAAGTGTAGTAAGTGTAGTAAGTGTAGTAAGTGTAGTAAGTGTAAAGGCTGCGGTAGCTGTATTAAGTATAAAACGTGTAGTAGCAGTAGTATCTCTAGTAAGTGTAGGAGCTGTAGTAAGTGTAGTAGCTGTAGTAAGTGTTGTACGCGTGGACGCTGTAGTAGTTGTAGTAGCTGTAGTAAGTGTACTACATGTAGTAAGTGTAAAAGCTGTACAAAGTGTAGTAGGTGTAGTAGGTATAGTAGGTGTAGCAGGTGTATTAGGTGTGGTAGCTGTAGTATCTATAGTAGCTATTGTAACTGTGGTAGTTGTAGTATTTGTAGTATGTGTAGTAGCTTTAGTAAGTGTAGTAAGTTTAGTAGCTGTAGTAAGTGTAGTAAGGGTAGTTTGTGCAGTAGCTGTAGTACCTGTAGTTTCTCTAGTAGGGGTAGTAGCTGTAGTAGCTGTAGTAAGTGTAGTAGCTGCAGTAAATGTACTAACTGTTGTAGGTGTAGTAGCTGTAGTAGCTGTAATATCGGTAGTAGCTGTAGTATCTGTAGTAGCTGTAGTAAGTGCAGTAAGTGTAGTAAGTGTAGTAAGTGTAGTAGTTGTAATAAGTGTAGTAGCTGTAGTAAGTGTAGTAGCTGTGGTAACAGTAGTAAGTGTAGAGGCTGTAGCAAGTTTAGTGGGTGCAGTAAGTTTAGTGGCTGAAGGAGGTGTAGTATGTGAAGTAAGTGTAGTGACTGTAGTAAGTATAGTATCTGCAGTAAGTGTAGTAGCTGTAGTCAATGTAGTAAGTGTAGTAGCTGTAGTAAAAGAAGAACGCGTAGTAGCTGTAGTAACTGTAGTAAAAGTAGTAAGTGTAGAAGCTGCAGTAGCTGTATTAAGTTTAAAACGTGTAGTAACAGTAGTATCTGTAGTAAGTTTAAGAGCTGTAGTAAGTGTAGTAGCTGTAGTAGGTGTAGAAGGTGTAGTAGAGGTGTTAAGTGTACTAAGCGAAGTATCTGTAGTAAGTGTAGTAAACGTAGTGGCTGTAGTAGCCGTAGTAGGTATAGTCGGTGTAGTAAGTGTATCAGCTGTAGTAGCTGTAGTAGGTGTAGTAAGTGTAGCAACTGTAGTATGTGTAGTAAGTGTTGCAGCTGTAGTAGCTTTAGTACCTGTAGTGTCTGTAGTTGCTGTAATATCTGTAGTAGCTCAAGTATCTGTAGTAGCTGTAGTAAGTGTAGCAATTGTAGGAGCTGTAGTAACTGTAGAAAGTGTAGTAGCTGTAGTAAGTGTAGTAAGTGTTGTAGCTGTAGTAAGTGGAGAACGTGTAGTAGCTGTAGTATCTGTAGTAAGTGTAAGAGCTATAGTAACTGTAGTAGCTGTAGTAAGTGTACTACGTCTAGAAGCTGTGGTTCCTGTAGAAGCTGTAGTGAGTGTAAAAGGTTTACTAAGTGTAGTAGGTGTAGTAGCCATAGTAGCTGTAGCATCTGTATTAGGTGTAACCTATTATTTTACCCGATTGGACAAATTATATACCTAACTAGCCTAACTAATTACCTGATTAACCTATAAATTTCCGTAATTAGTTTATAGAGGTATCTAATTAGCCGATGTAGTGTCCTAATTAGCCTATCTATTTACCTAATTGCCTAATGAGTCTATCTAGTTTGCCTATGTATGCACTTGATTACCATATATGCTTATTTTATTAGTTTATTCATTAACCGAATTAGTCCATGTATTAACCTCTTTGGCTCTTGGGCTCACCTGATTATTCTATTTATATATCTGAATAGCCTACCTATTTACTGATTAGCCTATATATTTACCTTATTACTTTATCTATTTATTTAAATAGCCTGTGTATTTGACTAATTGGCCTTGCTATTTACCTGATAACCTTATAACCTTACCTGGTTAACCTATGTATGCACTTAATTAGAATATATGCTTATTTTTTTTGTCTATGTATTTACCGGATTAGCCTATGAATTTATTTATTAGACTGTTGGGCTTTCCTGATTGGCCTACTTATATACCTATTTAGCCTAACTATTCAGCTTATTAGACTACATCCTTTCGTAAGCAGTTTATCTTTTTACCTCATCAGCCTATGTCTTTGTCTAATTAGCCTAGTTCTATCTAGTTACTTGATAGCCTCATGGGTTTACCTGATTGGCCCATTTAATTAGCTACATAGTCTAACTATTTACCTAAATACAGTATATATTTTCCTATTTAGTTTTATAATTTATCTGATTACCCTATGAATTTGCCTAATTAGCGGTTCTATTTACCTGATTAGCCTATAAATTTTCCTAATTATATGATGTATTTATCTAATTAGATTATGTCTTTGCCTAATGAGCCTATCTATTTTCCTGATTGCCTGATGGGTTTATCTGATTGGCCCACTTATACACCTGATTACACTAACTATTTACCTGATAAGACTATATATTTCCCTAATTAGTTTATCTAATTAGCCTATGTAATTGCCTAATTCGCCTACGTAATTAATTGATTGCCTGATGGGTTTATCTAGTTAAGCTATGTGTTTGCCTAATTAGCCTATCTATTTAACTGATTGCATGATGGGTTTATCTAATGGGCCTGTTTATATATCTGATCACCCTAACTATGTACCTGATTAGACTATATATTTTCTTGATTAGCTCATCTATTAATCTAATTAGCCTATGTAATTGCCCAATTTGCGTATCTGGCGAAGATCATAGCGTAATGCAAATGCATAGAGTAATCAGAAAAATAAATAAAGGAATTAGGTAAATATATAGGCTAATTAGGTAAATATATAGGCTAGTTAGGCTAATACCTAGGCTTATCCGATAAATAAATAAACTTATCAGAACATATTTAGTGTAATCAAGTAAATAATTGGACTAATAAAGTATATAAATCGGCCAAGTCAGACTGTTAGGCTTGCCTGATTGGCCTACTTATATACCTATTTAGCCTAACTATTCAGCTTATTAGACTGCATACTTTCGTAATTAGACCATCGCTTTACCTAATCAGCCTATGTCTTTCCCTAATTAGCCTATTTAGTTACTTGATAACCTCATGGGTTTACCTGATTCGCGGGATTAGCCTTTGTATTTATTTATTTGGCCTATGGGCCTAGCTGATTGGCCCTATTTATATACCTGCAGAACTCATTTTTTTACCTGATTAGATTATATAATTATCTAATTTTTTTATCTTTTTATCTAATTAGCCTATGCGTTTGCCTAATTAACATTTTTTTAAGGCCGTTTGGATCACTTATATATCTAACTAGCCTAACTTACTTACCTAATCAAACTTTATATTTTCTTAATTATTTCATCTTATTATGTAATCAGTTTATGTAGGGTCCTAATTAGGCTAATTATTTACCTAATTGCCTGATGATTTTATGTAGTTTGCCCATCTATGTACTTGATTACCATACATGCTTATTTAATTAGTTTAATTATTTTTCCCCGATTTGCTTATTTATTTTGTCTAATTAGCCTATCTTTTTAACTGATTAGCCTATATATTTACCTAAAGACTTAACCTACTTATCCGATTTACCTGATTGCCTGATGGGTTTACCGAATTGGCCGATTTATATACTTTATTAGTCCAATTATTTACCTGATTACACTATATATTTCCCTGATTAGTTTATTTATTTATCGGATACCCTTATGTATTAGCCTAACTAGCCTATATATTTACCTAATTAGCCTATATATTTACCTAATTCCTTTATCTATTTATCTGATTACTCTATGCATTTGCATTACGCTATGATTACTCTAGATAGGCTATGATCTTCGCCAGATAGGCGAATTGGGCATTTACATAGGCTAATTAGATTAATAGATGAGCTAATCAAGAAAATATATAGTCTAATCAGGTAAATAGTTAGGGTGATCAATTATATAAACAGGCCCATTAGATAAACCCATCAGGCAATCAGTTAAATAGATAGGCTAATTAGGCAAACACATAGGCTAACTAGATAAACCCATCAGGCAATCAATTAAATTCGTAGGCGAATTAGGCAATTACATAGGCTAATTAGATAAACTAATTAGGAAAATATATAGTCTTATCAGGTAAATAGTTAGTGTAATCAGGTGTATAAGTGGGCAGATCAGATAAACCCATTAGGCAATCAGGAAAATAGATAGGCAAATTAGGCAGACATCATCTAATTAGATAAATACATCATATAATTAGAAAAATTTATAGTCTAATCAGGTAAATAGTCGTCACAATCATGTAAAAATAGATTAATTAGGCAAATACATAGACTATTTAGATAACAGAATAAACTAGTTAGATAAATAAATAATCTAATCAGGTAAAAGAACAGGCCAAAAAGGTAAGCCCAAGAGCCAAATAATTAAATAGGCTAATCCGGTAAATACATAGACAAATAAATTAAGCATATATGCCTATTAAGTACATACACGAATTAATCAAGTAAAGTAATTAGGCAATCAGGTAAATAGACAAGCTAATTACCAAATTGATAAGCTAATCAGATAAATAGAAATACTAATTAGGAAAATATATAGGCTAATCAGGTAAATAGATAGCCTAATCAGACATATAAATAGGCTAGTTAGGTAAACCTAACAGGCATTTAAGTAAATATATAGGCTAATTTGGCAAAGACAGGCTAATTAGATAAAACGATAAAGTAATCAGACTCATTAGGCAATTAGGTAAATAGATAGGCTAATTAGGACACTACATCGGCTAATTAGATAACTCTATAAACTAATTAGGGAAATGTATAGGTTAATCAGGTAATTAGTTATTGTCCAATCGGGTAAAAGAATAGGTTAATTAATAGGTTAATAAGATAAATGGATTAACTAATTAGTTAAATATATAGGCTAAGCAGGTAAATAGACTAATTTAGCAAATACATAAGCTAATTAGACAAATAGATAAGCTAATTAGAAAGTTAAGCTTATCATATTTATAAATAGTCTGGTTAGGGAAACTAATAAGGCAATCAGGAAATAGAAAGGCTAATTAGGCAAAAACATACGCTAATTAGATAAATAGATATACTATTTAGGGAAATATATAGGCTAGTCAGATAGATAGATAGGCTAGCCAGTTATGTAAGTAGGCTAATTACGCAAAGAAATAGGCTAATTAGATAAATAGATAAACTAATAAACTGTGTATTCATTTGGCTGTTGGGCTTATTGCCTGATTACTTTACCTAATTAATCTGTTGATTTACCTGATAAGCATATATGCATATATTTATGGCCGATTAGACTATAAATTTTCCTTATTAGTTCATCTGTTTATCTAATTAGCCTATGTCTTTGCCTAAATAGCCTATAGATTTACCTGATTACCTTAGCAGTCTATCTGACTAGCCATTTATATACCTGATTACTCTAACTATTTCCCTAATTAGTTTACCCATTTACTTGATTAGCCTATATTCTTACCTAATTACTTTATCTATTTATATTAATAGCCTATGTATTTGCCTACTTGGCCTATCTATTTACCTTATTGAATGAAAACTCTACCTTTTTAATCTATGTATGTGCTAGATTAGGATATATGCTTATTTTATTTGTCTATGTATTTACCGGATTAGCCTATGTATCCATTTATTAGACTGTTAGGCTTGCCTGATTGGCCTACTTATATACCTATTTAGCCTAACTATTCAGTTTATTAGACTACATACTTTCGTAATCAGATTATCGCTTTACCTAATCAGCCTATGTCTTTCCCTAATTAGCCTATCTAGTTACTTGATAACCTCATGGGTTTACCTGATTCGCCGGATTAGCCTTTGTATTTATTTATTTAACCTATGGGCCTAGCTGATTGGCCCTATTTATATACCTGCCTAGCTCATCCCTTTACCTGATTAGATTATATAATTATCTAATATTTTTATTTTTTTATCTAATTAGCCTATGCATTTGCCTAATTAACCTATTTTTTAAGCCGTTTGGATCACTTATATATCTAACTAGCCTAACTTATTTACCTAATCAAACTTTATATTTTCTTAATTATTTCATCTTATTATGTAATCAGCCTATGTAGGGTCCTAATTAGGCTAATTACTTACCTAATTGCCTGATGATCTTATGTAGTTTGCCCATCTATGTACTTGATTACCATACATGCTTATTTCATTAGTTTAATTATTTTTCCCCGATTTGCGTATTTATTTTGTCTGATTAGCCTATCTTTTTAACTGATTAGCCTATATATTTACCTAAAGACTTAACCTACTTATCCGATTTACCTGATTGCCTGATGGGTTTACCGAATTGGCCGATTTATATACTTTATTAGTCCAATTATTTACCTGATTACACTATATATTTCCCTGATTAGTTTATTTATTTATCGGATAAGCCTATGTATTAGCCTAACTAGCCTATATATTTACCTAATTAGCCTATATATTTACCTAATTCCTTTATCTATTTATCTGATTACTCTATGCATTTGCATTACGCTATGATTACTCTAGATACGCTATGATCTTCGTCAGATAGGCGAATTGGGCAATTACATAGGCTAATTAGATTAATAGATGAGCTAATCAAGAAAATATATAGTCTAATCAGGTAAATAGTTAGGGTGATCAATTATATAAACAGGCCCATTAGATAAACCCATCAGGCAATCAGTTAAATAGATGGGCTAATTAGGCAAACACATAGGGTAACTAGATAAACCCATCAGGTAATCAATTAAATACCTAGGCGAATTAGGCAATTACTTAGGCTAATTAGATAAACTAATTAGGGAAATATTTAGTCTTATCAGGTAAATAGTTAGTGTAATCAGGTGTATAAGTGGTCACATCAGATAAACCCATCAGGGAATCAGGAAAATAGATAGGCAAGTTAGGGAGACATCATCTAATTAGATAAATACATCATATAATTAGAAAAATTTATAGTCTAATCAGGTAAATAGTTGTCACAATTATGTAAAAATAGATTAATTAGGCAAATACATAGACTATTTAGATAACAGAATAAACTAGTTAGATAAATAAATAATCTAATCAGGTAAAAGAACAGGCCAAAACGGTAAGCCCAAGAGCCAAATAATTAAATAGGCTAATCCGGTAAATACATAGACAAATAAATTAAGCATATATGCTTATTAAGTACATACAAGAATTATCCGGTAAAGTAATTAGGCAATCAGGTAAATAGACAAGCCAATTAGGGAATTCATAAGGTAAGCAGATAAATAGAAATACTAATTAGGAAAATATATAGGCTAATCAGGTAAATAGATAGCCTAATCAGACATATAAATAGGCTAGTTAGGTAAACCTAACAGGCATTTAAGTAAATATATAGGCTAATTTGGCAAAGACAGGCTAATTAGATAAAACGATAAAGTAATGAGACTCATTAGGCAATTAGGTAAATAGATAGGCTAATTAGGACACCACATCGGCTAATTAGATAACTCTATAAACTAATTAGGGAAATGTATAGGTTAATCAGGTAATTAGTTAGGCTAGTCAGGTATATAAATTGTCCAATCGGGTAAAAGAATAGGTTAATTAATAGGTTAATTAGATAAATGGATCGACTAATTAGTTAAATATATAGGCTAAGCAGGTAAATAGACTAATTTAGCAAATACATAAGCTAATTAGACAAATAGATGAGCTAATTAGAAAGTTAGGCTAGTCATGTTTATAAATGGTCTGGTCAGGAAAACTCATAAGGCAATCAGGAAATAGAAAGGCTAATTAGGGAAAAACATACGCTAATTAGATAAATAGATATACTATTTAGGGAATATATATAGGCTAGTCAGATAGATAGATAGGCTAGCCAGTTATGTAAGTAGGCTAATTAGGCAAAGAAATAGGCTAATTAGATAAATAGATAAACTAATTAAACTGTGTATTCATTTGGCTGTTGGGCTTATTGCCTAATTACTTTACCTAATTAATCTGTTGATTTACCTGATAAGCATATATGCATATATTTATGTCCGATTAGACTATAAATTTTCCTTATTAGTTCATCTGTTTATCTCATTAGCCTATGTCTTTGCCTAATTAGCCTATAGATTTACCTGATTACCTTAGCAGTCTATCTGACTAGCCATTTATATACCTGATTACTCTAACTATTTCCCTAATTAGTTTACCCATTTACTTGATTAGCCTATTTTCGTACCTAATTACTTTAGCTATTTATGTTAATAGCCTATGTATTTGCCTACTTGGCCTATCTATTTACCTTATTGAATGAAAACTCTACCTTTTTAATCTATGTATGTACTAGATTAGGATATATGCTTATTTTATTTGTCTATGTATTTACCGTTTTAGCCTATGTATTTGTTTATTAGACTGTAGGGCTTGTCTGATTAACCTACTAATATACCTATTTAGTCTAACTATTCAGCTTATTAGACGACATGCTTTTGTAATCAGATTATCGCTTTACCTAATCAGCCTATGTCTTTCCCTTATTAGCCTATCTAGTTACTTGATAACCTCATGGGTTTACCTGATTCGCCGGATTAGCCTTTGTATTTATTTATTTGGCCTATGGGCCTAGGTGATTGGCCCTATTTATATACCTGCATAACTCATCCTTTTACCTGATTAGATTATATAATTATCTAATTTTTTTATCTTTTTATCTAATTAGCCTATGCGTTTGCCTAATTAACCTATTTCTTAAGCCGTTTGGATCACTTATATATCTAACTAGCCTAACTTATTTAGTTAATCAGACTTTATATTTTCTTAATTATTTTATCTTATTATGTAATCAGCCTATGAAGGGTCCTAATTAGGCTAATTACTTACCTAATTGCCTGATGATTTTATGTAGATTGCCCATCTATGTACTTGATTACCATACATGCTTATTTCACTAGTTTAATTATTTTTCCCCGACTTGCGTATTTATTTTCTAAGTAGCCTATCTTTTGAACTGATTAGCCTTTATATAGTATATAGTACGTCTAGTAAGTTTAGTAGGCGCAGAAAAGGGTCAGTAGTTAGTGTATGACCCCATAAAATGTCCTGCCATGTCGGGCATCTGGGCTTAAAAGTGACTGTAGTGAATTGGACAAACAGAAGTAGCTGCAGTAAGTGTAGTAAGTGTAGTAGCTGTAGTATGTGTGGTAAGTGTAGTAAGTGTAGTAGCTGTTGTAAGTGTAGTAAGTGTAGTAGCTGTAGTTGCTGTAGTAGCTGTAGTAAGTGTAGTAAGTGTAGTAAGTGTAGTAAGTGTAGTAGCTGTAGTAATATTAGTACCTGTAGTATCTGTAGTAAAAGTAGGATCAGTAGTAAGTGTAGTGGCTGTTGTAGCTGTAGTAAGTGTAGTAAGTGTGGTAGCTGCAGTAAGTTTAGTAAGTGCGGTAAGTGTAGTAAATGTGGTAAATGTAGTACCTGCAGTATCTGTAGTAAGTGTAGTAGCTGTAGTAAGTGTAGCATGTGTAGTAAGTGTACTACCTGTAGTAAGTGTAGTAAGTGTAGTAAGTGTAGTAGCTGTAGTAAGTGTAGTAAGTGTATTAAGTGTAGTAGCTCTAGTATGTGTAGTAAGTGTAATAAGTGTAGTATTTGTAGTAAGTGTCGTACGTGCAGTAGTACAGCTCTTAGAGCTACTACACTTACTACTCTTACTAGAGCTACTACACTCACTACACCTACTCCAGCTACTACACCTACTGCAGATAGTACAGCTACTGCAGTTACTAAACATACTACAGCTACTACACTTACTAAACTTACTACACTTACTACAGATACTACAGCTACTACAACTACTACACTTACTTCAGTTACTAGAGCTACTGCAGAAACTACACTTACTACACTTACTAGAGCTACTACAGCTACTACACTTACTACAGCTACTACATTTAGTACAGATACTAATGCTACTACACTTACTACAGATACTACACTTACTACAGTCACTACCCTTATTGCACCTACTACACTACTGCGGCTACTACATTTACTACAGCCAGTACACTTACTACAGCTACTACAGCTACTACAGCTTCTAAACGTACTACACTTACTAGAGCTACTACACTTACTACAGCTCTTACACCTACTACTGATACTACAGGTACTACAGATACTACAGGTACTACAGCTGCTCTACTTGCTACACTTATTACATTTAGTACAGCTACTACACTTACTACACATACTACAGCTACTACACTTACTACACTTACTACATCTACTACACCTACTGCAGTTTCTACAGCTACTACGGCTACTACAGCTACTTCACCTAATACAGATGTCACAGCTACTAAAGCTGCTACACAACTTCTATACTTAGTACAGCTACTACACTTACTACAGCTTCTACATGAACTACAGCTTCTACACGTAGTACACTTACTACAGCTACTGCAGTTACTACAGCTCTTACACTTACTACAGATACTACAGCTACTACACGTTCGAAACTTACTACAGCTACTACACTTTCTACATTTACTACAGCTACTGCACTTACTACAGTTACTACCGCTCCTACATTTACTAAACTTACTACAGCTACTGCAGCTTCTACACTTATTACACTTACTACATCTACTACACGTTCTACTTTTACTACAGCTACTATACTTACTACACTTACTACAGCTACTACACTTACTACAGATACTGCACTTACTAAAACTGCTACACTTATTACAACTACTATACTTACTACACTTACTACACTTACTGCACCTACTACACTCGCTAGAGCCACTACACTTACTAGAGTTACAACAGCTACTACACTTAGTAAAGCTACTACACTTACTACAGCTACTACACTTACTACACTTACGACAACTACTACACCTACTGCAGTTACTACATTTACTACGGCTACTACAGCTACTACACCTAATACAGATGGTACAGCTACCAAACCTACTACACCTATTACACTTAATACAGCTACTAGACTTACTACAGCTTCTACAGGAACTACAGCTCTTACACTTACTACAGCTACTTCACGTTCTACACTTACTACAGCTACTACACTTTCTACACTTACTACAGCTACTACACTTACTACACTTATTACAGTTACTACAGGTCATACATTTACTACACTTACTACAGCTACTACAGCTTCTACACTTATTACACTTACTACAGTTACTACAGCTACTACACGTTCTACTTTTGCTACAGCTAATACACTTACGACACTTACTACAGCTACTACACTTTGTACAGATATTACACTTACTACAGTCACTACACTTACTGCAGCTACTACACTTCCTATAGCCACTACACTTACTGCACCTACTAGACTTGCTACAGCCACTTCACTTACTACAGCCACTACACTTAGTATAGCTACTACACTTACAACAGATAGTACACTTACTACATCTAGTACAACTAGTACAGCTTCTACACGTACTACACTTACTACAGCTACTACACTTACTACAGCTCTTACTCTTACTACTGATACTACAGCTACTACACGTTCTACACTTACTACAGTTACTACAGCTACTACACTTTTTACTTTTACTACAGCTACTAAACTTACTACACTTTCTACACTCACTACACTTACTGCACCTACACTTACTACAGCTACTACATTAACTACACTTACTACAACTACTACACCTACCACAGTTACTACAGCTACCACAGCTACTACAGTTAAAAAACCCTTACTACACATACTACAGTTACTACACTACAGTGTAGTAGCTGTACTAAGTGCGGTAAGTAAAGTAGCTGTGGTAAGTGTACTAAGCGGAGTAGCTGTAGTAAGTGTAGTAAGCGTAGTTGCTGTAGTAGCTGTAGTAAGTGTAGTGGCTTAAGTAAGGGTAGTAGCTGTAGTGATTGTAGTAGATGTAGTAAGTGTAGTAGGTTTATTATGTGTAGAAAGTGTTGCCGCTTTAGTAGCTGTAGTAGGTGTAGTAAGTGTAGTAAGTGTAGTATGTGTAGTAAGTGTTGTAGCTGTAATATCTGAGTAGCTGTAGTAAATGAAGTAGCTGTAGTAAGTGCAGTAAGTGTAGTTAGTGTAGTTAGTGTAGTAGTTGAAATAAGTTTAGTAGCTGTAGTAATTGTGGTAGCTGTTGTAACTGTCGTAAGTGTATTTGCTGTAGCAAGTGTAGTAGGTCCAGTAAGTGTAGTGACTGTAGAAAGTGTAGTTTCTGAAGTAAGTGTAGTAAGTGTAGTAGCTGTAGTAAAGGTAGAACGTGTAGTAGCTGTAGTAGCTGTAGTAACTGTAGTAAGTCTAGTACCTACAGTAAGTGTAGTAAGTTTTGTAGCTGTAGTAAGTGTAGAACGTGTAGTAGCTGTAGTACCTGTAGTAAGTGTAAGAGCTGTAGTAACTGTAGTTGCTGTAGTAAGTTTACTTCGTGTAGAAGCTGCAGTTCCTATAGAAGGTTTAGTAAGTCTAGTAGCTGTACTAAGTGTAGTAGGTGTAGTAGCTTTAGTAGCTGTAGCATCTGTATTAGGTGTGGTAGCTGTGGTAGCCGTAGTAGCTGTAGTAACTGCAGTAGGTGTAGTAGTTGTAGCAAGTATAGTAGCTGTGGTAAGTGTAGTAAGTGTAGTAGCTAGAGTAAGTGTAGTAAGTGTAGTAGCTCTAGTAAGTGTAGTAAGTGTAGCAAGTGTAATAGCTGTAGTACCTTTAGTATCTGTAGTAGGCGTAGTAGCTGTAGCACGTGTAGTAGCTGTAGTAAGTGTAGTAATTGTAGTAGGTGTAGTAGCTGTAGTAAGTGTAGTGGCTGTAGTAAGTGTAGTAGCTGTAGTTATAAAAGTAGATGTAGTAAGTGTAGTAGCTGTGGTATGTGTAGTAAGTTTTGGAGCTGTTGTAGCTGTAGTAGGTGTAGTAAGTGTAGTAGCTGTAGTAAGTGTAGTAAGTGTAGTAGCTGTAGTAAAGGTAGAACGTGTAGTAGCTGTAGTAGCTGTAGTAAGTGTAGTAAATGTAAAAACTGTAGTAACTGTAGTAAGTGTGGTACCTAAAGTAAGTGTAGTAACTTTTGTAGCTGTAGTAAGTGTAGAACGTCTAGTAGCTGTAGTATCTGTAGTAAGTGTAAGAGCTGTAGTAACTGTAGTAACTGTAGTAAGTGTACTTCGTGTAGAAGCTGTAGTTCCTGTAGAAGCTGTAGTAAGTGTAGTTGCTTTACTAAGTGTAGTAGGTGTAGTAGCTTTAGTAACTGCAGTAAGTGTAGTAGTTGTAGTAAGTATAGTAGCTGTTGTAACTGTAGTAATTGTAGTAGCTGTAGTAAGTGTAGTAAGTGTAGCAAGTGTAGTAGCTGTAGTACCTGTAGTATCTGTAGTAGCCGTAGGAGCTGTAGCAAGTGAAGTGGCCTTAGTAAGTGTAGTAACTGTAGTAGGTGCAGTTGCTTTAGTAAGTGTAGTGGCTGTAGTAAGTGTAGTAGCTGTAGTTTTGGAAGTAGATGTAGTAAGTGTAGTAGCTGTAGTATGTGTAGTAAGTGTTGCAGCTGTAGTAGCTGTAGTAAGTGTAGTAAGTGTAGTAACTGTAGTATGTGTAGTAAGTGTTGCAGTTGTAGTAGCTTTAGTAGGTGTAGTATCTGTAGCAGCTGCATTACATGTAGTAGCTCTAGTGTCTGTAGTAGCTGTAGTAAGTGCAGTAAGTGTAGTAAGTGTAGTAAGTGTCGTAGTTGTAATAAGTGTAGTAGCTGTAGTAAGTGTAGTAGCTGTTGTAACTGTAGTAAGTGTAGTGGCTGTAGCAGGTGTAGTAGGTGCAGTCAGTGTTGTTGCTGTACGAAGTGTAGTAGGTACAGTAAGTGTAGTGACTGTAGTAAGTATAGTATCCGTAGTAAGTGTAGTAGCTGTAGTAGCTGTAGTAAAAGTAAAACGTGTAGTAGATCTAGGCACTGTAGTAAGTGTAGTAAGTGTACAAGCTGCAGTAGGTGTATTAAGTGTAAAACGTGTAGTAGCAGTGGTATTTGTAGTAATCTAGAAGCTGCAGGAAGTGTAGTAGCTGAAGTAACGGTAGTACGTGTGGAAGCTGTAGTAGCTGTAGTAGCTGTAGTAAGTGTACTAGATGTAGTTAGAGTAGTAGCTGTACTAAGTGTAGTAGGTGTAGTAAGTTTAGTAGCTGTAGCAGCTTTTTAGAGCTTACTACAGCTTCAACAGGAACTACAGCTTTTACACGTTGTACACTTACTACGGCAACTACAGTTACTCAGCTCTTACACTAACTACAGATACTAGAGCTACTACACGTTCTACACTTATTACAGTTACTACACTTACTAAACTTACTACAGCTACTACACTTACTACAGTTATTACAGCTCCTACATTTACTTCACTTACTACACCTACTACACCTACTACACTTACTGCAGCTACTACACTTACTACAGCTAGTACACTTACTACAGCTACTACAGCTACTTCAGCTTCTACACGTACTACACTTACTACAGCTACTACACTTACTAGAGCTCTTACACTTACTACTGATACTAAAGCTACTACACGTTCTACACTTACTACAGCTATTACATCTTCTACACTTACTACAGTTACTACAGGTCATACATTTACTACACTTACTACAGCTACTACAGCTTCTACACTTATTACACTTACTACAGTTACTACAGATACTACACATACTACAGTCACTACACTTACTGCACCTACTACACTTCCTACAGCCACTACGCTTACTGCACCTGCTATGCTTTCTACGGCCACTACACTTACTACAGCTACTACAGCAACTACGCTTACTACACTTACTACGGCTAATCTGCTTAGTACACTTACCACAACTACTACACTTACTACACTTACTGCAGCTACTACACCTACTACACTTACTACAGCTACTACACTTACTACAGTTACTAAATCTTATACAGCTACTACACTTACTACACTTACTACAACTATTACACCTACCACAGTTACTACACTTACTACAGCTACTACACCTACTACAGTTACTACATTAACTGCAGCTACTACACTTACTACAGCTACTACAGCTACCATTCCTACTACAGATACTACAGGTACTACAGCTACTGCAGAAACTACACTTACTACACTTGCTACAGCTACTTAACTTACTACACTTATTAAAGCTACTAGACTTACTACACTTACTACAAATACTACAACTACTACAGTAACTACAGTTACTATAGCTACTACAGCTACTACACCTAATACAGCTGCTACAGCTACTATACCTACTACACTTACTACACTTACTACAGCTACTACACTTACTACAGCTCTTACACTTACTACAGATACTACTGCTACTACACGTCTTACACTTAATACAGCTACTGCAGCTAGTACACTTACTACACTTACTACAGTCACAACAGCTACCACACGTTCTACTTTTAATACGGCTACTAAACTTACTACACTTACTACAGCTACTACACTTACTACACATACTATACATGCTATAGTCACTACACTTACTCAACCTACTACTCTTCCTACAGCTACTGCACTTACTGCACCTTTACACTTGCTACAGCCAAAACACTTACCACAGTTACAACAGCTACTATACTTACTACAGCTACTACAGTTATTACAACTTCTACACTTACTACACTTACTACAGCTACTACAGATACTACAGCTACTATAGATATTACAGCTACTATAGATACTACAGCTACTAAAGCTACTACAGCTGAAACACTTACTACACATACTACAGCTACTACACTTACTTAATCTACTACTATCACTAAAGCTACTACAGTTACTACAGCCACTACACATACTACAGCTACTACACCTAGTACAGTTACTTTACTTACTACAGCTACTACACTTACTACAGCTACTATGCCTACTACAGATACTACAGGTACAACAGCTACTACACTTGCTACACTTACTACACTTACTACAGCTACTACACTAACTACGCTTACTAAACCTACTACACCTACTAAAAGTACTACACCTATTGCAATTACTACAGCTTCTACGGCTACTACAGCTATTACACCTAATACAGATGCTACTGCTACTAAAGCTACTACACCTACTACATTTAGTACATTTTCTACACTTACTACAGCTTTAAATGGAACTATAGGTTCTACACGAAGTACACTTAGTACAGCTACTACAGTTGCTACAGCTTTTACATTTACTACACTTATTACAGCTACTACAGCTTCTACACTTACTACACTTACTACAGCTACTACACTTACTACAGCTACTACACCTACTACAGTTACTACACTTACTACAGCTGCTACACTTACTACAGCTACTACGCCTACTACAGATACTACAGGTACCACAGCTACTACACTTGCTACACTTACTACACTTACTACAGCTACTACACTTACTAGGCTTACTACAGCTAATACACTTACTACAAGTACTACACCTACTGCAGTTACTACAATTACTACAACTACTACAGCTATTACACCTAATCAAGATGCTACAGCTACTAAAGCTACTACACTTACTACATTTTGTACAGCTTCTACACTTACTACAGCTTCAAATGGAACTATTGCTTCTACACGAAGTACACTTTTTACAGCTACTACAGTTGCTACAGCTCTTACATTTACTACACTTACTACAGCTACTACAGCTTCTACACTTACTACACTTACTACAGCTACTACACTTACTACAGAAACTTTGCTCACTACAATCATTACACTTACTGCACCTACTACACTTGCTACAGCCAATACACTTACTACAGTTACAACAGCTACTACACTTACTACAGCTACTAAACTTATCACAACTACTTCACTTACTACACTTGCTACACTTGCTGCACTTACTACAGCTACTTCAGATACTAAACCTAATACAGATATTACAGCTACTACAGATACTACTGCAAATAAAGCTATTACAGCTGCAACACTTACTACACCTATTACAGTTACTATAATTACTACACCTACTACAGCTACTACAGCTGCAACACTTACTACACATACTACAGCTACTACACTTACTACATCTACTACCATCACTATAGCTACTACACTTACTACAGCTACTACACTTACTACAGCTACTATAGCAACTACGCTTACTACACTTACTACAGCTACTCCATTTAGTACACTTACCACAGCTACTACACTTACTACAACTGTACTATGTGTAGTAAGTTTTTCAGCAGTAGTAGCTGTAGTAGCTGTAGTATATGTAGTAGCTGTTGTAACTGTAGTAAGTGTAGTCGCTGTAGCAAGTGTAGTAGGTGCAGTAAGAGTAGTGGCTGTAGTAAGTGTAGTAGGCGCAGTAAGTGTAATGACTGTAGTAACTGTAGTATCTGTAGTAAGTGTAGTATCTGGAGTAAGTGTCGTAAGTGTAGTAGCTGTAGTAAAACAAAAAAGTGAAGAAGCTGTAGTGACTGTAATAAGTGTGGTAAGTGTAGAAGCTGTTGTACCTGTAGTAAGTGTAGAACGTGTAGTAGCTGTAGTATTAGTAGTAAGTTTAAGAGCTGTAGTAAGTGTAGTAGCTGTAGTAAGTATAGTACGTGTAGAAGCTGTTGTAGCTGTAGTAGCTGTAGTAAGTGTACTAGCTGTAGTAAGTGTAGTAGCTGCAGTAAGTGTAGTAGGTGTAGTAGGTGTAGTAAGTGTATTAGCCGTAGTAAGTGTAGTAAGTGTAGTAAGTGTAGTAAAAGTAGTAAGTGTAAAGGCTGCGGTAGCTGTATTAAGTATAAAACGTGTAGTAGCAGTAGTATCTCTAGTAAGTGTAGGAGCTGTAGTAAATGTAGTAGCTGTAGTAAGTGTAGTACGCGTAGACGCTGTAGTAGTTGTAGTAGCTGTAGTAAGTGTACTACATGTAGTAAGTGTAAGAGCTGTACAAAGTGTAGTAGGTGTAGTAGGTATAGTAGCTGTAGCAGGTGTATTAGGTGTGGTAGCTGTAGTAGCTATAGTAGCTATTTTAACTTTGGTAGTTGTAGTATTTGTAGTATGTGTAGTAGCTTTAGTAAGTGTAGTAAGTTTAGTTGCTGTAGTAAGTGTAGTAAGGGTAGTTTCTGCAGTAGCTGTAGTACCTGTAGTTTCATAAGTAGGGGTAGTAGCTGTAGTAGCTGTAGTAAGTGTAGTAGCTGCAGTAAGTGTAGTAACTGTAGTAGGTGTAGTAGCTGTAGTAGCTGTAATATCGGTAGTAGCTGTAGTATTTGTAGTAGCTGTAGTAAGTGCAGTAAGTGTAGTAAGTGTAGTAAGTGTAGTAGTTGTAATAAGTGTAGTAGCTGTAGTAAGTGTAGTAGCTGTGGTAACAGTAGTAAGTGTAGAGGCTGTAGCAAGTTTAGTGTGTGCAGTAAGTTTAGTGGCTGAAGGAGGTGTAGTAGGTGAAGTAAGTGTAGTGACTCTAGTAAGTATAGTATCTGCAGTAAGTGTAGTAGCTGTAGTCAATGTAGTAAGTGTAGTAACTGTAGTAAAAGTAGAACGCGTAGTAGCTGTAGTAACTGTAGTAAGTGTAGTAAGTGTACAAGCTGCAGTAGCTGTATTAAGTGTAAGACGTGTAGTAACAGTAGTATCTGTAGTAAGTTTAAGAGCTGTAGTAAGTGTAGTAGCTGTAGTAGATGAAGTAACTGTTGTAGGTGTAATAGTTGTAGTAGGTGTAGTAAGTGTAGTAGCTGTAGTAGGTGTAGAAAGTGTAGTAGAGGTGTTAAGTGTACTAAGCGGAGTAGCTGTAGTAAGTGTAGTAAACGTAGTGGCTGTAGTAGCCGTTGTAGGTATAGTGGGTGTAGTAAGTGTAGCAGCTTTAGTGATGGTAGTAGGTGTAGTAAGTGTAGTAGCTGTAGTATGTGTAGTAAGTGTTGCAGCTGTAGTAGCTGTAGTAGGTGTAGTAAGTGTAGCAACTGTAGTATGTGTAGTAAGTGTTGCAGCTGTAGTAGCTTTAGTACCTGTAGTATCTGTAGTAGCTGTAATATCTGTAGTAGCTCAAGTATCTGTAGTAGCTGTAGTAAGTGTAGCAAATGTAGGAGCTGTAGTAACTGTAGAAAGTGTAGTAGCTGTAGTAAGTGTAGTAAGTGTTGTAGCTGTAGTAAGTGTAGAACGTGTAGTAGCTTTAGTATGTGTAGTAAGTGTAAGAGCTATAGTAACTGTAGTAGCTGTAGTAAGTGTACTACGTCTAGAAGCTGTGGTTCCTGTAGAAGCTGTAGTGAGTGTAAAAGGCTTACTAAGTGTAGTACGTGTAGTAGCCTTAGTAGCTGTAGCATCTGTATTAGGTGTAACCTATAATTTTACCCGATTGGACAAATTATATACGTAACTAGCCTAACTAATTACCTGTTTAACCTATAAATTTCCCTAATTAGCTTATAGTGGTATCTAATTAGCCGATGTAGTGTCCTAATTAGCCTATCTACTTACCTAATTGCCTAATGAGTCTATCTAGTTTGCCTATGTATGCACTTGATTACCATATATGCTTATTTTATTAGTTTATTCATTAACCGGATTAGTCCATGTATTAACCTCTTCGGCTCTTGGGCTCACCTGATTAGCCTATTTATATATCTGAATAGCCTACCTATTTACTGATTAGCCTATATATTTACCTTATTACTTTATCTATTTATTTAAATAGCCTGTGTATTTGACTAATTGTCCTTGCTATTTACCTGATAACCTTATAACCTTACCTGATTAACCTAAGTATGCACTTAATTAGAATATATGGTAATTTTTTTTGTCTATGTATTTACCGGATTAGCCTATGAATTTATTTATTAGACTGTTGGGCTTTCCTGATTGGCCTACTTATATACCTATTTAGCCTAACTATTCAGCTTATTAGACTACATCCTTTCGTAAGCAGTTTATATTTTTACCTAATCAGCCTATGTCTTTGCCTAATTAGCCTAGTTCTATCTACTTACTTGATAGCCTCATGGGTTTACCTGATTGGCCCATTTATATAGCTAAATAGTCTAACTATTTACCTAAATACAGTATATATTTTCCTATTTAGTTTATTAATTTATCTGATTACCCTATGAATTTGCCTAATTAGCGGTTCTATTTACCTGATTAGCCTATAAATTTTCCTAATTATATGATGTATTTATCTAATTAGATTATGTCTTTGCCTAATGAGCCTATCTATTTTCCTGATTGCCTGATGGGTTTATCTGATTGGCCCACTTATACACCTGATTACACTAACTATTTACCTGATAAGACTATATATTTCCCTAATTAGTTTATCTAATTAGCCTATGTAATTGCCTAATTCGCCTACGTATTTAATTGATTGCCTGATGGGTTTATCTAGTTAAGCTATGTGTTTGCCTAATTAGCCTATCTATTTAACTGATTGCATGATGGGTTTATCTAATGGGCCTGTTTATATATCTGATCACCCTAACTATGTACCTGATTAGACTATATATTTTCTTGATTAGCTCATCTATTAATCTAATTAGCCTATGTAATTGCCCAATTTGCCTATCTGGCGAAGATCATAGCGTATCTAGAGTAATCATAGCGTAATGCAAATGCATAGAGTAATCAGAAAAATAGATAAAGGAATTAGGTAAATATATAGGCTAATTAGGTAAATATATAGGCTAGTTAGGCTAATACCTAGGCTAATCCGATAAATAAATAAACTTATCAGGGACATATTTAGTGTAATCAAGTAAATAATTGGACTAATAAAGTATATAAATCGGCCAAGTCAGACTGTTAGGCTTGCCTGATTGGCCTACTTATATACCTATTTAGCCTAACTATTCAGCTTATTAGACTGCATACTTTCGTAATTAGATCATCGCTTTACCTAATCAGCCTATGTCTTTCCCTAATTAGCCTATCTAGTTACTTGATAACCTCATGGGTTTACCTGATTCGCGGGATTAGCCTTTGTATTTATTTATTTGGCCTATGGGCCTAGCTGATTGGCCCTATTTATATACCTGCATAACTCATTTTTTTACCTGATTAGATTAGATAATTATCTAATTTTTTTATCTTTTTATCTAATTAGCCTATGCATTTGCCTAATTAACCTATTTTTTAAGCCGTTTGGATCACTTATATATCTAACTAGCCTAACTTATTTACCTAATCAAACTTTATATTTTCTTAATTATTTTATCTTATTATGTAATCAGCCTATGTAGCGTCCTAATTAGGCTAATTACTTACCTAATTGCCTGATGATTTTATGTAGTTTGCCCATCTATGTACTTGATTACCATACATGCTTATTTCATTAGCTTAATTATTTTTCCCCGATTTGCGTATTTATTTGTCTGATTAGCCTATATATTTACCTAAAGACTTAACCTACTTATCCGATTTACCTTATGGCCTGATGGGTTTACCGAATTGGCCGATTTATACACTTTATTAGTCCAATTATTTACCTGATTACACTATATATTTCCCTGATTAGTTTATTTATTTATCATATAAGCTTATATATTAGCCTAACTACCCTATATATTTACCTAATTAGCCTATATATTTACCTAATTCCTTTATCTATTTATCTTGTTTTTCTATGCATTTGCATTACGCTTTGATTACTCTAGATACGCTATGATCTTCGCCAGATAGGCGAATTGGGCAATTACATAGGCTAATTAGATTAATAGATGAGCTAATTAAAAAAAAATAGTCTAATCAGGTAAATAGTTAGGGTGATTAGGTATATAAACAGGCCCATTAGATAAACCCATCAGGCAATCAGTTAAATAGATAGGCTAATTAGGCAAACACATATGCTAACTAGATAAACCCATCAGGCAATCAATTAAATACGTAGGCGAATTAGGCAATTACATAAGCTAATTAGATAAACTAATTAGGGAAGTATATAGTCTTATCAGGTAAATAGTTAGTGTAATCAGGTGTATAAGTGGGCCAATCAGATAAACCCATCAGGCAATCAGGAAAATAGATAGGCAATTTAAGCAGTCTTTATCTAATTAGATAAATACATCATATAATTAGGAAAACTTAAAGTCTAATCAGGTAAATAGTTGTCACAATCATGTAAAAATAGATTAATCAGGCAAATACATAGACTATTTAGATAACAGAATAAACTAGTTAGATAAATAAATAATCTAATCAGGTAAAAGAACAGGCCAAAACGGTAAGCCCAAGAGCCAAATAATTAAATAGGCTAATCCGGTAAATACATAGACAAATAAATTAAGCATATATGCTTATTAAGTACATACACGAATTAATCAGGTAAAGTGATAAGGCAATCAGGTAAATAGACAAGCCAATTTGCGAATTCATATGCTAATCAGATAAATAGAAATACTAATTAGGAAAATATATAGGCTAATCAGGTAAATAGATAGCCTAATCAGACATATAAATAGGCTAGTTAGGTAAACCTAACAGGCATTTAAGTAAATATATAGGCTAATTTGGCAAAGACCGGCTAATTAGATAAAACGATAAACTAATGAGACTCATTAGGCAATTAGGTAAATAGATAGGCTAATTAGGACACTACATCGGCTAATTAGATAACTCTATAAACTAATAATGGAAATGTATAGGTTAATCAGGTAATTAGTTAGGCTAGTCAGGTATATAAATTGTCCAATCGGGTAAAAGAATAGGTTAATTAATAGGTTAATAAGATAAATTAATCAACTAATTAGTTAAATAAATAGGCGAAGCAGGTAAATAGACTAATTTAGCAAATACATAAGCTAATTAGACAAATAGATAAGCTAATTAGAAAGTTAGGCTTATCATGTTTATAAATGGTCTGGTCAGGAAAACTCATAAGGAAATCAAAAAAGAGAAAGGCTAATTAGGCAGAAACATCCGCTAATTAGATAAATAGATATACTATTTAGGGAAATATATAGGCTAGTCAGATAGATAGATAGGCTAGCCAGTTTTGTAAGTAGGCTAATTAGGTAAACTTATTAGGCAATCAGGTAAATAGTCAGGCTAATTAGGCAAAGAAATAGGTAGATAAATAGATAAACTAATTAAACTGTGTATTCATTTGGCTGTTGGGCTTATTGCCTGATTACTTTACCTAATTAATCTGTTGATGTACCTGATAAGCATATATGCATATATTTATGGCCGATTAGGCTATAATTTTCCTTATTAGTTCATCTGTTTATCTAATTAGCCTATGTCTTTGCCTAATTAGCCTATAGATTTACCTGATTACCTTAGCAGTCTATCTGACTCGCCATTTATATACCTGATTACTCTAACTATTTCCCTAATTAGTTTACCCATTTACTTGATTAGCCTATATTCTTACCTAATTACTTTATCTATTTATGTTAATAGCCTATGTATTTGCCTACTTGGCCTATTTACCTTATTGAATGAAAACTCTACCTTTTTAATCTATGTATGTACTAGATTAGGATATATGCTTATTTTATTTGTCTATGTATTTACCGGATTAGCCTATGTATCCATTTATTAGACTGTTGGGCTTGCCTGATTGGCCTACTTATATACCTATTTAGCCTAACTATTCAGCTTATTAGACTACATACTTTCGTAATCAGATTATCGCTTTACCTAATCAGCCTATGTCTTTCCCTAATTAGCCTATCTAGTTACATGATAACCTCATGGGTTTACCTGATTCGCGGGATTAGCCTTTCTATTTATTTATTTGGCCTATGGGCCTAGCTGATTGGCCCTATTTATGAACCTGCCTAGCTCATCCTTTTACCTGATTAGATTATATAATTATCTAATTTTTTTATCTTTTTATCTAATTAGCCTATGCATTTGCCTAATTAACCTATTTTTTAAGCCGTTTGGATCACTTATATATCTAACTAGCCTAACTTATTTACCTAATCAAACTGTATATTTTCTTAATTATTTCATCTTATTATGTAATCAGCCTATGTAGGGTCCTAATTAGGCTAATTACTTACCTAATTGCCTGATGATTTTATGTAGTTTGCCCATCTATGTACTTGATTACCATACATGCTTATTTCATTAGCTTAATTATTTTTCCCCGATTTGCGTATTTATTTGTCTGATTAGCCTATCTTTTTAACTGAGTAGCCTATATATTTACCTAAAGACTTAACCTACTTATCCGATTGCCTGATGGGTTTACCGAATTGGCCGATTTATATACTTTATTAGTCCAATTATTTACCTGATTACACTATATATTTCCCTGATTAGTTTATTTATTTATCGAATAAGCCTATATATCAGCCTAACTAGCCTATATATTTACCTAATTCCTTTATCTATTTATTTGATTACTCTATGCATTTGCATTACGCTATGATTACTCTAGATACGCTATGATCTTTGCCAGATAGGCGAATTGGGCAATTACATAGGCTAATTAGATTAATAGATGAGCTAATCAAGAAAATATATAGTCTAATCAGGTAAATAGTTAGGGTGATCAATTATATAAACAGTCCCATTAGATAAACCCATCAGGCAATCAGTTAAATAGATAGGCTAATTAGGCAAACACATAGCCTAACTAGAAAAACCCATCAGGCAATCAATTAAATACGTAGGCGAATTAGGCAATTACATAAGCTAATTAGATAAACTAATTAGGGAAATATATAGTCTTATCAGGTAAATAGTTAGTGTAATCAGGTGTATAAGTGGGCAGATCAGATAAAACCATCAGGCAATCAGGAAAATAGATAGGCAAATTAGGCAGACATCATCTAATTAGATAAATACATCATATAATTAGGAAAATTTATAGTCTAATCAAGTAAATAGTTGTCACAATCATGTAAAAATAGATTAATTAGGCAAATACATAGACTATTTAGATAACAGAATAAACTAGTTAGATAAATAAATAATCTAATCAGGTAAAAGAACAGGCCAAAACGGTAAGCCCAAGAGCCAAATAATTAAATAGGCTAATCCGGTAAATACATAGACAAATAAATTAAGCATATATGCTTATTAAGTACATACACGAATTAATCAGGTAAAGTGATAAGGCAATCAGGTAAATAGACAAGCCAATTTGCGAATTCATATGCTAATCAGATAAATAGAAATACTAATTAGGAAAATATATAGGCTAATCAGGTAAATAGATAGCCTAATCAGACATATAAATAGGCTAGTTAGGTAAACCTAACAGGCATTTAAGTAAATATATAGGCTAATTTGGCAAAGACCGGCTAATTAGATAAAACGATAAACTAATGAGACTCATTAGGCAATTAGGTAAATAGATAGGCTAATTAGGACACTACATCGGCTAATTAGATAACTCTATAAACTAATAATGGAAATGTATAGGTTAATCAGGTAATTAGTTAGGCTAGTCAGGTATATAAATTGTCCAATCGGGTAAAAGAATAGGTTAATTAATAGGTTAATAAGATAAATTAATCAACTAATTAGTTAAATAAATAGGCGAAGCAGGTAAATAGACTAATTTAGCAAATACATAAGCTAATTAGACAAATAGATAAGCTAATTAGAAAGTTAGGCTTATCATGTTTATAAATGGTCTGGTCAGGAAAACTCATAAGGAAATCAAAAAAGAGAAAGGCTAATTAGGCAGAAACATCCGCTAATTAGATAAATAGATATACTATTTAGGGAAATATATAGGCTAGTCAGATAGATAGATAGGCTAGCCAGTTTTGTAAGTAGGCTAATTAGGTAAACTTATTAGGCAATCAGGTAAATAGTCAGGCTAATTAGGCAAAGAAATAGGTAGATAAATAGATAAACTAATTAAACTGTGTATTCATTTGGCTGTTGGGCTTATTGCCTGATTACTTTACCTAATTAATCTGTTGATGTACCTGATAAGCATATATGCATATATTTATGGCCGATTAGGCTATAATTTTCCTTATTAGTTCATCTGTTTATCTAATTAGCCTATGTCTTTGCCTAATTAGCCTATAGATTTACCTGATTACCTTAGCAGTCTATCTGACTCGCCATTTATATACCTGATTACTCTAACTATTTCCCTAATTAGTTTACCCATTTACTTGATTAGCCTATATTCTTACCTAATTACTTTATCTATTTATGTTAATAGCCTATGTATTTGCCTACTTGGCCTATTTACCTTATTGAATGAAAACTCTACCTTTTTAATCTATGTATGTACTAGATTAGGATATATGCTTATTTTATTTGTCTATGTATTTACCGGTTTAGCCTATGTATCCATTTATTAGACTGTTGGGCTTGCCTGATTGGCCTACTTATATACCTATTTAGCCTAACTATTCAGCTTATTAGACTACATACTTTCGTAATCAGATTATCGCTTTACCTAATCAGCCTATGTCTTTCCCTAATTAGCCTATCTAGTTACATGATAACCTCATGGGTTTACCTGATTCGCGGGATTAGCCTTTCTATTTATTTATTTGGCCTATGGGCCTAGCTGATTGGCCCTATTTATGAACCTGCCTAGCTCATCCTTTTACCTGATTAGATTATATAATTATCTAATTTTTTTATCTTTTTATCTAATTAGCCTATGCATTTGCCTAATTAACCTATTTTTTAAGCCGTTTGGATCACTTATATATCTAACTAGCCTAACTTATTTACCTAATCAAACTGTATATTTTCTTAATTATTTCATCTTATTATGTAATCAGCCTATGTAGGGTCCTAATTAGGCTAATTACTTACCTAATTGCCTGATGATTTTATGTAGTTTGCCCATCTATGTACTTGATTACCATACATGCTTATTTCATTAGCTTAATTATTTTTCCCCGATTTGCGTATTTATTTGTCTGATTAGCCTATCGTTTTAACTGAGTAGCCTATATATTTACCTAAAGACTTAACCTACTTATCCGATTGCCTGATGGGTTTACCGAATTGGCCGATTTATATACTTTATTAGTCCAATTATTTACCTGATTACACTATATATTTCCCTGATTAGTTTATTTATTTATCGAATAAGCCTATATATCAGCCTAACTAGCCTATATATTTACCTAATTCCTTTATCTATTTATTTGATTACTCTATGCATTTGCATTACGCTATGATTACTCTAGATACGCTATGATCTTTGCCAGATAGGCGAATTGGGCAATTACATAGGCTAATTAGATTAATAGATGAGCTAATCAAGAAAATATATAGTCTAATCAGGTAAATAGTTAGGGTGATCAATTATATAAACAGTCCCATTAGATAAACCCATCAGGCAATCAGTTAAATAGATAGGCTAATTAGGCAAACACATATGCTAACTAGAAAAACCCATCAGGCAATCAATTAAATACGTAGGCGAATTAGGCAATTACATAAGCTAATTAGATAAACTAATTAGGGAAATATATAGTCTTATCAGGTAAATAGTTAGTGTAATCAGGTGTATAAGTGGGCAGATCAGATAAAACCATCAGGCAATCAGGAAAATAGATAGGCAAATTAGGCAGACATCATCTAATTAGATAAATACATCATATAATTAGAAAAATTTATAGTCTAATTAAGTAAATAGTTGTCACAATCATGTAAAAATAGATTAATTAGGCAAATACATAGACTATTTAGATAACAGAATAAACTAGTTAGATAAATAAATAATCTAATCAGGTAAAAGAACAGGCCAAAACGGTAAGCCCAAGAGCCAAATAATTAAATAGGCTAATCCGGTAAATACATAGACAAATAAATTAAGCATATATGCTTATTAAGTACATACACGAATTAATCAGGTAAAGTGATAAGGCAATCAGGTAAATAGACAAGCCAATTTGCGAATTCATATGCTAATCAGATAAATAGAAATACTAATTAGGAAAATATATAGGCTAATCAGGTAAATAGATAGCCTAATCAGACATATAAATAGGCTAGTTAGGTAAACCTAACAGGCATTTAAGTAAATATATAGGCTAATTTGGCAAAGACCGGCTAATTAGATAAAACGATAAACTAATGAGACTCATTAGGCAATTAGGTAAATAGATAGGCTAATTAGGACACTACATCGGCTAATTAGATAACTCTATAAACTAATAATGGAAATGTATAGGTTAATCAGGTAATTAGTTAGGCTAGTCAGGTATATAAATTGTCCAATCGGGTAAAAGAATAGGTTAATTAATAGGTTAATAAGATAAATTAATCAACTAATTAGTTAAATAAATAGGCGAAGCAGGTAAATAGACTAATTTAGCAAATACATAAGCTAATTAGACAAATAGATAAGCTAATTAGAAAGTTAGGCTTATCATGTTTATAAATGGTCTGGTCAGGAAAACTCATAAGGAAATCAAAAAAGAGAAAGGCTAATTAGGCAGAAACATCCGCTAATTAGATAAATAGATATACTATTTAGGGAAATATATAGGCTAGTCAGATAGATAGATAGGCTAGCCAGTTTTGTAAGTAGGCTAATTAGGTAAACTTATTAGGCAATCAGGTAAATAGTCAGGCTAATTAGGCAAAGAAATAGGTAGATAAATAGATAAACTAATTAAACTGTGTATTCATTTGGCTGTTGGGCTTATTGCCTGATTACTTTACCTAATTAATCTGTTGATGTACCTGATAAGCATATATGCATATATTTATGGCCGATTAGGCTATAATTTTCCTTATTAGTTCATCTGTTTATCTAATTAGCCTATGTCTTTGCCTAATTAGCCTATAGATTTACCTGATTACCTTAGCAGTCTATCTGACTCGCCATTTATATACCTGATTACTCTAACTATTTCCCTAATTAGTTTACCCATTTACTTGATTAGCCTATATTCTTACCTAATTACTTTATCTATTTATGTTAATAGCCTATGTATTTGCCTACTTGGCCTATTTACCTTATTGAATGAAAACTCTACCTTTTTAATCTATGTATGTACTAGATTAGGATATATGCTTATTTTATTTGTCTATGTATTTACCGGATTAGCCTATGTATCCATTTATTAGACTGTTGGGCTTGCCTGATTGGCCTACTTATATACCTATTTAGCCTAACTATTCAGCTTATTAGACTACATACTTTCGTAATCAGATTATCGCTTTACCTAATCAGCCTATGTCTTTCCCTAATTAGCCTATCTAGTTACATGATAACCTCATGGGTTTACCTGATTCGCGGGATTAGCCTTTCTATTTATTTATTTGGCCTATGGGCCTAGCTGATTGGCCCTATTTATGAACCTGCCTAGCTCATCCTTTTACCTGATTAGATTATATAATTATCTAATTTTTTTATCTTTTTATCTAATTAGCCTATGCATTTGCCTAATTAACCTATTTTTTAAGCCGTTTGGATCACTTATATATCTAACTAGCCTAACTTATTTACCTAATCAAACTGTATATTTTCTTAATTATTTCATCTTATTATGTAATCAGCCTATGTAGGGTCCTAATTAGGCTAATTACTTACCTAATTGCCTGATGATTTTATGTAGTTTGCCCATCTATGTACTTGATTACCATACATGCTTATTTCATTAGCTTAATTATTTTTCCCCGATTTGCGTATTTATTTGTCTGATTAGCCTATCGTTTTAACTGAGTAGCCTATATATTTACCTAAAGACTTAACCTACTTATCCGATTGCCTGATGGGTTTACCGAATTGGCCGATTTATATACTTTATTAGTCCAATTATTTACCTGATTACACTATATATTTCCCTGATTAGTTTATTTATTTATCGAATAAGCCTATATATCAGCCTAACTAGCCTATATATTTACCTAATTCCTTTATCTATTTATTTGATTACTCTATGCATTTGCATTACGCTATGATTACTCTAGATACGCTATGATCTTTGCCAGATAGGCGAATTGGGCAATTACATAGGCTAATTAGATTAATAGATGAGCTAATCAAGAAAATATATAGTCTAATCAGGTAAATAGTTAGGGTGATCAATTATATAAACAGTCCCATTAGATAAACCCATCAGGCAATCAGTTAAATAGATAGGCTAATTAGGCAAACACATAGCCTAACTAGAAAAACCCATCAGGCAATCAATTAAATACGTAGGCGAATTAGGCAATTACATAAGCTAATTAGATAAACTAATTAGGGAAATATATAGTCTTATCAGGTAAATAGTTAGTGTAATCAGGTGTATAAGTGGGCAGATCAGATAAAACCATCAGGCAATCAGGAAAATAGATAGGCAAATTAGGCAGACATCATCTAATTAGATAAATACATCATATAATTAGGAAAATTTATAGTCTAATCAAGTAAATAGTTGTCACAATCATGTAAAAATAGATTAATTAGGCAAATACATAGACTATTTAGATAACAGAATAAACTAGTTAGATAAATAAATAATCTAATCAGGTAAAAGAACAGGCCAAAACGGTAAGCCCAAGAGCCAAATAATTAAATAGGCTAATCCGGTAAATACATAGACAAATAAATTAAGCATATATGCTTATTAAGTACATACACGAATTAATCAGGTAAAGTGATAAGGCAATCAGGTAAATAGACAAGCCAATTTGCGAATTCATATGCTAATCAGATAAATAGAAATACTAATTAGGAAAATATATAGGCTAATCAGGTAAATAGATAGCCTAATCAGACATATAAATAGGCTAGTTAGGTAAACCTAACAGGCATTTAAGTAAATATATAGGCTAATTTGGCAAAGACCGGCTAATTAGATAAAACGATAAACTAATGAGACTCATTAGGCAATTAGGTAAATAGATAGGCTAATTAGGACACTACATCGGCTAATTAGATAACTCTATAAACTAATAATGGAAATGTATAGGTTAATCAGGTAATTAGTTAGGCTAGTCAGGTATATAAATTGTCCAATCGGGTAAAAGAATAGGTTAATTAATAGGTTAATAAGATAAATTAATCAACTAATTAGTTAAATAAATAGGCGAAGCAGGTAAATAGACTAATTTAGCAAATACATAAGCTAATTAGACAAATAGATAAGCTAATTAGAAAGTTAGGCTTATCATGTTTATAAATGGTCTGGTCAGGAAAACTCATAAGGAAATCAAAAAAGAGAAAGGCTAATTAGGCAGAAACATCCGCTAATTAGATAAATAGATATACTATTTAGGGAAATATATAGGCTAGTCAGATAGATAGATAGGCTAGCCAGTTTTGTAAGTAGGCTAATTAGGTAAACTTATTAGGCAATCAGGTAAATAGTCAGGCTAATTAGGCAAAGAAATAGGTAGATAAATAGATAAACTAATTAAACTGTGTATTCATTTGGCTGTTGGGCTTATTGCCTGATTACTTTACCTAATTAATCTGTTGATGTACCTGATAAGCATATATGCATATATTTATGGCCGATTAGGCTATAATTTTCCTTATTAGTTCATCTGTTTATCTAATTAGCCTATGTCTTTGCCTAATTAGCCTATAGATTTACCTGATTACCTTAGCAGTCTATCTGACTCGCCATTTATATACCTGATTACTCTAACTATTTCCCTAATTAGTTTACCCATTTACTTGATTAGCCTATATTCTTACCTAATTACTTTATCTATTTATGTTAATAGCCTATGTATTTGCCTACTTGGCCTATTTACCTTATTGAATGAAAACTCTACCTTTTTAATCTATGTATGTACTAGATTAGGATATATGCTTATTTTATTTGTCTATGTATTTACCGGTTTAGCCTATGTATCCATTTATTAGACTGTTGGGCTTGCCTGATTGGCCTACTTATATACCTATTTAGCCTAACTATTCAGCTTATTAGACTACATACTTTCGTAATCAGATTATCGCTTTACCTAATCAGCCTATGTCTTTCCCTAATTAGCCTATCTAGTTACATGATAACCTCATGGGTTTACCTGATTCGCGGGATTAGCCTTTCTATTTATTTATTTGGCCTATGGGCCTAGCTGATTGGCCCTATTTATGAACCTGCCTAGCTCATCCTTTTACCTGATTAGATTATATAATTATCTAATTTTTTTATCTTTTTATCTAATTAGCCTATGCATTTGCCTAATTAACCTATTTTTTAAGCCGTTTGGATCACTTATATATCTAACTAGCCTAACTTATTTACCTAATCAAACTGTATATTTTCTTAATTATTTCATCTTATTATGTAATCAGCCTATGTAGGGTCCTAATTAGGCTAATTACTTACCTAATTGCCTGATGATTTTATGTAGTTTGCCCATCTATGTACTTGATTACCATACATGCTTATTTCATTAGCTTAATTATTTTTCCCCGATTTGCGTATTTATTTGTCTGATTAGCCTATCGTTTTAACTGAGTAGCCTATATATTTACCTAAAGACTTAACCTACTTATCCGATTGCCTGATGGGTTTACCGAATTGGCCGATTTATATACTTTATTAGTCCAATTATTTACCTGATTACACTATATATTTCCCTGATTAGTTTATTTATTTATCGAATAAGCCTATATATCAGCCTAACTAGCCTATATATTTACCTAATTCCTTTATCTATTTATTTGATTACTCTATGCATTTGCATTACGCTATGATTACTCTAGATACGCTATGATCTTTGCCAGATAGGCGAATTGGGCAATTACATAGGCTAATTAGATTAATAGATGAGCTAATCAAGAAAATATATAGTCTAATCAGGTAAATAGTTAGGGTGATCAATTATATAAACAGTCCCATTAGATAAACCCATCAGGCAATCAGTTAAATAGATAGGCTAATTAGGCAAACACATATGCTAACTAGAAAAACCCATCAGGCAATCAATTAAATACGTAGGCGAATTAGGCAATTACATAAGCTAATTAGATAAACTAATTAGGGAAATATATAGTCTTATCAGGTAAATAGTTAGTGTAATCAGGTGTATAAGTGGGCAGATCAGATAAAACCATCAGGCAATCAGGAAAATAGATAGGCAAATTAGGCAGACATCATCTAATTAGATAAATACATCATATAATTAGAAAAATTTATAGTCTAATTAAGTAAATAGTTGTCACAATCATGTAAAAATAGATTAATTAGGCAAATACATAGACTATTTAGATAACAGAATAAACTAGTTAGATAAATAAATAATCTAATCAGGTAAAAGAACAGGCCAAAACGGTAAGCCCAAGAGCCAAATAATTAAATAGGCTAATCCGGTAAATACATAGACAAATAAATTAAGCATATATGCTTATTAAGTACATACACGAATTAATCAGGTAAAGTGATAAGGCAATCAGGTAAATAGACAAGCCAATTTGCGAATTCATATGCTAATCAGATAAATAGAAATACTAATTAGGAAAATATATAGGCTAATCAGGTAAATAGATAGCCTAATCAGACATATAAATAGGCTAGTTAGGTAAACCTAACAGGCATTTAAGTAAATATATAGGCTAATTTGGCAAAGACCGGCTAATTAGATAAAACGATAAACTAATGAGACTCATTAGGCAATTAGGTAAATAGATAGGCTAATTAGGACACTACATCGGCTAATTAGATAACTCTATAAACTAATAATGGAAATGTATAGGTTAATCAGGTAATTAGTTAGGCTAGTCAGGTATATAAATTGTCCAATCGGGTAAAAGAATAGGTTAATTAATAGGTTAATAAGATAAATTAATCAACTAATTAGTTAAATAAATAGGCGAAGCAGGTAAATAGACTAATTTAGCAAATACATAAGCTAATTAGACAAATAGATAAGCTAATTAGAAAGTTAGGCTTATCATGTTTATAAATGGTCTGGTCAGGAAAACTCATAAGGAAATCAAAAAAGAGAAAGGCTAATTAGGCAGAAACATCCGCTAATTAGATAAATAGATATACTATTTAGGGAAATATATAGGCTAGTCAGATAGATAGATAGGCTAGCCAGTTTTGTAAGTAGGCTAATTAGGTAAACTTATTAGGCAATCAGGTAAATAGTCAGGCTAATTAGGCAAAGAAATAGGTAGATAAATAGATAAACTAATTAAACTGTGTATTCATTTGGCTGTTGGGCTTATTGCCTGATTACTTTACCTAATTAATCTGTTGATGTACCTGATAAGCATATATGCATATATTTATGGCCGATTAGGCTATAATTTTCCTTATTAGTTCATCTGTTTATCTAATTAGCCTATGTCTTTGCCTAATTAGCCTATAGATTTACCTGATTACCTTAGCAGTCTATCTGACTCGCCATTTATATACCTGATTACTCTAACTATTTCCCTAATTAGTTTACCCATTTACTTGATTAGCCTATATTCTTACCTAATTACTTTATCTATTTATGTTAATAGCCTATGTATTTGCCTACTTGGCCTATTTACCTTATTGAATGAAAACTCTACCTTTTTAATCTATGTATGTACTAGATTAGGATATATGCTTATTTTATTTGTCTATGTATTTACCGGATTAGCCTATGTATCCATTTATTAGACTGTTGGGCTTGCCTGATTGGCCTACTTATATACCTATTTAGCCTAACTATTCAGCTTATTAGACTACATACTTTCGTAATCAGATTATCGCTTTACCTAATCAGCCTATGTCTTTCCCTAATTAGCCTATCTAGTTACATGATAACCTCATGGGTTTACCTGATTCGCGGGATTAGCCTTTCTATTTATTTATTTGGCCTATGGGCCTAGCTGATTGGCCCTATTTATGAACCTGCCTAGCTCATCCTTTTACCTGATTAGATTATATAATTATCTAATTTTTTTATCTTTTTATCTAATTAGCCTATGCATTTGCCTAATTAACCTATTTTTTAAGCCGTTTGGATCACTTATATATCTAACTAGCCTAACTTATTTACCTAATCAAACTGTATATTTTCTTAATTATTTCATCTTATTATGTAATCAGCCTATGTAGGGTCCTAATTAGGCTAATTACTTACCTAATTGCCTGATGATTTTATGTAGTTTGCCCATCTATGTACTTGATTACCATACATGCTTATTTCATTAGCTTAATTATTTTTCCCCGATTTGCGTATTTATTTGTCTGATTAGCCTATCGTTTTAACTGAGTAGCCTATATATTTACCTAAAGACTTAACCTACTTATCCGATTGCCTGATGGGTTTACCGAATTGGCCGATTTATATACTTTATTAGTCCAATTATTTACCTGATTACACTATATATTTCCCTGATTAGTTTATTTATTTATCGAATAAGCCTATATATCAGCCTAACTAGCCTATATATTTACCTAATTCCTTTATCTATTTATTTGATTACTCTATGCATTTGCATTACGCTATGATTACTCTAGATACGCTATGATCTTTGCCAGATAGGCGAATTGGGCAATTACATAGGCTAATTAGATTAATAGATGAGCTAATCAAGAAAATATATAGTCTAATCAGGTAAATAGTTAGGGTGATCAATTATATAAACAGTCCCATTAGATAAACCCATCAGGCAATCAGTTAAATAGATAGGCTAATTAGGCAAACACATATGCTAACTAGAAAAACCCATCAGGCAATCAATTAAATACGTAGGCGAATTAGGCAATTACATAAGCTAATTAGATAAACTAATTAGGGAAATATATAGTCTTATCAGGTAAATAGTTAGTGTAATCAGGTGTATAAGTGGGCAGATCAGATAAAACCATCAGGCAATCAGGAAAATAGATAGGCAAATTAGGCAGACATCATCTAATTAGATAAATACATCATATAATTAGAAAAATTTATAGTCTAATTAAGTAAATAGTTGTCACAATCATGTAAAAATAGATTAATTAGGCAAATACATAGACTATTTAGATAACAGAATAAACTAGTTAGATAAATAAATAATCTAATCAGGTAAAAGAACAGGCCAAAACGGTAAGCCCAAGAGCCAAATAATTAAATAGGCTAATCCGGTAAATACATAGACAAATAAATTAAGCATATATGCTTATTAAGTACATACACGAATTAATCAGGTAAAGTGATAAGGCAATCAGGTAAATAGACAAGCCAATTTGCGAATTCATATGCTAATCAGATAAATAGAAATACTAATTAGGAAAATATATAGGCTAATCAGGTAAATAGATAGCCTAATCAGACATATAAATAGGCTAGTTAGGTAAACCTAACAGGCATTTAAGTAAATATATAGGCTAATTTGGCAAAGACCGGCTAATTAGATAAAACGATAAACTAATGAGACTCATTAGGCAATTAGGTAAATAGATAGGCTAATTAGGACACTACATCGGCTAATTAGATAACTCTATAAACTAATAATGGAAATGTATAGGTTAATCAGGTAATTAGTTAGGCTAGTCAGGTATATAAATTGTCCAATCGGGTAAAAGAATAGGTTAATTAATAGGTTAATAAGATAAATTAATCAACTAATTAGTTAAATAAATAGGCGAAGCAGGTAAATAGACTAATTTAGCAAATACATAAGCTAATTAGACAAATAGATAAGCTAATTAGAAAGTTAGGCTTATCATGTTTATAAATGGTCTGGTCAGGAAAACTCATAAGGAAATCAAAAAAGAGAAAGGCTAATTAGGCAGAAACATCCGCTAATTAGATAAATAGATATACTATTTAGGGAAATATATAGGCTAGTCAGATAGATAGATAGGCTAGCCAGTTTTGTAAGTAGGCTAATTAGGTAAACTTATTAGGCAATCAGGTAAATAGTCAGGCTAATTAGGCAAAGAAATAGGTAGATAAATAGATAAACTAATTAAACTGTGTATTCATTTGGCTGTTGGGCTTATTGCCTGATTACTTTACCTAATTAATCTGTTGATGTACCTGATAAGCATATATGCATATATTTATGGCCGATTAGGCTATAATTTTCCTTATTAGTTCATCTGTTTATCTAATTAGCCTATGTCTTTGCCTAATTAGCCTATAGATTTACCTGATTACCTTAGCAGTCTATCTGACTCGCCATTTATATACCTGATTACTCTAACTATTTCCCTAATTAGTTTACCCATTTACTTGATTAGCCTATATTCTTACCTAATTACTTTATCTATTTATGTTAATAGCCTATGTATTTGCCTACTTGGCCTATTTACCTTATTGAATGAAAACTCTACCTTTTTAATCTATGTATGTACTAGATTAGGATATATGCTTATTTTATTTGTCTATGTATTTACCGGATTAGCCTATGTATCCATTTATTAGACTGTTGGGCTTGCCTGATTGGCCTACTTATATACCTATTTAGCCTAACTATTCAGCTTATTAGACTACATACTTTCGTAATCAGATTATCGCTTTACCTAATCAGCCTATGTCTTTCCCTAATTAGCCTATCTAGTTACATGATAACCTCATGGGTTTACCTGATTCGCGGGATTAGCCTTTCTATTTATTTATTTGGCCTATGGGCCTAGCTGATTGGCCCTATTTATGAACCTGCCTAGCTCATCCTTTTACCTGATTAGATTATATAATTATCTAATTTTTTTATCTTTTTATCTAATTAGCCTATGCATTTGCCTAATTAACCTATTTTTTAAGCCGTTTGGATCACTTATATATCTAACTAGCCTAACTTATTTACCTAATCAAACTGTATATTTTCTTAATTATTTCATCTTATTATGTAATCAGCCTATGTAGGGTCCTAATTAGGCTAATTACTTACCTAATTGCCTGATGATTTTATGTAGTTTGCCCATCTATGTACTTGATTACCATACATGCTTATTTCATTAGCTTAATTATTTTTCCCCGATTTGCGTATTTATTTGTCTGATTAGCCTATCGTTTTAACTGAGTAGCCTATATATTTACCTAAAGACTTAACCTACTTATCCGATTGCCTGATGGGTTTACCGAATTGGCCGATTTATATACTTTATTAGTCCAATTATTTACCTGATTACACTATATATTTCCCTGATTAGTTTATTTATTTATCGAATAAGCCTATATATCAGCCTAACTAGCCTATATATTTACCTAATTCCTTTATCTATTTATTTGATTACTCTATGCATTTGCATTACGCTATGATTACTCTAGATACGCTATGATCTTTGCCAGATAGGCGAATTGGGCAATTACATAGGCTAATTAGATTAATAGATGAGCTAATCAAGAAAATATATAGTCTAATCAGGTAAATAGTTAGGGTGATCAATTATATAAACAGTCCCATTAGATAAACCCATCAGGCAATCAGTTAAATAGATAGGCTAATTAGGCAAACACATAGCCTAACTAGAAAAACCCATCAGGCAATCAATTAAATACGTAGGCGAATTAGGCAATTACATAAGCTAATTAGATAAACTAATTAGGGAAATATATAGTCTTATCAGGTAAATAGTTAGTGTAATCAGGTGTATAAGTGGGCAGATCAGATAAAACCATCAGGCAATCAGGAAAATAGATAGGCAAATTAGGCAGACATCATCTAATTAGATAAATACATCATATAATTAGGAAAATTTATAGTCTAATCAAGTAAATAGTTGTCACAATCATGTAAAAATAGATTAATTAGGCAAATACATAGACTATTTAGATAACAGAATAAACTAGTTAGATAAATAAATAATCTAATCAGGTAAAAGAACAGGCCAAAACGGTAAGCCCAAGAGCCAAATAATTAAATAGGCTAATCCGGTAAATACATAGACAAATAAATTAAGCATATATGCTTATTAAGTACATACACGAATTAATCAGGTAAAGTGATAAGGCAATCAGGTAAATAGACAAGCCAATTTGCGAATTCATATGCTAATCAGATAAATAGAAATACTAATTAGGAAAATATATAGGCTAATCAGGTAAATAGATAGCCTAATCAGACATATAAATAGGCTAGTTAGGTAAACCTAACAGGCATTTAAGTAAATATATAGGCTAACTTGGCAAAGACAGGCTAATTAGATAAAACGATAAACTAATGAGACTCATTAGGCAATTAGGTAAATAGATAGGCTAATTAGGACACTACATTGGCTAATTAGATAACTCTATAAACTATTTAGGGAAATGTATAGGTTAATCAGGTAATTAGTTAGGCTAGTCAGGTATATAAATTGTCCAATCGGGTAAAAGAATAGGTTAATTAATAGGTTAATCAGATAAATGGATCAACTAATTAGTTAAATATATAGGCTAAGCAGGTAAATAGACTAATTTAGCAAATAAATAAGCTAATTAGACAAATAGATAAGCTAATGAGAAAGTTAGGCCAATCATGTTTATAAATGGTCTGGTCAGGAAAACTCATAAGGCAATCAGGAAATAGAAAGACTAATTAGGCAAAGACATACGCTAATTAGATAAATAGATATACTATTTAGGGAAATATATATAGGCTAGTCAGATAGATTATGTAAGTAGGCTAATTAGGCAAAGAAATAGGCTAATTAGATAAATAGATAAACTAATTAAACTGTGTATTCATTTGGCTGTTGGGCTTATTGCCTGATTACTTTACCTAATTAATCTGTTGATTTACCTGATAAGCATATATGCATATATTTATGGCCGATTAGACTATAATTTTCCTTACTAGTTCATCTGTTTATCTAATTAACCTATGTCTTTGCCTAATTAGCCTATAGATTTACCTGATTACCTCAGCAGTCTATCTGACTCGCCATTTATATACCTGATTACTCTAACTATTTCCCTAATTAGTTTACCCATTTACTTGATTAGCCTATATTCTTACCTATTTACTTTATCTATTTATGTTAATAGCCTATGTATTTGCCTACTTGGCCTACTTACCTTATTGAATGAAAACGCTACCTTTTTAATCTATGTATGTACTAGATTAGGATATATGCTTATTTTATTTGTCTATGTATTTACCGGATTAGCCTATGTATCCATTTATTAGACTGTTGGGCTTGCCTGATTGGCCTACTTATATACCTATTTAGCCTAACTATTCAGCTTATTAGACTACATACTTTCGTAATCAGATTATCGCTTTACCTAATCAGCCTATGTCTTTCCCTAATTAGCCTATCTAGTTACTTGATAACCTCATACGTTTACCTGATTCGCGGGATTAGCCTTTGTATTATTTATTTGGCCTATGGGCCTAGCTGATTGGCCCTATTTATGAACCTGCCTAGCTCATCCTTTTACCTGATTAGATTATATAATTATCTAATTTTTTTATCTTTTTATCTAATTAGCCTATGCATTTGCCTAATTAACCTATTTTTTAAGCCGTTTGGATCACTTATATATCTAACTAGCCTAACTTATTTACCTAATCAAACTGTATATTTTCTTAATTATTTCATCTTATTATGTAATCAGCCTATGTAGGGTCCTAATTAGGCTAATTACTTACCTAATTGCCTGATGATTTTATGTAGTTTGCCCATCTATGTACTTGATTACCATACATGCTTATTTCATTAGTTTAATTATTTTTCTCCGATTTGCGTATTTTTTGTCTGATTAGCCTATCTTTTTAACTGATTAGCCTACATATTTACCTAAAGACTTAACCTACTTATCCGATTTACCTGATTGCCTTATGGGTTTACCGAATTAGCCGATTTATATACTTTATTAGTCCAATTATTTACCTGATTACACTATATATTTCCCTGATTAGTTTATTTATTTATCGGATAAGCCTATGTATTAGCCTAACTAGCCTATATATTTACCTAATTAGCCTTTTTTTTTACCTAATTTCTTTATCTATTTATCTGATTACTCTATGCATTTGCATTACGCTATGATTACTCTAGATACGCTATGATCTTCGCCAGATAGGCGAATTGGGCAATTACATAGGCTAATTAGATTAATAGATGAGCTAATCAAGAAAATATATAGTCTAATCAGGTAAATAGTTAGGGTGATCAATTATATAAACAGGCCCATTAGATAAACCCATCAGGCAATCAGTTAAATAGATAGGCTAATTAGGCAAACGCATAGGCTAACTAGAAAAACCCATCAGGCAATCAATTAAATACGTAGGCGAATTAGGCAATTACATAGGCTAATTCGATAAACTAATTAGGGAAATATATAGTCTTATCAGTAAATAGTTAGTTTAATCAGGTGTATAAGTGGGCAGATCAGAGAAACCCATCAGGCAATCAGGAAAATAGATAGGCAAATTAGGCAGACATCATCTAATTAGATAAATACATCATATAATTAGAAAAATTTATAGTCTAATCAGGTAAATAGTTGTCACAATCATGTAAAAATAGATTAATTAGGCAAATACATAGACTATTTAGATAACAGAATAAACTAGTTAGATAAATAAATAATCTAGTTAGGTAAAAGAAAAGGCCAAAACGGTAAGCCCAAGAGCCAAATAATTAAATAGGCTAATCCGGTAAATACATAGACAAATAAATTAAGCATATATGCTTATTAAGTACATACACGAATTAATCAGGTAAAGTAATTACGCAATCAGGTAAAAAGACTAGCAAATTAGCGAATTCATAAGCTAAGCAGATAAATAGAAATACTAATTAGGAAAATATATAGGCTAATCAGGTAAATAGATAGCCTAATCAGACATATAAATAGGCTAGTTAGGTAAACCTAACAGGCATTTAAGTAAATATATAGGCTAATTTGGCAAAGACAGGCTAATTAGATAAAACGATAAACTAATGAGACTCATTAGGCAATTAGGTAAATAGATAGGCTAATTACTACACTACATGGGCTAATTAGATAACTCTATAAACTAATTAGGGAAATGTATAGGTTAATTAGGTAATTATTTAGGCTAGTCAGGTATATAAATTTTCAAATCGGGTAATAGAATAGGTTAATTAATAGGTTAATAAGATAAATTGATCAACTAATTAGTTAAATATATAGGCTAAGCAGGTAAATAGACTAATTTAGCAAATACATAAGCTAATTAGACAAATAGATAAGCTAATTAGAAAGTTAGGCTTATCATGTTTATAAATGATCTGGTCAGGAAAACTCATAAGGCAATCAGGAAATAGAAAGGCTAATTAGGCAAAAACATACGCTAATTAGATAAATAGATATACTATTTAGGGAAATATATAGGCTAGTCAGATAGATAGATAGGCTAGCCAGTTATGTAAGTAGGCTAATTAGGCAAAGAAATAGGCTAATTATATAAATAGATAAACTAATTAAACTGTGTATTCATTTAACTGTTGGGCTTATTTCCTGATTACTTTACCTAATTAATCTGTTGATGTACCTGATAAGCATATATGCATATATTTATGGCAGATTAGACTATAAATTTTCCTTATTAGTTCATCTGTTTATCTAATTAACCTATGTCTTTGCCTATTTAGCCTATAGATTTACCTGATTACCTTAGCAGTCTATCTGACTAGCCATTTATATACCTGATTACTCTAACTATTTCCCTAATTAGTTTACCCATTTACTTGATTAGCCTATATTCTTACCTAATTACTTTATCTATTTATGTTAATAGCCTATGTATTTGCCTACTTGGCCTATCTATTTACCTTTTTCAATGAAAACTCTAGCTTTTTAATCTATGTATGTGCTAGATTAGGATATATGCTTATTTTATTTGTCTATGGACTTACCAGATTAGCCTATGTATTTGTTTATTAGACTGTTGGGCTTGCCTGATTAACCTACTTATATACCTATTTAGCCTAACTATTCAGCTTATTAGACGACATGCTTTTGTAATCAGATTATCGCTTTACCTAATCAGCCTATGTCTTTCCCTAATTAGCCTATCTAGTTACTTGATAACCTCATGGGTTTACCTGATTCGCGGGATTAGCGTTTGTATTTATTTATTTAACCTATGGGCCTAGCTGATTGGCCCTATTTATATACCTGCATAACTCATCCTTTTACCTGATTAGATTATATAATTATCTAATTTTTTATCTTTTTATCTAATTAGCCTATGCATTTGCCTAATTAACCTATTTTTTAAGCCGTTTGGATCACTTATATATCTAACTAGCCTAACTTATTTACCTAATCAAACTTTATATTTTCTTAATTATTTCATCTTATTATGTAATCAGCCTATGTAGGGTCCTAATTAGGATAATTACTTACCTTATTGCCTGATGATTTTATGTAGTTGGCCCATCTATGTACTTGATTACCATACATGCTTATTTCATTAGTTTAATTATTTTTCCCCGATTTGCGTATTTATTTGTCTGATTAGCCTATCTTTTGAACTGATTAGCCTTTATATAGTATATAGTACGTCTAGTAGGTTTAGTAGGCGCAGAAAAGGGTCAGTAGTTAGTGTATGACCCCATAAAAAGTCCTGCAATGTCGAGCATCTGGGCTTAAAAGTAACTGTAGTGAATTGGACAAACAGAAGTAGCTGCAGTAAGTGTAGTAAGTGTAGTAGCTGTAGTATGTGTGGAAGTGTAGTAAGTGTAGTAGCTGTAGTAAATTTAGTAAGTGTAGTAGCTGTAATACGTTTAGTAGCTGTAGTAAGTGTGGTAACTGTAGTAGCTGTAGTTGCTGTAGTACGTGTAGTAGCTGTAGTAAGTGTAGTTGCTGTAGTAAGTGTAGTAAGTTTAATAGGTGTTGTAGCTGTAGTAAGTATAGTAGCTGTAGTAACTGTAGTTGCTGTAGTAGCTGTAGTAAGTGTAGTAAGTGTAGTAGCTGTAGTAATTGTAGTACCTGTAGTATCTGTAGTAAGTGTAGGATCTGTAGTAAGTGTAGTGGCTGTAGTAGCTGTAGTAAGTGTAGTAAGTGTGGTAGCTGCAGTACGTTTAGTAAGTGCGGTAAGTGTAGTAAGTGTAGTAAATGTAGTACCTGCAGTATCTGTAGTAAGTGTAGTAGCTGTAGTAAGTGTAGCATGTGTAGTAAGTGTACTACCTGTAGTAAGTGTAGTAAGTGTAGTAAGTGTAGTAGTTGTAGTAAGTGAAGTGCATGTAATAGCTGTAGTAATTGTATTAAGTGTAGTAGCTGTAGTAAGTGTAGTAGCTGTAGTAAGTGTAGTAAGTGTAGTAGCTATAGTAAGTGTAGTAAGTGTAATAAGTGTAGTTTTTGTAGTAAGTTTAGTATGTGCAGTAGTACAGCTCTTAGAGCTACTACACTTACTACACTTACTAGAGCTACTACACTGACTAGACTTACTCCAGCTACTACACTTACTGCAGATAGTACAGCTACTGCACTTACTAAACATACTACAGCTACTACACTTACTAAACTTACTTTACTTACTACAAATACTACAGCTACTACAACGACTACACTTACTAAAGTTACTAGAGCTACTGCAGAAACTACACTTACTACACTTACTACGGCTACTACAGCTACTACACTTACTAAAGATACTACGCTTACTACAGCTACAACATTACTGCAGCTACTACACTCACTACAGATACTACACTTACTACAGCCACTACACTTACTGCACCTACTACACCTTTTATAGCCACTACACTTACTGCGCCTACAACACTTGCTACAGTTACTAGACTTACTACACTTACAACTGCTACTACACTTACTACAGCTACTAGACCTACTACAGTTTTTACACTTACTACAGCTACTCAGTTACTATAGCTACTACGCCTACTTTAGATACTACAGGTACTACAGCTACTACACTTGCTACACATACTACACTTACTACAGCTACCACACTTACTACAGTTACTACAGCTACTACACTTACTACAGATACTAATGCTACTACACTTACTACAGATATTACACTTACTACAGTCACTACCGTTATTGCACCTACTACACTACTGCGGCTACTACACTTACTAAGGCCAGTAGACTTACTACAGCTACTACAGCTACTACAGCTTGTAAACGTACTACACTTACAAGAGGTACTTCACTTACTACAGCTCTTACACCTACTACTGATACTACAAGTACTGCAGATAGTACAGGTACAACAGCTACTCTACTTGCTACACTTACTACACTTAGTACAGCTTTTACACTTACTACAGTTACTACAGCTACTACACTTACTACACTTACTACAACTACTACACCTACTGCAGTTACTAAAGCTACTACGGCTGCTTCAGCTACTTCACCTAATACAGATGTTACAGCTACGAAAGCTGCTACACAACTTCTAAACTTAGTACAGCTACTACACTTACTACAGCTTCTACAGGAACAACAGCTTTTACACGTAGTACACTTACTACAGCTACTGCAGGTTTGATATTTATTACAGCTACTACACTTCCTACATTTACTACAGCTACTACACTTACTACAGTTACTACTGCTCCTACACTTACTACAGTTACTGCACTTACTAAAACTACCACACTTATTACATCTACTACACTTACTACACTTACTACACTTACCGCACCTACTACACTTGCTACAGCAACTACACTTACTACAGTTACAACAGCTACTTAACTTACTAAAACTACTTAACTTATTACAACTACTACACTTACTGCACTTACTAATGCTACTACAGATACTACAGCTTCTACAGATACTACAGCTACTAAACGTACTACAGCTGCAACACCTTTTACACATACTACAATTACTACACTTACTACACCTACTACAGCTACTACAGCTGCAACACTTACTACACATACTACAGCTACTATACTTACTAAATCTCCTATTATCACTACAGCTACTACAGTTACTACAGCCAGTACACTTACTACAGCTAGTACACCTACTACACTTACTACACTTACTACAGCTACTACACTTACTAGAGCTACTACGCCTACTACAGATACTACAGGTTCTACATCTACTACACTTGCTACACTTACTACACTTACTACAGCTACTACACTTGCTACACTTACTACAGCTACTACACTTACTACACTTACTACAACTACTACACCTACTGCAGTTACTACATTTACTACGGCTACTACGGCTACTAGACCTAATACTGATGCTACAGCTACCAAACCTACGACACCTATTACACTTAGTACAGCTACTAGACTTACTACAGCTTCTCCACGTAGTACACTGATCACAGCTACTACAGTTACTACAGCTCTTACACTTACTACAGATACTACAGCTACTACACGTCCTACACCTACCACAGCTACTACACTTACTACACTTACTAAAGCTACTACACTTACTACACTTATTACAGTTACTACAGGTTATACATTTACTACACTTACTACAGCTACTACAGCTTCTACACTTATTACACTTACTACAGTTACTACAGCTACTACACGTTATACTTTTCCTACAGCTACTACACTTACTTAACTTACTACAGCTACTTTACTTACTACAGATACTACACTTACTACAGTCACTACACTTACTTCACCTACGACACTTCCTATAGCCACTACACTTACTTCACCTACTACACTTGGTACAGCCACTACACTTACTACAACCACTACACTTAGTATGGCTACTACACTCACTAAAGATAGTACACTTACTACAGCTACTACATCTGTTAGAGCTTTAACACGTACTACACTTACTACAGCTACTACACTTACTACAGCTCTTACACTTACTACTGATACTACAGCTACTAGACGTTGTACACTTACTACAGCTACAATAGCTTCTACACTTACTACACTTATTACAGTTACTACAGCTACTACACTTTCTACTTTTACTACAGCTACTAAACTTACTACGCATCCTACACCCACTACACTTACTGCACCTACACATACTACAGCTAATACATTTACTACACTTACTACAGCTACTACATTTACTACACTTACTACAACTACTACACCTACTGCAGTTACTACAGGAACTACAGCTACTACAGCTACAACAGTTGAAATACCCTTAATACACATACTACAGTCACTAAACTAAAGTGTAGTACCTGTAGTAAGTGTAGTAAGAAAAGTAGCTGTGGTAAGTGTAGTGGCTGTAGTAGCTGTAGTAAGTGTAGTGGCTGTAGTAAGGGTAGTGGCTGTAGTGATGGTACTAGATGTAGTAAGTGTAGTACGTGTATTATGTGTAGGAACGAATGCCGCCTAAGTAGCTGTAGTAAGTGTAGTAAGTGTAGTAACTGTAGTATGTGTAGTAAGTGTTTTAGCTGTAATATCTGAGTAGCTTTAGTATCTGAAGTAGCTGTAGTAAGTGCAGGAAAGTGTAGTTAGTGTAGTTAGTGTAGTAGTTGAAATAAGTTTAGTAGCTGTAGTAAGTGTAATAGCTGTTGTAACTGTAGTAAGTGTATTGGCTGTAGTAAGTGTGGTAGCTGTTGTTACTGTAGGAAGTGTAGTAGCTGTAGTAAGTGTAGTAAGTGTAGTAGCTGTAGTAAAGGTAAAACGTGTAGTAGCTTTAGTAGCTGTAGTAAGTGTAGTAAATGTAGAAGCTGTAGTAACTGTAGTGAGTGTAGTACTTGTAGTAAGTGTAGTGAGTTTTGTAGCTGTAGGAAGTGTAGAACGTGTAATAGCTGTAGTATCTGTAGTAAGTGTAAGAGCTGTAGTAACTGTAGAAGCTGTAGTAAGTGTAGTAGCTGTACTAAGTGTAGTAGGTGTAGTAGCTTTAGTAGCTGTAGCATCTGTATTAGGTGTAGTAGCTGTAGTTGCCGTAGTAGCTGTAGTAACTTCAGTAGGTGTAGAAGTTGTAGTAAGTATAGTAGCTGAGTAAGTGTAGTAAGTGTAGTAGCTGTAGTAAGTGTAGTATCTGTAGTAGGCGTAGGAGCTGTAGCAAGTGTAGTAGCTGTAGTAAGTGTACTGGCTGTAGTAACTGTAGTAGCTTTAGTTATGGAATTAGATGTAGTAAGTGTAGTAGCTGCAGTATGTGTAGTAAGTGTTGCAGCTGTAGTAGCTGTAGTAAGTGTAGTAAGTGTAGTAACTGAAGTATGTCTAGTAAGTGTTGCAGTTGTAGTAGCCTTAGTAGCTGTAGTATCTGTAGAAGCTGTATTACCTGTAGTAGCTGTATTTTTTGTAGTAGCTCTAGTATGTGCAGTAAGTGTAGTAAGTGTAGTAAGTGTAGTAGTTTTAATAATTGTAGTAGCTGCAGTAAGTGTAGTAGCTGTTGTAACTGTAGTAAGTGTAGTGGCTGTAGCAGGTGTAGTACGTGCATTCAGTGTTGTTGCTGTACGAAGTGTAATAGGCACAGTAAGTGTAGTGACTGTATTAAGTATAGTATCTGTAGTAAGTTTAGTAGCTGTCTTAAGTGTAGTAAATTAGTAGCTGTAGTAAAAGTAGAACGTGTAGTAGCTCTAGGCACTGTAGTAAGTGTAGTAAGTGTACAATCTGCAGTAGCTGTATTAAGTGTAAAACGTGTAGTAGCAGTGGTATCTGTAGTAAGTGTACAAGCTGCAGTAAGTGTAGTAGCTAAAGTAGGGGTAGTACGTGTGGAAGTTGTAGTAGGTGTAGTAGCTGTAGTAAGTGTACTAGATGTAGTAAGTGTAGTTGCTGTACTAAGTGTAGTAGGTGTAATAAGTATAGTAGCTGTAGCAGCTTACTACAGCTTCTAAAGGAACTACAGCTTTTACACGTTGTACACTTACTACAGCAACTACAGTTACTACAGCTCTTACACTAACTAAAGATACTAGAGCTACTACACGTTCCACACTTGCTACAGCTACTACACTTACTAAACTTACTACAGCTACTACACTTAATACAGTTATTACAGCTCCTACATTTACTACACTTACTACACCTACTACACCTACTACACTTACTGCAGCTACTACACTTACTACAGCTAGTAAACTTACTACAGCTACTACAGCTACTACATCTAATACAGATGTTACAGCTACTAAACCTACTACACTTAGTACAGCTACTAGACTTACTATAGCTTCAACAGGAACTACAGCTTCTACACGTAGTACACTTACTACAGCTACTACAGTTAGTACAGCTCTTACACTTACTACAGATAGTACAGCTACTACACGTTTTACACTTACTAGAGCTACTACACTTACTACTCTTACTACAGCTACTACACTTACTACACTTATTACAGTTACTACAGGTCATACATTTACTACACTTACTACATCTACTACAGCTTCTACACTTATTACACTTACTACAGTTACTACAGCTACTACACGTTCTACTTTTGCTACAGCTATTACACTTACGAAACTTACTACGGCTACTACACTTAGTACAGATACTACACTTACTACAGTCACTACACTTACTGCACCTACCACACTTCTTGTAGCCACTACACTTACTGCACCTACTACACTTGCTACAGCCACTGCACTTACTACAGCAACTACACTTAGTATAGCTACTACACTTACTACAGATAGTACACTTACTACAGCTACTACAGCTAGTACAGCTTCTACACGTACTACACTTACTACAGCTACTACACCTACTACAGCTCTTAAACTTACTACTTATACTACAGCTACTACACGTTTAACACTTACTACAGCTACAACAGCTTCTACACTTACTGCACTTATTACAGTTACTACAGCTACTACACTTTCTACTTTTACTACAGCTACTAAACTTACTATACTTCCTACACTCACTACACTTACTGCACCTACACTTACTACAGCAACTACATATACTACACTTACTACAACTACTACACCTACTGCAGTTACTACAGCTTCTACAGCTACTACAGCTACTACAGTTGAAAAACCCTTACTACACATACTACAGTTACTATACTAAAGTGTAGTAGCTGTAGTAAGTGTAGTAAGTAAAAAAGCTGTGGTAAATGTACTAAGCGGAGTAGCTGTAGTAAGTGTAGTAAGCGTAGTGGCTGTAGTAGCTGTAGCAAGTGTATGGCTGTAGTAAGGGTAGTAGCTGTAGTGATGGTAGTAGATGTAGTAAGTGTAGTATGTGTATTATGTGTAGAAAGTGTTGCCGCTTTAGTAGCTGTTCTGAGTGTAGTAAGTGTAGTAACTGTAGTATGTGTAGTAAGTGTTGTAGCTGTAATATCTGAGTAGTTGTAGTTTCTGAAGTAGATGTAGTAAGTGCAAAAAGTGTAGTTGGTGTAGTTAGTGTAGTAGTTGAAATAAGTTTAGTAGCTGTAGTAAGTGTGGTAGCTGTTGTAACTGTAGTAAGTGTATTGGCTGTAGCAAGTGTAGTAGGTGCAGTAAGTGTAGTGGCTGTAGGAAGTGTAGTAGGTCCAGTAAGTGTAGTGACTGTAGAAAGTGTAGTATCTGTAGTAAGTGTAGTAAGTGTAGTAGCTGTAGTAAAGGTAGAACGTGTAGTAGCTGTAGTAGCTGTAGTAAGTGTAGAACGTGTAGTAGCTGTAGTATCAATAGTAAGTGTAAGAGCTGTAGTAACTGTAGTAGCTGTAGTAAGTGTACTTCGTGTAGAGGCTGTAGTTCCTGTAGAAGCTGTAGTAAGTGTAGTAGCTGTACTAAGTGTAGTAGGTGTAGTAGCTTTAGTAGCTGTAGCATCTGTATTAGGTGTAGTAGCTGTAGTAGCCGTAGTAGCTGTAGTAACTGCAGTAGGTGTAGTAGTTGTAGTAAGTGTAGTAGATTTAGTAAGTGTAGTAAGTGTAGCGAGTGTAGTAGCTGTAGTACCTATAGTATCTGTAGTAGGCGTAGTAGCTGTAGCACATGTAGTGGCTGTAGTAAGTGTAGTAGCTGTAGTTATGGAAGTAGATGTAGTAAGTGTAGTAGCTGTGGTATGTGTAGTAAGTGTTGCAGCTGTAGTAGCTGTAGCAGGTGTAGTAACTGTAGTAACTGTAGAATGTGTAGTAAGTTTTGCAGTTGTAGTAAGTGTAGTAGCTGTTGTAAATGTAGTAAGTGTTGTGGGTGTAGCAGGTGTAGTAGCTGCAGTCTGTGTAGTTGCTGTACGAAGTGTAGTAGGTACAGTAAATGTAGTGACTGTAGTAAGTATAGTATCTGTAGTAAGTGTAGTAGCTGTAGAAAGTGTAGTAAGTGTAGTAAGTGTACAAGCTGCAGTAGCTGTATTAAGTGTAAGACGTGTAGTAGCAGTGCTATCTGTAGTAAGTGTACAAGCTGCAGTGAGTGTAGTAGCTGAAGTAAGGGGAGCACCTGTGGAAGCTGTAGTAGCTGTAGTAGCTGTAGTAAGTGTACTAGATGTAGTAAGAGTAGTAGCTGTACTAAGTGTAGTAGGTGTAGTAAGTATAGTAGCAGTAGCAGCTTACTACAGGTTACTACAGCTTCACAAAAACTACAGCTTTTACACTTAGTGCACTTACTACAGCAACTACAGTTACTACAGCTCTTACACTACTTACAGATACTAGAGCTACTACACGTTCTACACTTACTACAGCTACTACACTTACTACACTTACTACAGCTACTACACTTACTACAGTTATTAAAGCTCCTACATTTACTACACTTACTACAGCTACTACAGCTTCTACACTTACTACAGCTACTACACTTACTACAGTTATTACAGCTCCTACATTTACTACACTTACTACAGCTCCTACACGTTCTACACTTACTACAGCTACTACACTTACTACAGCTACTAAACTTACTACAGTTATTACAGCTCCTACATTTACTACACTTACTACAGCTACTACAGCTTCTACACTTACTACAGTTACTATATTTACTACAGCTACTACACGTTCTACTTTCACTATAGCTACTACACTTACTACACTTACTACAGCTACTACACTTACTACAGCTACAACACTTACTACACCTACTACACCTACTACACTTACTGCAGCTACTACACTTACTACAGCTAGTACACGTACTACAAGTACTACAGCTACTACAGCTTCTAAACGTACTACACTTACTACAGCTTCTACACTTACTAGAGCTCTTACACTTACTTCAGTAACTACAGCTACTACACGTTCTCCTTCTACTACAGTACTACACTTACTACATTTCCTACAGCTACTGCACTTAATACAGATACTACACATACTAAAGTCACTACACTTACTGCACCTACTACACTTGCTACAGCCTCTACACTTACTACAGTTATAACAGCTGCTACACTTACTACAGCCTCTACACTTATCACAGCTACTACAGCAACTACGCTTACTACACTTACTACCACTATTACACCTACTACAGTTACTACACTTACTATAGCTACTACACCTACTACAGTTACTACATTTACTGCAGCTACTATACTTACTACAGCTACTACAGCTACTACCCCTACTACAGATACTACAGGTACTACAGCAACTGCAGAAACTACACTTACTACACTTACTACAGCTACTAAATTTACTACACTTACTAAAGCTACTAGACGTACTACACTTACTACAAATACTACGACTACTGCAGTTACTTCAGCTACTATAGCAACTAGAGCTGCTACACCTAATACAGCTGCTACAGCTACTATACCTATTACACCTACTACACTTACTACAGCTACTACACTCACTACAGCTACTATAGTTACTACAGCCACTACACTTACTACAGCTACTACACGTACTACAGTTACTACACTTACTACAGCTACTACACTTACTACAGCTACTATGCCTACTACATATACTACAGGTACCACAGCTACTACACTTGCTACACTTACTACACTTACTACAGCTGCTACACTTACTAAGCTTACTACAGCTACTACACTTACTACAAGTACTACACCTACTGCAGTTACTACAGCTTCTACGGCTAATACAGCTATTACACCTAATGCAGATGCTACAACTACTAAAGCTACTACACCTACTACACTTAGTACATTTTCTACACTGACTACAGCTTCAAATGGAACTATAGCTTCTACACGAAGTACACTTACTACAGCTACTACAGTTGCAACAGCTGTTACATTTACTACAATTACTACAGCTACTACAGCTTCTACACTTACTACACTTACTACAGCTACTACACTTACTACAGCTACTACACCTACTACAGTTACTACACTTACTACAGCTACTACACTTACTACAGCTACTAGATCTACTGCAGTTACTACAGCTACTACACTTACTACAGCTACTATGCCTACTACATATGCTACAGGTACCACAGCTACTACACTCGCTACACTTACTACACTTACTACATCTACTACACTTACTACAACTACTACACCTACTGAAGTTATTACAGCTACTACGGCTACTACAGCTACTACACCTAATACAGATGCTACAGCTACTAAAGCTACTACACCTACTACACTTAGTACAGCTACTACACTTACTACAGCTTCTACAGGAACTACAGCTTCTACACGAAGTACACTTACTACAGCTACTACAGTTACTACAGCTCTTACACTTACTATAGATACTACAGCTACTACACGTTCTACACTTACTACAGCTACTACAGCTACTACACGTTGTACCTTTACTACAGCTACTACACTTACTACACTTACTACAGATACTACACTTTCTACAGTCACTACACTTACTGGACCTGCTACACTTCCTACAGCCACTACACTTACTGCACCTACTACACTTGCTACAGCCAATACACTTACTACAGTTACAACAGCTACCACACTTACTACAGCTACTAAACTTATTTCAACTACTACACTAACTACACCAACTACACTTTTTGCACTTACTACAGCTACTTCAGATATTACAACTACTTAGATATTACAGCTACAACACTTACTACACATACTACAGTTACTACACTTACTACACTCAGAACAGCTACTAAAGCGACAACACTTTCTACACATAATACACATACTACACTTACTACATCTACTACCATCACTACAGCTACTACCCTTACTACAGCCATACACTTGCTACAGCTACTACAGCCACTACGCTTACTACACTTACTACAGCTACTCCGCTTAGTACATTTACCACAGCTTTTTTACTTACTACACTTACTACAGCTACTACACTTTAGTATAGTAACTGTAGTATGTGTAGTAAGGGTTTTTCAACTGTAGTAGCTGTAGTAGCTGTAGAAGCTGTAGTAACTGCAGTAGGTGTAGTAGTTGTAGTGTAAGTGTAGTATATGTAGTAGCTGTAGTAAGTGTAGGTGCAGTAAGTGTAGTGAGTGTAGGAAGTATAGTAAGTTTAGTAGCTGTAGTAACTGTAATAAGTGCAGTAAGTGTAGAAGCTGTTGTAGCTGTAGTAAGTGTTAAACGTGTAGTAGCTGTAGTATAAGTAGTAAGTTTAAGAGCTGTAGTAGGTGTAGTAGCTGTAGTAAGTGTAGTACGTGTAGAAGCTGTACTAGCTGTAGTAGCTGTAGTAAGTGTACTATCTGTAGTAAGTGTAGTAGCTATACTAAGTGTAGTTGCTGTAGTAAGTGCAGTGGCTGTAGCAAGTGTAGTAGGTGCAGTAAGTGTAGTGGCTACAAGAAGTGTGGTAGGTGCAGTAAGTGTAGTGACTGTAGTAAGTGTAGTATCTGTACTAAGTGTAGTAGCCTTAGTAAGTTTCGTAAGTGTAATAGCTGTAGCAAAAGTAGAACGTGTAGTAGCTGTAGTAACTGTAGTAAGTGTAATAAGTGTAGAAGCTGTAGTAGATGTAGTAAGTGTAGTAAATGTATGACCTGTAGTAACTGTAATAAGTGTAGTAAGTGTAGTAGCTGTAGTAAGAGTAGTAAGTGTAGTAGCTCTAGTAAGTGTACTACGTGTAGAAGCTGTAGTTCCTGTTGAAGCTATAGTAAGTCTAGTAGCTGTACTAAGTGTAGTAGGTTTAGTAGCTGTAACATCTGTATTAGATGTAGTAGCTGTAGTAGCTGTAGTAAGTTTACTAGCTGTAGTAAGTGTAGTAGCTGCAGTAAGTGTAGTAGGTGTAGTAGGTGTAGTAAGTGTAGTAAATGTAGGAGCTGTAATAACTGTAGTAAGTTTAGTAGCTGTAGTAAGTTTAGTAAGTGTAGAAGCTGTAGTAAAAGTAGAACGTATAAGAGCTCTAGTATCTGTAGTTACTGTAAGAGCTGTAGTAACTGTAGTTGCTGTAGTAAGTGTACAACGTGTAAAAGCTGTAGTTCCTGTAGAAGCTGTAGTAAGCTGTAGTAAGCTGCTACAGCTACTATACTTACTACACCTAATACACTTAGTACAGCTACTACACTTACTACATCTAGTACATTTAATACATCTACTAAAGCTACTGCAGTTTCCACACGTACTACCCTTACTTCAGCTACTACACTTACTGCAGCTTTTACATTACTACAGATACCACTGCTACTACACGTTTTACACTTAATAAAGCTACTGCAGATTGTACACTTACTACACTTACTACAGCTACAAAACTTACTACAGTCACTACACTTACTGAACCTACTACACTTCGTACAGCAACAACACTGACTGCACCTTCTACACCTGCTACAGCCACTACACTTACTACAGTTACAACAGCTACTACACTTACTACAGCGACTACACTTATTACAACTACTACACTTACTACACTTACTACACTTACTACACTTACTTCACTTACTACAGCTACGACAGACACTACAGCTACTACAGGTAATACAGCTGCTACAGATATTCCAGCTACTAAAGCTACTACAACTTCAACACTTACTACACATACTACAGTTACTACACTTACTACACTTACTACATCTACTTCCATAACTACAGCTACTTCACTTGCTACAGCTCCTACGCCTACTACATATACTACAGGTACTACAGCTACTACACTTGCAATAACTTACTACACTTACTACAGCTACTACACTTACTACACTTACTACGGCTACTATACCTACTACAACTACTACACATACTGCAGTTACTACAGTAATACGGATACTACAGCTACTACACCTAATACAGATGCTACAGCTACTAAAGCTACTACACCTACTACACTTAGTACAGCTACTAGACTTACTACAGCCTCTACAGTAACTACAGCTTCTACACGAAGTACACTTACTACAGCTACTACAGTTACTACAGCTCTTACACTTACTACAGGTACTACAGCTACTACACGTTCTACACTTACTACAGCTACAAAGTTTACTACACTTACTACAGGTACTAAACTTACTACAGTTACTACAGCTTTTACATTTACTTTACTTACTACAGCTAGTAAAGCTACTACACGTTCTACCTTTACTACAGCTACTACACTTAATAAACTTACTACAGCTACTACACTTACTACACCTACTACAGCTACTACAGCTGCAACACTTACTACACATACCACAGCTACTACACTTACTACACCTACTTCCATAACTACAGCTACTACACTTACTACAGCCACTACACTTCCTATAGCTACTACACCTACTACAGTTACTACACTTACTACAGCTACTACACGTGCTACAGATACTACGCCTACTACAGATACTACAGGTACTACAGCTACTACACTTGCTACACTTACTACACTTACTACAGCTACTACACTTACTACACTTACTACAGCTACTATACTTACTACAACTACTACACCTACTGGAGTTACTACAGCTACTACGGCTACTACAGCTACTACACCTAATACAGATGCTACAGCTACTAAAGCTAATACACCTACTACACTTAGTACAGCTACTACACTTACTACAGCTTCTACAGGAACTGCAGCTTCTACACGAAGTACACTTACTACAGCTACTACAGTTACTACAGCTCTTACACTTACTACAGATACTACAGCTACTACACGTTCTACATTTTCTACAGCTACAAAACTTACTACACTTACTACAGGTACTACACTTACTACAGTTACTACAGCTTCTACATTTACTACACTTACTACTGCTTCTACAGCTACTACACTTACTACACTTACAACAGATACTACACTTTTTACAGTCACTACACTTACTGGCCCTACTACACTTGCTACAGCAAATACACTTACTACAGTTACAACAGCTACCAAAATTAATACAGCTACTAAACTTATTTCAACTACTACACTAACTACACTAACTACACTTACTACAACTACTTTAGATACTACAGCTACTCAGATATTACAGCTACAACACTTACTACACATACTACAGTTACTACACTTACTACACCTACAACAGCTACTAAAGCGGCAACACTTTCTACACATATTACACCTACTACACTTACTACATCTACTACCATCACTACAGCTACTACCCTTACTACAGCCACTACAATTACTACAGCTACTACAGCCACTACGCTTACTACACTTACTACAGCTACTCCGCTTAGTACACTTATCACAGCTACTTTACTTACTACACTTACTACAGCAACTACACTGTAGTGTAGTAACTCTAGTATGTGTAGTAAGGGTTTTTCAACTGTAGTAGCTGTAGTAGTTGTAGTAACTTCAGTAGGTGTAGTAGTTGTAGTAAGTGTAGTAAATGTAGTAGCTGTAGTAAGTGTAGGTGCAGTAAGTGTAGTTAGTGTAGGAAATGTAGTAAGTTTAGTAGCTGTAGTAAATTTAGTAAGTTTAGTAGCTGTAGTAAAAGTTGAAAGTGTAGTAGCTGTAGTAACTGTAATAAGTGTAGTAAGTGTAGAAGCTGTTGTACCTGTAGTAGGTGTAGAACGTGTAGTAGCTGTAGTATCCGTAGTAAGTGTGAGAGCTGTAGTAAGTGTAGTAGCTGTAGTAAGTGTAGTAAGTGTAGAAGCTGTACTAGCTGTAGTAACTGTAGTAAGTGTACTATCTGTAGTAAAAGTAGTAGCTATAGTAAGTGTAGTGGCTGTACTAAGTGTAGTGGCTGTAGCAGGTCTAGTAGGTGAAGTAAGTGTAGTGGCTATAGGAAGTGTAGTAGGTGCAGTACGTGTAGTGACTGTAGTAAGTGTAATATCTGTACTAAGTGTAGTAGCTGTAGTAAGTGTCATAAGTGTAGTAGCTTTAGAAAAAGTAGAACGTGTAGTAGCTGTAGTAACTGTAGTAAGTGTAATAAGTGTAGAAGCTGTAGTAGCTGTAGTAAGTGTAGTAAATGTATGACCTGTAGTAACTGTAATAAGTGTAGTAAGTGTAGTAGCTGTAGTAAGTGTAGTAATTGTAGTAGCTGTAGTAAGCGTAGAACGTGTAGTTGCTGTAGTATCTGTAGTAAGTGTAGGAGCTGTAGTAACTGTAGTAGCTTTAGTAACTGTCCTACGTGTAGAAGCTGTAGTTCCTGTAGAAGCTGTAGTAAGTCTAGTAGCTGTACTAAGTGTAGTAGGTTTAGTAGCTGTAACATTTGTATTAGATGTAGTAGCTGAAGTAGCTGTAGTAAGTGTACTATCTGTAGTAAGTGTAGTAGCTGCAGTAAGTGTAGTAGGTGTAGTAGGTGTAATAAGTGTAGTAAATGTAACAGCTGTAATAACTGTAGTAAGTGTAGTAGCTGTACTAAGTGTAGTAGGTTTAGTAGCTGTAACATCTGTATTAGATGTAGTAGCTGAAGTAGCTGTAGTAAGTGTACTATCTGTAGTAAGTGTAGTAGCTGCAGTAACTGTAGTAGGTGTAGTAGGTGTAATAAGTGTAGTAAATGTAACAGCTGTAATAACTGTAGTAAGTCTAGTAGCTGTACTAAGTGTAGTAGGTTTAGTAGCTGTAACATTTGTATTAGATGTAGTAGCTGAAGTAGCTGTAGTAAGTGTACTATCTGTAGTAAGTGTAGTAGCTGCAGTAAGTGTAGTAGGTGTAGTAGGTGTAATAAGTGTAGTAAATGTAACAGCTGTAATAACTGTATTAAGTGTAGTAGCTGTAGTAAGTTTAGTAAGTGTAGTAGCTGTAGCAAGTGTGGAACGTGTAGTAGCTCTAGTATCTGTAGTTAGTGTAAGAGCTGTAGTAACTGTAGTTGCTCTAGTAAGTGTACAACGTGTAAAAGCTGTAGTTCCTTTAGAAGCTGTAGTAAGCTGCTACAGCTACTATACTTATTACACCTACTACACTTAGTACAGCAACTACACTTACTACATCTAGTACACTTACTACAGCTACTACACCTACTACAGCTCCCACACGTACTACCCTTACTTTAGCTACTACACTTACTGCAGCTTGTACACTTACTACAGATACCACTGCTACTACACGTTTTACACTTAATACAGCTACTGCAGTTTGTACACTTACTACACTTACTACAGTGCCTAGAGCTACTACACGTTCTACTTTTACTACAGCTACTACACTTACTACACTTAAGACAGCTACTACACTTACTACAGATACTATACTTAATACAGTCACTACACTTACTGTGCCTATTACACTTCGTACAGCAACAACACTGAATGCACGTACTACACCTGCTACACTTTACTACTACACTTACTACAGTTACAACAGCTACTACACTTACTACAGCTACTACAGTTATTAAAACTACTACACTTACTACACTTACTACACTTACTGCACATACTAGAGCTACTACAAAAAATACAGCTACTACAGGTAATACAGCTGCTACAGATACTACAGCTACTAAAGCTACTAAAACTGCAACACTTACTAGACATACTTCAGTTACTACACTTACTACACTTACTACAGCTACTACAGCTGCAACACTTACTACACATACTGCAGCTACTACACTTACTACATCTAATTCCATAACTAAAGCTACTACAGTTACTACAGCCAGTACACTTGCTACAGCTACTACACTTGCTACAGCTCCTACGCCTACTACAGATACTACACTTACTACAGCTACTACACTTACTACACTTACTACAGCTACTATACTTACTACAACTTCTACACCTACTGAAGTTACTACAGCTACTACGGCAACTACAGCTACTACACCTAATACAGATGCTACAGCTACTAAAGCTACTACACCTACTACACTTAGTACAGCTACTACACTTACTACAGCTTCTACAGTTACTACAGCTCTTACACTTACTACAAATACTACAGCTATTACACGTTCTACACTTCCTACAGCTACAAAACTCACTACACTTACTACAAGTACTACACTCACTACAGTTACTACAGCTTCTACATTTACTACACTTACTACAGCTACTAAAGCTACTACACGTTTTACCTTTACTACAGCTACTACACTTACTACACTTACTAGAGCTACTACACTTCCTACAGTAACAACAGCTACCACACTTACTACAGCCAATACACTTACTACAGTTACAACAGCTATTACACTTACTACAGCTACTAAACTTATTTCAACTACTACACTAACTACACTAACTACACTTTCCTGCACTTACTACAGCTACTTCAGATACTAAAGCTACTCAGATATTACAGCTAAAACACTTACTACACATACTACAGTTACTACACTTACTACACCTACTACAGCTACTTAGGCGGCATTAGTTCCTACACATAATACACCTACTACACTTACTACATCTAGTACCATCACAACAGCCACAACCCTTACTACAGCCACTACACTTACTACAGCTACTACAGCCACTACACTTACCACAGCTACTTTTCTTACTACACTTACTACAGGTACTACACTTTAGTTTAGTGACTGTAGTATGTGTAGTAAGGGTATTTCAACTGTTGTAGCTGTAGTAGCTGTAGTTCCTGTAGTAACTGCAGTAGGTGTAGTAGTTGTAGTAAGTGTAGTAAATGTAGTAGCTGTAGTAAGTGTAGTAAATGTATTAAATGTAGTATGTGTAGGTGCAGTAAGTGTAGTGGGTGTAGGATGCGTAGTAAGTTTAGTAGCTGTAGTAAAAGTAGAAAGTGTAGTAGCTGTAGTAACTGTAATAAGTGTAGTAAGTGTAGAAGCTATTGTAGCTGTAGTAAGTGTACAACGTCTAGTAGCTGTAGTATCAGTAGTAAGTGTAAGAGCTGTAGTAAGTGCAGTAGCTGTAGTAAGTGTAGTACGTGTTAAAGCTCTAACAGCTGTAGTAGCTGTAGTAAGTGTACTATCTGTAGTGAGTGTAGTAGCTATACTAAGTGTAGTGGTTGTAGTAAGTGTAGTGGCTGTACAAAGTGTAGTAGGTGAAGTAAGTGTAGTGGCTATAGGAAGTGTAGTAGGTGCAGTAAGTGTAGTGACTGTAGTAAGTGTAGTATCTGTAGTAAGTGTAGTAGCTGTAGTAAGTTTAGTAAGTGTAGTAGCTGTAGGAAAAGTAGAACGTGTAGTAGCTGTAGTAACTGTAGTAAGTGTAATAAGTGTAGAAGCTGTAGTAGCTGTAGTAAATGTAGTAAATGTATAACCTGTAGTAACTGTAATAAGTGTAGTAAGTGTAGTAGCTTTAGTAAGTGTAGTAAGTGTAGTAGCTGTAGTAGGTGTAGGACGTGTAGTAGCTGTAGTATCTGTAGTAAGTGTAAGAGCTGTAGTAACTGCAGTAGCTGTGATCAGTGTACTACGTGGAGAAGCTGTAGTAAGTCTAGTAGCTGTACTAAGTGTAATAGGTGTCGTAGGTTTGGTAGCTGTAGCATCTGTATTAGGTCTAATAGCCGTAGTAGCCGTAGTAAATGTAGTAACTGCAGTAGGGGTAGTAGTTGTAGTAAGTGTAGTAAGTGTAGTAGCTGTAGTAAGTGTAGCAAGTGTAGTAGCTGTAGTAAGTGTAGTAAGTGTAGCAAGTGTAGTAGATGTAGAACCTGTAGTATCTGTAGTAGGCGTAGTAGCTCTAGTAAGTGTAGTAGCTGTAGTAAGTGTAGTAAGTGTAGTAGGTGTAGTAGCTGTAGTAAGTGTAGTGGCTGTAGTAACTGTAGTAGCTGTAGTGATAATAGGAGATTTAGTAAGTGTAGTAGCTGTAGTATGTGTAGTAAGTGTTGCAGCTGTAGTAGCTGTAATAGGTGTAGTAAGTGTAGTAATTGTAGTATGTGTAAAAGGTGTTGCAGCTGTAGTACGTTTAGTAGCTGTAGTATCTGTAGAAGCTGTAGTATCTGTAGTAGCATTAGTAAGTGCAGTAAGTGTAGTAGTTGTAATAAGTTAAGTAGTTTTAGTAAGTTAAGTAGCTGTTGTAACTGTAGTAAGTGTAGTTGCTGTAGCAAGTGTAGTATGTGCGGTAAGTGTAGTAAGTGTAGTAAGTGTAGTAGATGTAATAAGTGTGGTAGTTTTAGTAAGTGCAGTAACTGTAGTAAGTGTAGGAGCAGTAGTAACTGTAGTAAGTGTAGTAGCTGTAGTAAATGTAGGAAGTGTAGTAGCTGTAATAAATATCAAACCTGCAGTAGCTGTAGTAAGTGTACTACGTGTAAAAGCTGTTGTTCCTGTAGAAGCTGTAGTAAGTGTAGTAGCTGTACTAAGTTTAGAAGTTGTGTAGCAGCCTTCGTAGCTGTAACATCTGTATTAGGTGAAGTAGCTGAAGCAGCCGTAGTAGCTTTAGTAACTGCAGTAGGTGTAGTAGTTGTAGTAAGTGTAGTAAGTGTAGTAGCTGTAGTAAATGTAGTAAGTGTAGTAGCTGTACTAAGTGTAGTAAGTGTAGCAAGTAGAGTAGCTGTTGTACCTGTACTATCTGCAGTACTTGTAGTATCAGTAGTAGGTGTAAGAGCTGTAGTAAGTGTAGTACCTCTTGTAAGTGTAGTACGTTTACAAGCTGTAGTAGCTGTAGTAGCTGTAGTAAGTCTACTGGCTTTAGTAAGTGTAGTAGCCGCAGTAGTGTAGTAGGTGCAATAAGGGTAGTGACTGTAGTAAGTGTAATATCTGTAGTAAGTGTAGTAGCATTAGTATCTGTAGTAAGTGTAGTAGCTGTAGTAACTGTAGTAAGTGTGGTAGCTGTAGTAAGTGTAGTATGTGTAGCAAGTGTAGTAGCTGTAGTACCTGTAGTATCTGTAGTAGGCGTAGTAGCTATAGTAACTGAGTAGCTGTAGTAAGTGTAAAAACTGTAGTAGGTCTAGTAGCTGTAGTAAGTGTAGTAGCAGTTGTAAGTGTAGTAAGTCTAGTAACTGTAGCAAGTGTTGTAGGCGCAGTAAGTGTAGTGGCTATAAAAGGTGTAGTAGGTGCAGTAAGTGTAGTGGCTGTAGTAAGTGTAGTATCTGTAGTGAGTGTAGTAGCTGCAGTAATGTTGTAGCTGTAGTAAGCGTAGTATCTTTAGTAAGTGTAGTAGCTGTAGTAGCTGTAGTAAGTGTAGTAAGTGTAGTTTCTGCAGTAGCTCTAGTAACTTTAGTAAGTGTAGTCGTTGTAGTAGCTGTAGTATTTGTAGTAAGTAAAGTAAGTTTAGTAAGTGTAGTAGCTGTAGTATGTTTAGTAAGTGCAGTAGCTGTACTATCTGCAGTAAGTGTAGTAGCTGGAGTAAGTCTAGTCAGTGTAGTAGCTCTAGTAAGTGTAGTAAGTGTAGTAGCTCTAAGAGCTGTACTACTGCACATACTAAACTTACTACAAAAACTACACTTATTACACTTACTACACTTACTATAGCTACTACACTTACTACACTTACTACAGCTACTACACTTACTACAGCTACTACACTTAATACACTTACTACAGCTATTACATGCACTTCACTTACTAGAACTACTACACTTACTACACTTACTACACTTACTACAGGTAGTACACTTACTACACATGCTACACTTACTACAGCTACTACACTTACTACAGATACTGCAGGTACTACATTTACTACACTTACTACACTTACCGCACTTACTAAACGTACTGCAGCTACCACACTTACTACACTTACTACAGCTACTACAGCCACTACACTTACTACAGATCCTACACTTACTACAGATACTACAGGTACTACAATGACTACAGCTACTACACTTACTACACTTACTACACTTACTACAGCTACTACAGCAACTACAGTTACTACAGCTACTATACTTACTACAGCTACAACACCTATTAAACTTACTACACTTACTACAGCAACTACACTTACTACAGCTACTACACGTACTACAGCAACTACAGCTACTACACTTACCACACTTACTACAGCTACTAAACCTATTACAGCTACTACACTTACTAAATTTACTACAGCTACTACACTTACTACACTTCCACACATACTACAGCTACTACACTTACTACACTTACTGCAGCTACTTCTGTTTGTCCAATTCACTACAGTTACTTTTAAGCCCAGATGATCGACATTGCAGGACTTTTTATGGGGTCATACACTAACTACTGACCCTTTTCTGCGCCTACTAAACCTACTAGACGTACTATATACTATATAAGGGCTAATCAGTTCAAAAGATAGGCTAATCAGACAAATAAATACGCAAATCTGGGAAAAATAATTAAACTAATGAAATAAGCATGTATGGTAATCAATTACATAGATGGGCAAACTACATAAAATCATCAGGCAATAAGGTAAGTAATTATCCTAATTAGGACCCTACATAGGCTGATTACATAATAAGATGAAATAATTAAGAAAATATAAAGTTTGATTAGGTAAATAAGTTAGGCTAGTTAGATATATAAGTGATCCAAACGGCTTAAAAAATAGGTTAATTAGGCAAATGCATAGGCTAATTAGATAAAAAGATAAAAAATTAGATAATTATATAATCTAATCAGGTAAAAGGATGAGTTATGCAGGTATATAAATAGGGCCAATCAGCTAGGCCCATAGGATAAATAAATAAATACAAACGCTAATCCCGCGAATCAGGTAAACCCATGAGGTTATCAAGTAACTAGATAGGCTAATTAGGGAAAGGCATAGGCTGATTAGGTAAAGCGATAATCTGATTACAAAAGCATGTCGTCTAATAAGCTGAATAGTTAGGCTAAATAGGTATATAAGTAGGTTAATCAGGCAAGCCCAACAGTCTAATAAACAAATACATAGGCTAATCTGGTAAGTCCATAGACAAATAAAATAAGCATATATCCTAATCTAGCACATACATAGATTAAAAAGCTAGAGTTTTCATTGAAAAAGGTAAATAGATAGGCCAAGTAGGCAAATACATAGGCTATTAACATAAATAGATAAAGTAATTAGGTAAGAATATAGGCTAATCAAGTAAATGGGTAAACTAATTAGGGAAATAGTTAGAGTAATCAGGAATATAAATGGCTAGTCAGATAGACTGCTAAGGTAATCAGGTAAATCTATAGACTAAATAGGCAAAGACATAGGTTAATTAGATAAACAGATGAACTAATAAGGAAAATTTATAGTCTAATCTGCCATAAATATATGCATATATGCTTATCAGGTACATCAACAGATTAATTAGGTAAAGTAATCAGGAAATAAGCCCAACAGTTAAATGAATACACAGTTTAATTAGTTTATCTATTTATATAATTAGCCTATTTCTTTGCCTAATTAGCCTACTTACATAACTGGCTAGCCTATCTATCTATCTGGCTAGCCTATATATTTCCCTAAATAGTATATCTATTTATCTAATTATTGTATGTTTTTGCCTAATTAGCCTTTCTATTTCCTGATTGCCTTATGAGTTTTCCTGACCAGACCATTTATAAACATGATAAGCCTAACTTTCTAATTAGCTTATCTATTTGTCTAATTAGCTTATGTATTTGCTAAATTAGTCTATTTACCTGCTTAGCCTATATATTTAACTAATTAGTTGATCCATTTATCTTATTAACCTATTAATTAACCTATTCTATTACCCGATTTGAAAATTTATATACCTGACTAGCCTAACTAATTACCTAATTAACCTATACATTTCCCTAATTAGTTTATAGAGCTATCTAATTAGCCCATGTAGTGTAGTAATTAGCCTATCTATTTACCTAATTGCCTAATGAGTCTCATTAGTTTATCGTTTTATCTAACTAGCCTGTCTTTGCCAAATTAGCCTATATATTTACTTAAATGCCTGTTAGGTTTACCTAACTAGCCTATTTATATGTCTGATTAGGCTATCTATTTACCTGATTAGCCTATATATTTTCCTAATTAGTATTTCTATTTATCTGCTTAGCTTATGAATTCGCTAATTTGCTAGTCTTTTTACCTGATTGCGTAATTACTTTACCTGATTAATTCGTGTATGTACTTAATAAGCATATATGCTTAATTTATTTGTCTATGTATTTACCGGATTAGCCTATTTAATTATTTGGCTCTTGGGCTTACCGTTTTGGCCTTTTCTTTTACCTAACTAGATTATTTATTTATCTAACTAGTTTATTCTGTTATCTAAATAGTCTATGTATTTGCCTAATTAATCTATTTTTACATGATTGTGACAACTATTTACCTGATTAGACTATAAATTTTTCTAATTATATGATGTATTTATCTAATTAGATGATGTCTGCCTAATTTGCCTATCTATTTTCCTGATTGCCTGATGGGTTTCTCTGATCTGCCCACTTATACACCTGATTAAACTAACTATTTACTGATAAGACTATATATTTCCCTAATTAGTTTATCGAATTAGCCTATGTAATTGCCTAATTCGCCTACGTATTTAATTGATTGCCTGATGGATTTTTCTAGTTAGCCTATGCGTTTGCCTAATTAGCCTATCTATTTAACTGATTGCCTGATGGGTTTATCTAATGGGCCTGTTTATATAATTGATCACCCTAACTATTTACCTGATTAGACTATATATTTTCTTGATTAGCTCATCTATTAATCTAATTAGCCTATGTAATTGCCCAATTCGCCTATCTGGCGAAGATCATAGCGTATCTAGAGTAATCATAGCGTAATGCAAATGCATAGAGTAATCAGATAAATAGATAAAGGAATTAGGTAAAAAAAAAGGCTAATTAGGTAAATATATAGGCTAGTTAGGCTAATACATAGGCTTATCCGATAAATAAATAAACTAATCAGGGAAATATATAGTGTAATCAGGTAAATAATTGGACTAATAAAGTATATAAATCGGCTAATTCGGTAAACCCATAAGGCAATCAGGTAAATCGGATAAGTAGGTTAAGTCTTTAGGTAAATATATAGGCTAATCAGTTAAAAAGATAGGCTAATCAGACAAAAAAATACGCAAATCGGAGAAAAATAATTAAACTAATGAAATAAGCATGTATGGTAATCAAGTACATAGATGGGCAAACTACATAAAATCATCAGGCAATTAGGTAAGTAATTAGCCTAATTAGGACCCTACATAGGCTGATTACATAATAAGATGAAATAACTAAAAAAATATAAAGTTTGATTAGGTAAATAAGTTAGGCTAGTTAGATATATAAGTGATCCAAACGGCTTAAAAAATAGGTTAATTAGGCAAATGCATAGGCTAATTAGATAAAAAGATAAAAAAATTAGATAATTATATAATCTAATCAGGTAAAAGGATGAGCTAGGCAGGTTCATAAATAGGGCCAATCAGCTAGGCCCATAGGCCAAATAAATAATACAAAGGCTAATCCCGCGAATCAGGTAAACGTATGAGGTTATCAAGTAACTAGATAGGCTAATTAGGGAAAGACATAGGCTGATTAGGTAAAGCGATAATCTGATTACGAAAGTATGTAGTCTAATAAGCTGAATAGTTAGGCTAAATAGGTATATAAGTAGGCCAATCAGGCAAGCCCAACAGTCTAATAAATGGATACATAGGCTAATCCGGTAAATACATAGACAAATAAAATAAGCATATATCCTAATCTAGTACATACATAGATTAAAAAGGTAGCGTTTTCATTCAATAAGGTAAGTAGGCCAAGTAGGCAAATACATAGGCTATTAACATAAATAGATAAAGTAAATAGGTAAGAATATAGGCTAATCAAGTAAATGGGTAAACTAATTAGGGAAATAGTTAGAGTAATCAGGTATATAAATGGCGAGTCAGATAGACTGCTTAGGTAATCAGGTAAATCTATAGGCTAATTAGGCAAAGACATAGGTTAATTAGATAAACAGATGAACTAATAAGGAAAATTATAGTCTAATCGGCCATAAATATATGCATATATGCTTATCAGGTAAATCAACAGATTAATTAGGTAAAGTAATCAGGCAATAAGCCCAACAGCCAAATGAATACACAGTTTAATTAGTTTATCTATTTATCTAATTAGCCTATTTCTTTGCCTAATTAGCCTACTTACATAATCTATCTGACTAGCCTATATATATTTCCCTAAATAGTATATCTATTTATCTAATTAGCGGATGTTTCTGCCTAATTAGCCTTTCTCTTTTTTGATTTCCTTATGAGTTTTCCTGACCAGACCATTTATAAACATGATAAGCCTAACTTTCTAATTAGCTTATCTATTTGTCTAATTAGCTTATGTATTTGCTAAATTAGTCTATTTACCTGCTTCGCCTATTTATTTAACTAATTAGTTGATTAATTTATCTTATTAACCTATTAATTAACCTATTCTTTTACCCGATTGGACAATTTATATACCTGACTAGCCTAACTAATTACCTGATTAACCTATACATTTCCATTATTAGTTTATAGAGTTATCTAATTAGCCGATGTAGTGTCCTAATTAGCCTATCTATTTACCTAATTGCCTAATGAGTCTCATTAGTTTATCGTTTTATCTAATTAGCCGGCCTTTGCCAAATTAGCCTATATATTTACTTAAATGCCTGTTAGGTTTACCTAACTAGCCTATTTATATGTCTGATTAGGCTATCTATTTACCTGATTAGCCTATATATTTTCCTAATTAGTATTTCTATTTATCTGATTAGCATATGAATTCGCAAATTGGCTTGTCTATTTACCTGATTGCCTTATCACTTTACCTGATTACTTCGTGTATGTACTTAATAAGCATATATGCTTAATTTATTTGTCTATGTATTTACCGGATTAGCCTATTTAATTATTTGGCTCTTGGGCTTACCGTTTTGGCCTGTTCTTTTACCTGATTAGATTATTTATTTATCTAACTAGTTTATTCTGTTATCTAAATAGTCTATGTATTTGCCTGATTAATCTATTTTTACATGATTGTGACAACTATTTACCTGATTAGACTATAAATTTTCCTAATTATATGATGTATTTATCTAATTAGATAAAGACTGCTTAAATTGCCTATCTATTTTCCTGATTGCCTGATGGGTTTATCTGATTGGCCCACTTATACACCTGATTACACTAACTATTTACCTGATAAGACTATATACTTCCCTAATTAGTTTATCTAATTAGCTTATGTAATTGCCTAATTCGCCTACGTATTTAATTGATTGCCTGATGGGTTTATCTAGTTAGCATATGTGTTTGCCTAATTAGCCTATCTATTTAACTGATTGCCTGATGGGTTTATCTAATGGGCCTGTTTATATACCTGATCACCCTAACTATTTACCTGATTAGACTATTTTTTTTTAATTAGCTCATCTATTAATCTAATTAGCCTATGTAATTGCCCAATTCGCCTATCTGGCGAAGATCATAGCGTATCTAGAGTAATCATAGCGTAATGCAAATGCATAGAAAAACAAGATAAATAGATAAAGGAATTAGGTAAATATATAGGCTAATTAGGTAAATATATAGGGTAGTTAGGCTAATATATAAGCTTATATGATAAATAAATAAACTAATCAGGGAAATATATAGTGTAATCAGGTGAATAATTGGACTAATAAAGTGTATAAATCGGCCAATTCGGTAAACCCATCAGGCCATAAGGTAAATCGGATAAGTAGGTTAAGTCTTTAGGTAAATATATAGGCTAATCAGACAAATAAATACGCAAATCGGGGAAAAATAATTAAGCTAATGAAATAAGCATGTATGGTAATCAAGTACATAGATGGGCAAACTACATAAAATCATCAGGCAATTAGGTAAGTAATTAGCCTAATTAGGACGCTACATAGGCTGACTACATAATAAGATAAAATAATTAAGAAAATATAAAGTTTGATTAGGTAAATAAGTTAGGCTAGTTAGATATATAAGTGATGGAAACGGCTTAAAAAATAGGTTAATTAGGCAAATGCATAGGCTAATTAGATAAAAAGATAAAAAAATTAGATAATTATCTAATCTAATCAGGTAAAAAAATGAGTTATGCAGGTATATAAATAGGGCCAATCAGCTAGGCCCATAGGCCAAATAAATAAATACAAAGGCTAATCCCGCGAATCAGGTAAACCCATGAGGTTATCAAGTAACTAGATAGGCTAATTAGGGAAAGACATAGGCTGATTAGGTAAAGCGATGATCTAATTACGAAAGTATGCAGTCTAATAAGCTGAATAGTTAGGCTAAATAGGTATATAAGTAGGCCAATCAGGCAAGCCTAACAGTCTGACTTGGCCGATTTATATACTTTATTAGTCCAATTATTTACTTGATTACACTAAATATGTCCCTGATAAGTTTATTTATTTATCGGATAAGCCTAGGTATTAGCCTAACTAGCCTATATATTTACCTAATTAGCCTATATATTTACCTAATTCCTTTATCTATTTTTCTGATTACTCTATGCATTTGCATTACGCTATGATTACTCTAGATACGCTATGATCTTCGCCAGATAGGCAAATTGGGCAATTACATAGGCTAATTAGATTAATAGATGAGCTAATCAAGAAAATATATAGTCTAATCAGGTACATAGTTAGGGTGATCAGATATATAAACAGGCCCATTAGATAAACCCATCATGCAATCAGTTAAATAGATAGGCTAATTAGGCAAACACATAGCTTAACTAGATAAACCCATCAGGCAATCAATTAAATACGTAGGCGAATTAGGCAATTACATAGGCTAATTAGATAAACTAATTAGGGAAATATATAGTCTTATCAGGTAAATAGTTAGTGTAATCAGGTGTATAAGTGGGCCAATCAGATAAACCCATCAGGCAATCAGGAAAATAGATAGGCTCATTAGGCAAAGACATAATCTAATTAGATAAATACATCATATAATTAGGAAAATTTATAGGCTAATCAGGTAAATAGAACCGCTAATTAGGCAAATTCATAGGGTAATCAGATAAATTAATAAACTAAATAGGAAAATATATACTGTATTTAGGTAAATAGTTAGACTATTTAGCTATATAAATGGGCCAATCAGGTAAACCCATGAGGCTATCAAGTAACTAGATAGAACTAGGCTAATTAGGCAAAGACATAGGCTGATTAGGTAAAAATATAAACTGCTTACGAAAGGATGTAGTCTAATAAGCTGAATAGTTAGGCTAAATAGGTATATAAGTAGGCCAATCAGGAAAGCCCAACAGTCTAATAAATAAATTCATAGGCTAATCCGGTAAATACATAGACAAAAAAAATAAGCATATATTCTAATTAAGTGCATACTTAGGTTAATCAGGTAAGGTTATAAGGTTATCAGGTAAATAGCAAGGACAATTAGTCAAATACACAGGCTATTTAAATAAATAGATAAGGTAATAAGGTAAATATATAGGCTAATCAGTAAATAGGTAGGCTATTCAGATATATAAATAGGCTAATCAGGTGAGCCCAAGAGCCGAAGAGGTTAATACATGGACTAATCCGGTTAATGAATAAACTAATAAAATAAGCATATATGGTAATCAAGTGCATACATAGGCAAACTAGATAGACTCATTAGGCAATTAGGTAAATAGATAGGCTAATTAGGACACTACATCGGCTAATTAGATACCACTATAAACTAATTAGGGAAATTTATAGGTTAAACAGGTAATTAGTTAGGCTAGTTACGTATATAATTTGTCCAATCGGGTAAAATAATAGGTTACACCTAATACAGATGCTACAGCTACTAAGGCTACTACACGTACTACACTTAGTAAGCCTTTTACACTCACTACATCTTCTACAGGAACCACAGCTTCTAGACGTAGTACACTTACTACAGCTACTACAGTTACTATAGCTCTTACACTTACTACACATACTACAGCTACTACACGTTCTACACTTACTACAGCTACAACACTTACTACACTTACTACAGCTACTACACTTTCTACAGTTACTACAGCTCCTACATTTGCTACACTTACTACAGCTACTACAGATACTTGAGCTACTACAGATATTACAGCTACTACAGATACTACAGGTACTAAAGCTACTACAGCTGCAACACTTACTACACATACTACAGTTGCTACACTTACTACACCTACTACAGCTACTACAGCTGCAACACTTACTACACATACCACAGCTACTACACTTACTACACCTACTACCATCACTAAAGCTGCTACACTTACTACACCCACTATACCTACTACGGCTACTACAGCCACTACGTTTACTACACTTACTACAGCTACTCCGCTTAGTACACTTAACACCTCTACTACACCTTCTACACCTACTACAGCTACTACACTTACTACACCTACTACAACTATTACACCTACAACAGTTACTTCATCTACTACAGCTACTACACTTACTACAGCTCTTAAACTTACTACAGATACTACTGTTACTACACGTCTTACACTTAATACAGCTACTGCAGCTTGTACACTTACTACACTTACTACAGTTACTACAGCTACTACGCGTTCTACTTTTACTACAGTTACTACACTTACTACATTGACTACAGCTACTACACTTACTGCAGATACTATACTTACTACAGTCACTACACTTACTTCACCTACTACACCTCCTTCAGCCACTAAACTTACTGCACACACTAAACTTGCTACAGCCTCTACACTTACTACTGTTACCACAGCTACTACACTTACTACAGCTACTACACTTATTACAACTACTACACTTACTACACTTACTACACTTACTGCACTTACTACAGCTACTACAGATACTACAGCTACTACCGATATTACAGCTACTACAGCTACTACACCTACTACAGTTACTACACTTACTGCAGCTACTACACTTACTACAGCTACTACAGCTACTACCCCTACTAGAGAAACTACAGGTACTACAGCTACTGCAGAAACTACCCTTACTACACTTACTACAGCTACTAAACTTACTACACTTACTAAAGCTACTACACATACTACAAATACTACAACTACCAAAGTTAAAATAGCTACTATAGCTACTACAGCTACCACACCTAATACACCTGCTACAGCTACTATACCTACTACACCTACTACACTTTGTACAGCTCTTACACTTACTACATGTAGTACACTTACTACAGCTACTACAACTACTACAGCGTCTACGCGTACTACACTTACTACAGCTACTACATTTACTACAGCTCCTACACTTACTAGAGATACTACTGCTACTATACGATTTATACTTAATACAGCTACCGCAGCCTTTACACTTACTACTTTTACTACACTTACTACACTTACTACACTTACTACGGCTAATACACTTACTACACCTACTACACCTACTACACTTACTGCAGCTACTACACTTACTACAGCTAGTACACTTACTACAGCTACTACAGCTACAACAGCTTCTACACGTACTATACTTACTACAGCTACTACACTTACTACAGCTCTTACACTTACTACTAATACTACAGCTACTACACGTTCTACACTTACTAAAGGTACAACAGCTTCTACACTTACCACACTTATTACAGTCACTACAGCTTCTTCACTTTTTTGTTTTACTACAGCTACTACACTTACTACACTTACTCCAGATACTACACTTACTACAGATACTACACTTACTACAGTCATTACACTTACTGCGCCTACTACACTTACTACAGCCACTACTCTTACTGCACCTACTACACTTGCTACAGCGACTACACTTACTACAGTTACAACAGCTACTACATATACTACAGCTACTACAGCTACTACAGCTGAAAAACTTACTACACATAGTACAGTTGTAGTAAGTGTAGTAGCTGTGGTATGTGTACTAAATGGAGTAGCTGTAGTAAGTGTAGTAAGCGTAGTTGCTATAGTAGCTGTAGTAAGTGTAGTAGCTGTAGTAAGTGTAGTAGCTATAGTAACGGTAGTAGATGTAGTAAGTGTAGTAGCTTTAGTGATGGTAGTAGATGTAGTAAGTGTAGTAGCTGTAGTATGTGTAGTAAGTGTTGCAGCTGTAGTAGCTGTAGTAGGTGTAGTAATTATAGTAACTGTAATAGGTGTAGTAAGTGTTGCAGCTGTAATAGCTTTATTTGCAGTAGTATCTGTAGTAGCTGTAATATCTGTATTAGGTTTAGTATCTGAAGTAGCTGTAGTAAGTGCAGCAAGTGTAGCAAGTGTAGTAAGTGAAGTAGTTGTGATAAGTTTAGTAGCTGTAGTAAGTGTAGTATCTGTTGTAACTGTAGTAAGTGTATTGGCTGTAGCAAGTGTAGTAGGTGCAGTAAGTGTAATGATTGTAGTGAGTAAAGTTTCTGTAGTAAGTGTAGTAGCTGTAGTAAGTGTAGTAAGTGTAGAAGCTGTAGTAGCTGTAGTAAGTGTAGTAAATGTAAGAGCTGTAGCAACTGTAGTAGCTGTAAAAAGTGTACTTCGTGTAGAAGCAATAGTTCCATTTGAAGCTTTAGTAAGTGTAGAGGCTGTACAAAATGTAGTAAGTGTAGTAGCTTTAGTAGCTGTAGCATCTTGATTAGGTGTAATAGCTGTAGTAGTTGTAGCAATTGTAGTAACTGCAGTAGGTGTAGTACTTGTAGTAAGTGTATTAGCTGTAGTAAGCCTAGTAAGTGTAGTAGCTGTAGTAAGTGTAGTAAGTGTAGCAAGTGTAGTAGCTGTGGTACCTGTAGTATCTGTAGTAGGCGTAGTAGCTGTAGTAAGTGTAGCAGCTGTAGTAAGTGTAGTAACTGTAGTAGGTGTAGTAGCTGTAGTAAGTGTAGTAGCTGTAGTAAGTGTAGTAAGTGTAGAAGCTGTAGTAGCTGTAGTAAGTGTAGTAAATGTAAAAGCTGTAGCAACTGTAGTAGCTGTACTAAGTGTACTTCGTGTAGAACCTATAGTTCCATTTAAAGCTGTAGTAAGTGTAGAAAATGTACTAAGTGTTGTAGGTTTAGTAGCTTTAGTAGCAGTAGCATCTGTATTAGGTGTAATAGCTGTAGTAGCCGTAGAAGCTGTAGTAATTGCAATAGGTGTAGTACTTTTAGTAGGTGTAGTAGGTTTAGTAAGCGTAGTTAGTGTAGTAGCTGTAGTAAGTGTAGTAAGTGTAGCAAGTGTAGTAGCTGTTGTACCTGTAGTATCTGTAGTAGGCATAGTAGCTGTAGTAAGTGTAGTAGCTGTAGTAAGTAAAGTAACTGTAGTAGGTGTAGTAGCTGTAGTATGTGTAGTGGCTGTAGTAACTGTAGTAGCTTTAGGGATAGTAGTAGATTAAGTAAGTGTAGTAGCTGTAGTATGTGTAGTAAGTGTTTCAGCTGTAGTAGCTTTAGTAGCTGTAGTATCTATAGTAGCTGTAATATCTATAGTAGCTGTAGTATCTGTAGTAGCTGTAGTAAGTGCAGTAAGTGTAGAAGTTGTAATAACTGTAGTAGCTGTAGTAAGTATAGTAGCTGTTGTAACTGTGGTAAGTGTTTTGGCTGTAGCAAGTGTAAAGGTGCAGTAAGTGCAGTAGCTGTAGGAAGAGTAGTAGGTTGAGTAAGTGTAGTGACTATAGCATGTATAGTATGTGTAGTAAGTGTAGTAGCTTTTCTAAGTGTAGTAAGTTTAGTAGCCGTATTAAAAGTAGAACGTGTGGTAGCTGTTGTGACTGTAGTAAGTGTAGTAAGTGTACTAGCTGCAGTAGCTGTATTAAGTGTAAGACGTGTAGTAGCAGTAGTATCTGTAGTAAGTGTAAGAGCTGTAGTAAGTGTAGTAGCTGTAGTAAGTGTAGTAAGTGTAGTAGGTATAGTAGCTGTAGCAGCTGTATTAGGTGTAGTAGCTGTAGTAGCTATAGTAACTGTAGTAACTGTAGTAGTTGTAGTATTTGTAGTAAGTGTAGTAAGTCTAGTAGCTTTAATAAGTGTAGTAAGTTAAGTAGCTGTAGCAAGTGTAGTAAGTGTAGTTTCTGCAGTAGCTGTAGTACCTGTAGTATCTGTAGTAGGAATGGTAGCTGTAGTAGCTGTAGTAAGTGTAGTAGCTGCAGTTAATGTAGTAACTGTAGTAGGTGTAGTAGCTGTAGTAAGTGTAGTAACTGTAGTAGGTGTAATAGTTGTAGTAAGTGTAGTAAGTGTAGTAGCTGTATAAGATTTAGTAACTGTAGTAAGTGTAGTAGCTGTAGTAAGTGTAGTAGGTGTAGTAGCTGCAGTAAGTGTAGTAAGTGTAGTAGCTGTGGTAAGTGTACTAAGCAGATTAGCTGTAGTAAGTGTAGTAAGCGTAGTTGCTGTAGTAGCTGTAGTAAGTGTAGTGGCCGTAGAAAGCATAGTAGGTGCAGTAAGCGTAGTGGCTGTAGGAAGTGTAGTAGGTGCAGTAAGTGTAGTGACTGTAGTATGTGTAGTATCTGTAGTAACTGTAGTAAGTGTAATAAGTGTAGAAGCTGTAGTAGCTGTAGTAAGTGTAGTAAATGTATGACCTGTAGTAACTGTAGTAAGTGTAGAAGATGTAATAGCTGTAGTAAGTGTAGAACGTGTAGTAGCTTTAGTATCAGTAGTAAGTGTAAGAGCTCTAGTAAGTGTAGTAGCTGTAGTAAGTGTAGTACGTGTAGAAGCTGTAGTAGCTGTAGTAGCTGTAGTAAGTGTACTAGCTGTAGTAAGTGTAGTAGCTGCAGTAAGTGTAGTAGGTGTAGTAGGTGTAGTAAGTGAAGTAAATGTAGGAGCTGTAATAACTGTAGTAAGTGTAGTAGCTGTAGTAAGTTTAGTAAGTGTAGTAACTGTAATAAGTGTAGAACGTGTAGTAGCTCTAGTATCTGTAGTTAGTGTAAGAGCTGAGTAACTGTAGTTGCCGTAGTAAGTGTACAACGTGTAAAAGCTGTAGTTCCTGTTGAAGCTGTAGTAAGCTCTAAAAAGCTGCTACAGCTACTAAACTTACTACACCTACTACACTTAGTACAGCTACTACTCTAACTACATCTAGTACACTTACTACAGCTACTACAGCTACTACAGCTTCCACACGTACTACCGTTACTTCAGCTACTACACTTCCTGCAGCTTCTAGATTACTACAAATACCACTGCTACTACACGTTTTACACTTAATACACCTACTGCAGCTTGTACACTTACTACACTTACTACAGTGCCTAGATCTACTACACGTTTTACTTTTACTACAGCTACTACAGCTACTACACTTACTACGGATACTATACTTACTACAGTCACTACACTTACTGTACCTACTACACTTCGTACAGCAACAACACTGACTGCACCTACTACACCTGCTACAGCCACTACACTTACTACAGTTACAACAGCTACTACACTTACTACAGCTACTACACTTATTACAACTACGACACTTACTACACTTACTACACTTACTGCACTTACTACAGCTACTACAGACACTAGAGCTACTACAGGTAATGCAGCTGCTACAGATACTACACCTACTAAAGCTACTACAACTGCAACACTTACTACACATACTACAGTTACTACACTTACTACACTTACTACAGCTACTACAGCTGCAACACTTACTACACATACTACAGCTACTATACTTACTACATCTACTTCCAAAACTACAGCTACTACACTTACTACAGCCACTACACTTACTAAAGCAACTGCACCTACTACAGTTACTACACTTACTAAGGCCACTTCACTTGCTACAGCTCCTACGGCTACTACAGATACTACAGGTACTACAGCTACTACACTTACTACACTTACTACACTTACTACAGCTACTACAATTACTACAGTTACAACAGCTACTATACTTACTACAACTACTACACTTACTGCAGTTACTAAAGCTACTACACCTACTACACTTAGTAAAGCAACTACACTTACTACAGCTTCTACAGGAACTACAGCTTCTACACGAAGTACACTTACTACAGTTACTACAGTTACTACAGCTCTTACACTTACTACAGATACTACAGCTACTAGACGTTCTACACTTACTACAGCTACAAAAGTTACTACACTTACTTTAGGTACTACACTTACTACAGTTACTACAGTTTTTACATTTACTACACTTACTACAGCTACTACAGCTACTACACGTTCTACCTTTACTACAGCTACTACACTTACTACACTTACTACAGCTACTACACGTACTACACCTACTACAGCTACTACAGCTGCAAAACTTACTACACATACCACAGCTACTACACTTACTACATCTACTTTTATAACTACAGCTACTACACTTACTACAGCCACTACACTTACTACAGCTACTACACCTACTACAATTACTACACTTACTACAGCTACTACACGTGCTAAAGCTACTACGCCTACTACAGATACTAAAGGTACTACAGCTATTACACTTGCTACACTTACTACACTTACTAGAGCTACTACACTTACTACACTTACTCCAGCTACTACACTTACTACACTTACTACAGCTACTATACTTGCTACAACTACTACACCTACTGCAGTTACTACAGCTACTACGGCTACTACAGCTACCACACCTAATACAGATGCTACAGCTACTAAAGCTACTACACCTACTACACTTAGTACAGCTACTAGACTTACTACAGCTTCTATAGGAACTGCAGCTTCTACACGAAGTAAACTTACTACAGCTACTACAGTTACTACAGCTCTTACACTTACTACAGGTACTACAGCTACTACACGTTCTACACTTACTACAGCTACAAAACTTACTACACTTACTGTAGGTACTAGACTTACTACAGTTACTACAGCTACTACAGCTACTACACGTTCTACCTTTACTACAGCTACTACACTTACTACACTTACTTCAGAAACTACACTTTCTACAGTCACTACACTTACTGGACCTACTACACTTGCTACAGCAAATACACTTACTACAGTTACAACAGCTACCACAATTACTACAGCTACTAAACTTATTTCAACTACTACACTAACTACACTAACTACACTTACTGCACTTACTACAGCTACTTCAGATACTACAGCTACTCAGATATTACAGCTACAACACTTACTACACATACTACACTTACTACACTTACTACACCTACTACAGCTACTAAAGCGGCAACACTTTCTACACATAATAAACCTACTACACTTACTACATCTACTACAATCACTACAGCTACTACCCTTACTTAAGCCACTTCACTTACTACAGCTACTACAGCAACTACGCTTACTACACTTACTACAGCTACTCCGCTTAGTACACTTACCACAGCTACTTTACTTACCGCACTTAGTAGAGCTACTACACTGTAGTGTAGTAACTGTAGTATGTGTAGTAAGGGTTTTTTAACTGTAATAGCTGTGGTAGCTGTAGTAACTGTGGTAGGTGTAGTAGTTGTAGTAAGTGTAGTTAATGTAGTAGCTGTAGTAAGTGTAGGTGCAGTAAGTGTAGTGAGTGTAGAAAGTGTAGTAAGTTTAGTAGCTGTAGTAAAAATAAAAAGTGTAGTAGCTGTAGTAACTGTAGTAAGTGTAGAACGTGTAGTAGCTGTAGTATCAGTAGTAAGTGTAAGAGCTGTAGTAAGTGTAGTAGCTGTAGTAAGTGTAGTACGTGTAGAAGCTGTACTAGCTGTACTAGCTGTAGTAAGTGTACTATCTGTTGTAAGTGTAGTAGCTATACTAAGTGTAGTGGCTGTAGTAAGTGAAGTGGCTGTAGCAAGTCTAGTAGGTGCAGTAAGTGTAGTGGCTATAGGAAGTGTAGTAGCTGCAGTAAGTGTAGTGACTGTAGTAAGTGTAATATCTGTACAAAGTGTAGTAGCTGTAGTAAGTGTCGTAAGTGTAGTAGCTGTAGCAAAAGTAGAACGTGTAGTAGCTGTAGTAACTGTAGTAAGTGTAATAAGTGTAGAAGCTGTAGTAGCTGTAGTAAGTGTAGTAAATGTATGACCTGTAGTAACTGTAATAAGTGTAGTAAGTGTAGTAGCTGTAGTAAGTGTAGTAAGTGTAGTAGCTGTAGTAAGTGTAGAACGTGAAGTAGCTGTAGTAAGTGTAAGAGCTGTAGTTCCTGTAGAAGCTGTAGTAAGTCTAGTAGCTGTATTAAGTGTAATAGGTGTAGTAGGTTTGGTAGCTGTACCATCTGTATTAGGTGTAGTAGCTGTAGTAGCCGTAGTAAATGTAGTAACTGCAGTAGGTGTAGTAGTTGTCGTAAGTGTAGTAAGTGTAGTAGCTGTAGTAAGTGTAGTAGCTTTACTAAGTGTAGTAGCTGTTTTAACTCTAGTAAGTGTAGTGGCTCTAGCGAGTGTAGTAGGTGCAGTAAGTGTAGTAAGTGTAGTAAGTATAGTAGTTGTAATAAGTGTAGTAGTTTTAGTAAGTGCAGTATCTGTAGTAAGTGTAGTAGCTGTAGTAAGTGTAGTAAGTATTGTAGCTGTAGTAAAAGTAGAACGTGTAGTAGATGTAGTAAGTTTAATAAGTGTAGAAGCTGCAGTAGCTGTAGTAAGTTTAGTAAATGTAGGAGCGGTAGTAACTGTAGTAAGTGCAGTAGCTGTAGTAAATGTAGAAAGTGTAGTAGCTGTAGTAAGTTTCGAACGTGTAGTAGCTGTAGTATCTGTAGTAAGTGTAAGAGCTGTAGTAACTGCAGTAGCTGTAGTAAGTGTACTACGTGTAGAAGCTGTAGTTCATGTAGAAGCTGTAGTAAGTGTAGTAGCTGTACTAAGTATAGAAGTTGTGTAGCAGCTTTAGTAGCTGTGACATCTGTATTAGGTGAAGTAGCTGTAGTAGCCGTAGTAGCTGTAGAAACTGCAGTAGGTGTAGTAGATGTAGTAAGTGTAGTAAGTGTAGTAGCTGTAGTATGTGTAGTAAGTGTAGTAGCTGTACTAAATGTAATAAGTGTAGCAAGTAGAGCAGCTGTAGTACCTGTAGTATCTGTAGTACCTGTAGTATCAGTAGTAGGTGTAAGAGCTGTAGTAAGTGTAGTAGCTCTAGTAAGTGTAGTACGTTTAGAAGCTGTAGTAGCTGTAGTAGCTGTAGTAAGTGTACTGGCTGTAGTAAATGTAGTAGCCGCAGTAGTGTAGTAGGTGCAATAAGGGTAGTGACTGTAGTAAGTGTAGTATCTGTAGTAAGTGTAGTAGCATTAGTATCTGTACTAAATGTAGTAGCTGTAGTAAGTGTAGTAGCTGTAGTAGCTCTAGTAAGTGTAGTAAGTGTAGTTTCTGCAGTAGCTCTAGTAACTGAAGTAAGTGTAGTAGTTGTAGTAGCTGTAGTATCTGTAGTAAGTGTAGTAAGTTTAGTAAGTGTAGTAGCTGTAGTATGTTTAGTAACTGCAGTAGCTGTACTATCTGCAGTAGGTGTAGTAGCTGGAGTAGGTGTAGTGAGTGTAGTAGCTCTAGTAAGAGTAGTAAGTGTAGTAGCTCTAAGAGCTGTACTACTGCACGTACTACACTTACTACAAATACTACACTTATTACACTTACTACACATACTAGAGCTACTACACTTAATACACTTACTACACTTACTACAGCTACTACACTTACTACACTTACTACACTTACTACAGGTAGTACACTTACTACACATGCTACACTTACTACAGCTACTACACTTACTACAGATACTGCAGGTACTACATTTACCACATTTACTACACTTACCGCACTTACTAAACTTACTGCAGCTACCACACTTACTACACTTACTACAGCTACAACAGCCACTACACTTACTACTGATCCTACTTTTACTACAGATACTACAGGTACTAATATTACTACAGCTACTACACTTACTACACTTACTACACTTACTACACTTACTACAGCTACTACAGCAACTACAGCTACTACACTTACTACACTTACAACAGCTACTACACTTACTACACTTACCACACATACTACAGCTACTACACTTACTACACTTACTGCAGCTACTTCTGTTTGTCCAATTCACTACAGTCACTTTTAAGCCCAGATGCCCGACATGGCAGGACATTTTATGGGGTCATACACTAACTACTGACCCTTTTCTGCGCCTACTAAACTTACTAGACGTACTATATACTATATAAAGGCTAATCAGTTCAAAAAATAGGCTACTTAGAAAATAAATACGCAAGTCGGGGAAAAATAATTAAACTAGTGAAATAAGCATGTATGGTAATCAAGTACATAGATGGGCAATCTACATAAAATCATCAGGCAATTAGGTAAGTAATTAGCCTAATTAGGACCCTTCATAGGCTGATTACATAATAAGATAAAATAATTAAGAAAATATAAAGTCTGATTAACTAAATAAGTTAGGCTAGTTAGATATATAAGTGATCCAAACGGCTTAAGAAATAGGTTAATTAGGCAAACGCATAGGCTAATTAGATAAAAAGATAAAAAAATTAGATAATTATATAATCTAATCAGGTAAAAGGATGAGTTATGCAGGTATATAAATAGGGCCAATCACCTAGGCCCATAGGCCAAATAAATAAATACAAAGGCTAATCCGGCGAATCAGGTAAACCCATGAGGTTATCAAGTAACTAGATAGGCTTATAAGGGAAAGACATAGGCTGATTAGGTAAAGCGATAATCTGATTACAAAAGCATGTCGTCTAATAAGCTGAATAGTTAGACTAAATAGGTATATTAGTAGGTTAATCAGACAAGCCCAACAGTCTAATAAACAAATACATAGGCTAAAACGGTAAATACATAGACAAATAAAATAAGCATATATCCTAATCTAGTACATACATAGATTAAAAAGGTAGAGTTTTCATTCAATAAGGTAAATAGATAGGCCAAGTAGGCAAATACATAGGCTATTAACATAAATAGCTAAAGTAATTAGGTACGAAAATAGGCTAATCAAGTAAATGGGTAAACTAATTAGGGAAATAGTTAGAGTAATCAGGTATATAAATGGCTAGTCAGATAGACTGCTAAGGTAATCAGGTAAATCTATAGGCTAATTAGGCAAAGACATAGGCTAATGAGATAAACAGATGAACTAATAAGGAAAATTTATAGTCTAATCGGACATAAATATATGCATATATGCTTATCAGGTAAATCAACAGATTAATTAGGTAAAGTAATTAGGCAATGAGCCCAACAGCCAATGAATACACAGTTTAATTAGTTTATCTATTTATCTAATTAGCCTATTTCTTTGCCTAATTAGCCTACTTACATAACTGGCTAGCCTATCTATCTATCTGACTAGCCTATATATATTCCCTAAATAGTATATCTATTTATCTAATTAGCGTATGTTTTTCCCTAATTAGCCTTTCTATTTCCTGATTGCCTTATGAGTTTTCCTGACCAGACCATTTATAAACATGACTAGCCTAACTTTCTAATTAGCTCATCTATTTGTCTAATTAGCTTATGTATTTGCTAAATTAGTCTATTTACCTGCTTAGCCTATATATTTAACTAATTAGTCGATCCATTTATCTAATTAACCTATTAATTAACCTATTCTTTTACCCGATTGGACAATTTATATACCTGACTAGCCTAACTAATTACCTGATTAACCTATACATTTCCCTAATTAGTTTATAGAGTTATCTAATTAGCCGATGTGGTGTCCTAATTAGCCTATCTATTTACCTAATTGCCTAATGAGTCTCATTACTTTATCGTTTTATCTAATTAGCCTGTCTTTGCCAAATTAGCCTATATATTTACTTAAATGCCTGTTAGGTTTACCTAACTAGCCTATTTATATGTCTGATTAGGCTATCTATTTACCTGATTAGCCTATATATTTTCCTAATTAGTATTTCTATTTATCTGCTTAGCTTATGAATTCCCTAATTGGCTTGTCTATTTACCTGATTGCCTAATTACTTTACCTGATTAATTCTTGTATGTACTTAATAAGCATATATGCTTAATTTATTTGTCTATGTATTTACCGGATTAGCCTATTTAATTATTTGGCTCTTGGGCTTACCGTTTTGGCCTGTTCTTTTACCTGATTAGATTATTTATTTATCTAACTAGTTTATTCTGTTATCTAAATAGTCTATGTATTTTCCTAATTAATCTATTTTTACATAATTGTGACAACTATTTACCTGATTAGACTATAAATTTTTCTAATTATATGATGTATTTATCTAATTAGATGATGTCTCCCTAACTTGCCTATCTATTTTCCTGATTCCCTGATGGGTTTATCTGATGTGACCACTTATACACCTGATTACACTAACTATTTACCTGATAAGACTATATATTTCCCTAATTAGTTTATCTAATTAGCCTAAGTAATTGCCTAATTCGCCTACGTATTTAATTGATTACCTGATGGGTTTATCTAGTTACCCTATGTGTTTGCCTAATTAGCCCATCTATTTAACTGATTGCCTGATGGGTTTATCTAATGGGCCTGTTTATATAATTGATCACCCTAACTATTTACCTGATTAGACTATATATTTTCTTGATTAGCTCATCTATTAATCTAATTAGCCTATGTAATTGCCCAATTCGCCTATCTGACGAAGATCATAGCGTATCTAGAGTAATCATAGCGTAATGCAAATGCATAGAGTAATCAGATAAATAGATAAAGGAATTAGGTAAATATATAGGCTAATTAGGTAAATATATAGGCTAGTTAGGCTAATACATAGGCTTATCCGATAAATAAATAAACTAATCAGGGAAATATATAGTGTAATCAGGTAAATAATTGGACTAATAAAGTATATAAATCGGCCAATTCGGTAAACCCATCAGGCAATCAGGTAAATCGGATAAGTAGGTTAAGTCTTTAGGTAAATATATAGGCTAATCAGTTAAAAAGATAGGCTAATCAGACAAAATAAATACGCAAATCGGGGAAAAATAATTAAACTAATGAAATAAGCATGTATGGTAATCAAGTACATAGATGGGCAAACTACATAAAATCATCAGGCAATTAGGTAAGTAATTAGCCTAATTAGGACCCTACATAGGCTGATTACATAATAAGATGAAATAATTAAGAAAATATAAAGTTTGATTAGGTAAATAAGTTAGGCTAGTTAGATATATAAGTGATCCAAACGGCTTAAGAAATAGGTTAATTAGGCAAATGCATAGGCTAATTAGATAAAAAAATAAAAATATTAGATAATTATATAATCTAATCAGGTAAAAGGATGAGCTAGGCAGGTATATAAATAGGGCCAATCAGCTAGGCCCATAGGTTAAATAAATAAATACAAAGGCTAATCCGGCGAATCAGGTAAACCCATGAGGTTATCAAGTAACTAGATAGGCTAATTAGGGAAAGACATAGGCTGATTAGGTAAAGCGATAATCTGATTACGAAAGTATGTAGTCTAATAAACTGAATAGTTAGGCTAAATAGGTATATAAGTAGGTCAATCAGGCAAGCCTAACAGTCTAATAAATGGATACATAGGCTAATCCGGTAAATACATAGACAAATAAAATAAGCATATATCCTAATCTAGCACATACATAGATTAAAAAGGTAGAGTTTTCATTCAATAAGGTAAATAGATAGGCCAAGTAGGCAAATACATAGGCTATTAATATAAATAGATAAAGTAATTAGGTAAGAATATAGGCTAATCAACTAAATGGGTAAACTAATTAGGGAAATAGTTAGAGTAATCAGGTATAAAAATGGCTAGTCAGATAGACTGCTAAGGTAATCAGGTAAATCTATAGGCTATTTAGGCAAAGACATAGGCTAATTAGATAAACAGATGAACTAATAAGGAAAATTTATAGTCTAATCGGCCATAAATATATGCATATATGCTTATCAGGTAAATCAACAGATTAATTAGGTAAAGTAATCAGGCAATAAGCCCAACAGCCAAATGAATACACAGTTTATTAGTTTATCTATTTATCTAATTAGCCTATTTCTTTGCCTAATTAGCCTACTTACATAATCTATCTGACTAGCCTATATATATTTCCCTAAATAGTATATCTATTTATCTAATTAGCGTATGTTTTTGCCTAATTAGCCTTTCTATTTCCTGATTGCCTTATTAGTTTCCCTAACCAGACTATTTATAAATATGATAAGCTTAACTTTCTAATTAGCTTATCTATTTGTCTAATTAGCTTATGTATTTGCTAAATTAGTCTATTTACCTGCTTAGCCTATATATTTAACTAATTAGTTAATCCATTTATCTTATTAACCTATTAATTAACCTATTCTTTTACCCGATTGGACAATAACTAATTACCTGATTAACCTATACATTTCTTTAATTAGTTTATAGAGTTATCTAATTAGCCGATGTAGTGTCCTAATTAGCCTATCTATTTACCTAATTGCCTAATGAGTCTCATTACTTTATCGTTTTATCTAATTAGCCTGTCTTTGCCAAATTAGCCTATATATTTACTTAAATGCCTGTTAGGTTTACCTAACTAGCCTATTTATATGTCTGATTAGGCTATCTATTTACCTGATTAGCCTATATATTTTCCTAATTAGTATTTCTATTTATCTGATTAGCTTATGAATTTGGTAATTAGCTTGTCTATTTACCTGATTGCCTAATTACTTTACTTGATTAATTCGTGTATGTACTTAATAGGCATATATGCTTAATTTATTTGTCTATGTATTTACCGGATTAGCCTATTTAATTATTTGGCTCTTGGGCTTACCTTTTTGGCCTGTTCTTTTACCTGATTAGATTATTTATTTATCTAACTAGTTTATTCTGTTATCTAAATAGTCTATGTATTTGCCTAATTAATCTATTTTTACATGATTGTGACGACTATTTACCTGATTAGACTATAAATTTTTCTAATTATATGATGTATTTATCTAATTAGATGATGTCTGCCTAATTTGCCTATCTATTTTCCTGATTGCCTAATGGGTTTATGTGATCTGCCCACTTATACACCTGATTACACTAACTATTTACCTGATAAGACTATATATTTTCCTAATTAGTTTATCTAATTAGCCTATGTAATTGCCTAATTTGCCTACGAATTTAATTGATTGCCTGATGGGTTTATCTAGTTAGCCTATGTGTTTGCCTAATTAGCCTATCTATTTAACTGATTGCCTGATGGGTTTATCTAATGGGCCTGTTTATATAATTGATCACCCTAACTATTTACCTGATAAGACTATATATTTTCTTGATTAGCTCATCTATTAATCTAATTAGCCTATGTAAATGCCCAATTCGCCTATCTGGCGAAGATCATAGCCTATCTAGAGTAATCATAGCGTAATGCAAATGCATAGAGTAATCAGATAAATAGATAAAGGAATTAGGTAAATATATAGGCTAATTAGGTAAATATATAGGCTAGTTAGGCTAATACATAAGGGTATCCGATAAATAAATAAACTAATCAGGGAAATATATAGTGTAATCAGGTAAATAATTGGACTAATAAAGTATATAAATCGGCCAATTCGGTAAACCCATCAGGCAATCAGGTAAATCGGATAAGTAGGTTAAGTCTTTAGGTAAATATATAGGCTAATCAGTTAAAAAGATAGGCTAATCAGACAAAATAAATACGCAAATCGGGGAAAAATAATTAAACTAATTAAATAAGCATGTATGGTAATCAAGTACATAGATGGGCAAACTACATAAAATCATCAGGCAATTAGGTAAGTAATTAGCCTAATTAGGACCCTACATAAACTGATTACATAATAAGATGAAATAATTAAGAAAATATAAAGTTTGATTAGGTAAATAAGTTAGGCTAGTTAGATATATAAGTGATCCAAACGGCCTTAAAAAAATGTTAATTAGGCAAACGCATAGGCTAATTAGATAAAAAGATAAAAAAATTAGATAATTATCTAATCTAATCAGGTAAAAAAATGAGTTATGCAGGTATATAAATAGGGCCAATCAGCTAGGCCCATAGGCCAAATAAATAAATACAAAGGCTAATCCCGCGAATCAGGTAAACCCATGAGGTTATCAAGTAACTAGATAGGCTAATTAGGGAAAGACATAGGCTGATTAGGTAAAGCGATGGTCTAATTACGAAAGTATGCAGTCTAATAAGCTGAATAGTTAGGCTAAATAGGTATATAAGTAGGCCAATCAGGCAAGCCTAACAGTCTGACTTGGCCGATTTATATACTTTATTAGTCCAATTATTTACTTGATTACACTAAATATGTCCCTGATAAGTTTATTTATTTATCGGATAAGCCTAGGTATTAGCCTAACTAGCCTATATATTTACCTAATTAGCCTATATATTTACCTAATTCCTTTATCTATTTTTCTGATTACTCTATGCATTTGCATTACGCTATGATCTTCGCCAGATACGCAAATTGGGCAATTACATAGGCTAATTAGATTAATAGATGAGCTAATCAAGAAAATATATAGTCTAATCAGGTACATAGTTAGGGTGATCAGACATATAAACAGGCCCATTAGATAAACCCATCATGCAATCAGTTAAATAGATAGGCTAATTAGGCAAACACATAGCTTAACTAGATAAACCCATCAGGCAATCAATTAAATACGTAGGCGAATTAGGCAATTACATAGGCTAATTAGATAAACTAATTAGGGAAATATATAGTCTTATCAGGTAAATAGTTAGTGTAATCAGGTGTATAAGTGGGCCAATCAGATAAACCCATCAGGCAATCAGGAAAATAGATAGGCTCATTAGGCAAAGACATAATCTAATTAGATAAATACATCATATAATTAGGAAAATTTATAGGCTAATCAGGTAAATAGAACCGCTAATTAGGCAAATTCATAGGGTAATCAGATAAATTATAAAACTAAATAGGAAAATATATACTGTATTTAGGTAAATAGTTAGACTATGTAGCTAATTAAATGGGCCAATCAGGTAAACCCATGAGGCTATCAAGTAACTAGATAGAACTAGGCTAATTAGACAAAGACATAGGCTGATTAGGTAAAAAGATAAACTGCTTACGAAAGGATGTAGTCTAATAAGCTGAATAGTTAGGCTAAATAGGTATATAAGTAGGCCAATCAGGAAAGCCCAACAGTCTAATAAATAAATTCATAGGCTAATCCGGTAAATACATAGACAAAAAAAAATAAGCATATATTCTAATTAAGTGCATACATAGGTTAACCAGGTAAGGTTAAAAGGTTATCAGGTAAATAGCAAGGCCAATTAGTCAAATACACAGGCTATTTAAATAAATAGATAAAGTAATAAGGTAAATATATAGGCTAATCAGTAAATAGGTAGGCTATTTAGATATATAAATAGGCTAATCAGGTGAGCCCAAGAGCCAAAGAGGTTAATACATGGACTTATTCGGTTAATGAATAAACTAATAAAATAAGCATATATGGTAATCAAGTGCATACATAGGCAAACTAGATAGACTCATTAGGCAATTAGGTAAATAGATAGGCTAATTAGGACACTACATCGGCTAATTAGATACCTCTATAAACTAATTAGGGAAATTTATAGGTTAATCAGGTAATTAGTTAGGCTAGTTAGGTATATAATTTGTCCAATCGGGTAAAATAATAGGTTACACCTAATGCAGATGCTACAGCTACTAAGGCTACTACACCTACTACACTTAGTAAACCTTTTACACTCACTACAGCTTCTACAGGAACCACAGCTTCTAGACGTAGTACACTTACTACAGCTACTACAGTTACTATAGCTCTTACACTTACTACAGATACTACAGCTACTACACGTTCTCCACTTACTACAGCTACAACACTTACTACACTTACTACAGCTACTACACTTTCTACAGTTACTACAGCTCCTACAATTGCTACACTTACTACAGCTACTACAGATACTTGAGCTACTACAGATATTACAGCAACTACAGATACTACAGGTACTAAAGCTACTACAGCTGCAACACTTACTACACATACTACAGTTGCTACACTTACTACACCTACTACAGCTACTACAGCTGCAACACTTACTACACATACTACAGCTACTACACTTACTACACCTACTACCATCACTAAAGCTGATACACTTACTACACCCACTATACCTACTACGGCTACTACAGCCACTACGTTTACTACACTTACTACAGATACTTCGCTTAGTACACTTAACTCCTCTACTACACCTTCTACACCTACTACAGCTACTACACTTACTACAGCTCTTAAACTTACTAAAGATACTACTGTTACTACACGTTTTAAACTTAATACAGCTACTGCAGCTTGTACACTTACTACTTTTACTACAGTTACTACAGCTACTACGCGTTCTTCTTTTACTACAGCTACTACACTTACTACATTGACTACAGCTACTACACTTACTGCAGATACTATACTTACTACAGTCACTACACTTACTTCACATACTACACCTCCTTCAGCCACTAAACTTACTGCACCCACTAAACTTGCTACAGCCTCTACACTTACTACTGTTACCACAGCTACTACACTTACTACAGCTACTACACTTATTACAACTACTACACTTACTACACTCACTACACTTACTGCACTTACTACAGCTACTACAGATACTACAGCTACTACCGATATTACAGCTACTATAGCTACTACACCTACTACAGTTAGTACATTTACTGCAGCTACTACACTTACTACAGCTACTACAGCTACTACCCCTACTAGAGAAACTACAGGTACTACAGCTACTGCACAAACTACCCTTACTACACTTACTACAGCTACTAAACTTACTACACTTACTAAAGCTACTACACATACTACAAATACTACAACTACCACAGTTACAATAGCTACTATAGATACTACAGCTACCACACCTAATACACCTGCTACATCTACTATACCTACTACACCTACTACACTTTGTACAGCTTTTACACTTACTACATGTAGTACACTTACTACAGCTACTACAACTACTACAGCGTCCACGCGTACAACACTTACTACAGCTACTACACTTACTACAGCTCCTACACTTACTAGAGATACTACTGCTACTACACGTTTTATACTTAATACAGCTACCGCAGCCTTTACACTTACTACACTTACTACACTTACTACACTTACTACACTTACTACGGCTAATACACTTACTACACCTACTACACCTACTACACTTACTGCAGCTACTACACTTACTACGGCTAGTACACTTACTACAGCTACTACAGCTACAACAGCTTCTACACGTACTATACTTACTACAGCTACTACACTTACTACAGCTCTTACACTTACTACTAATACTACAGCTACTACACGTTCTACACTTACTACAGGTACAACAGCTTCTACACCTACTACACTTATTACAGTCACTACAGCTTCTACACTGTTTTGTTTTACTACAGCTACTACACTTACTACACTTACTACAGATACTACACTTATTACAGATACTACTTTTACTACAGTCACTACACTTACTGCGCCTACTACACTTACTACCGCCACTACTCTTACTGCACCTACTACACTTGCTACAGCGACTACACATACTACAGTTATAACAGCTACTACATATACTACAGCTACTACAGCTACTACAGCTAAAAAACTTACTACACATAGTACAGTTGTAGTAAGTGTAGTAGCTGTGGTAAGTGTACTAAGCGGAGTAGCTGTAGTAAGTGTAGTAAGCGTAGTTGCTATAGTAGCTGTAGTAAGTGTAGTAGCTGTAGTAAGTGTAGAAGCTGTAGTGATGGTAGTAGATGTAGTAAGTGTAGTAGCTGTAGTATGTGTACTAAGTGTTGCAGCTGTAGTAGCTGTAGTAGGTGTAGTAATTATAGTAACTGTAATATGTTTAGTAAGTGTTGCAGCTGTAATAGCTTTATTTGCAGTAATATCTGTAGTAGCTGTAATATCTGTATTAGGTTTAGTATCTGAAGTAGCTGTAGTAAGTGCAGCAAGTGTAGTAAGTGTAGTAAGTGAAGTAGTTGTGATAAGTTTAGTAGCTGTAGTAAGTGTAGTAGCTGTTGTAACTGTAGTAAGTTTATTGGCTGTAGCAAGTGTAGTAGGTGCAGTAAGTGTAATGATTGTAGTGAGGGAAGTTTCTGTAGTAAGTGTAGTAGCTGTAGTAAGTGTAGTAAGTGTAGAAGCTGTAGTAGCTGTAGTAAGTGTAGTAAATGTAGGAGCTGTAGCATCTGTAGTAGCTGTAGTAAGTGTACTTCGTGTAGAAGCTATAGTTCCATTTGAAGCTGTAGTAAGTGTAGAAGCTGTACAAAGTGTAGTAAGTGTAGTAGCTTTAGTAGCTGTAGCATCTGTATTAGGTGTAATAGCTGTAGTAGTTGTAGTAGCATTAGTAACTTTAGTACGTGTAGTACTTGTAGTAAGTGTAGTAGCTGTATTAAGCCTAGTAAGTGTACTAGCTGTAGTAAGTGCAGTAAGTGTAACAAAAGTAGTAGCTGTAGTACCTGTAGTATCTGTAGTAGGCGTAGTAGCTGCAGTAAGTGTAGCAGCTGTAGTAAGTGTAGTAACTGTAGTAGGTGTACTAGCTGTAGTAAGTTTAGTAGCTGTAGTAAGTGTAGTAAGTGTAGAAGCTGTAGTAGCTGTAGTAAGTGTAGTAAATGTAGGAGCTGTAGCAACTGTAGTAGCTGTAGTAAGTGTACTTCGTATAGAAGCTATAGTTCCATTTGAAGCTTGTACTAAGTGTAGAAAATGTACTAAGTGTAGTAGGTGTAGTAGCTTTAGTAGCAGTAGCATCTGTATTAATTGTAATAGCTGTAGTAGCCGTAGAAGCTGTAGTAAGTGTATTAGGTGTAGTACTTTTAGTAAGTGTAGTAGCTGTAGTAAGCGTAGTTAGTGTAGTAGCTGTAGTAAGTGTAGTAAATGTAGCAAGTGTAGTAGCTGTGGTACCTGTAGTATCTGTAGTAGGCATAGTAGCTGTAGTAAGTGTAGTAGCTAAAGTAAGTGTAGTAACTGTAGTAGGTGTAGTAGCTGTAGGAAGTGTAGTGGCTGTACTAACTGTAGTAGCTGTAGTGATAGTAGTAGATTAAGTAAGTATAGTAGCTGTAGTATGTGTAGTAAGTGTTGCAGCTGTAGTAGCTTTAGTAGCTGTAGTATCTATAGTAGCTGTAATATCTATAGTAGCTGTAGTATCTGTAGTAGCTGTATTAAGTGCAGTAAGTGTAGAAGTGTTAATAACTGTAATAGCTGTAGTAAGTATAGTAGCTGTTGTAACTGTGGTAAGTGTTTTAGCTGTAGCAAGTGTAGAGGTGCAGTAAGTGCAGTGGCTGTAGGAAGTGTAGTAGGTTGAGTAAGTGTAGTGACTGTAGCATGTATAGTATGTGTAGTAAGTGTAGTAGCTGTAGTAAGTGTAGTAAGTTTAGTAGCCGTATTAAAAGTAGAACGTGTAGTAGCTGTTCTAACTGTAGTAAGTGTAGTAAGTGTACTAGCTGCAGTAGCTGTATTAAGTGTAAAACGTGTAGTAGCAGTAGTATCTGTAGTAAGTGTAAGAGCTGTAGTAAGTGTAGTACCTGTAGTAAGTGTAGTAGGTGTAGTAGCAGTATTAGCTATAGTAGCTGTAGTAACTGTAGTAGTTGTAGTATTTGTAGTAAGTGTGGTACGTCTAGTAGCTTTAGTAAGTGTAGTAAGTTTAGTGGCTGTAGGAAGTGTAGTAAGTGTAGTTTCAACAGTAGCTGTAGTACCTGTAGTATCTGTAGTAGGGGTAGTAGCTTTAGTAGCTGTAGTAAGTGTAGTAGCTGCAGTTAATGTAGTAACTGTAGTAGGTGTAGTAGCTGTGGTAAGTGTAGTAAGTGTAGTAGCTCTGGTAAAGTGTACTAAGCAGATTAGCTGTAGTAAGTGTAGTAAGCGTAGTTGCTGTAGTAGCTGTAGTAAGTGTAGTGGCTGTAGAAAGTGTAGTAGCTTTTATAACTGTAGTAAGTGTAGTGGCCGTAGAAAGCGTAGTAGGTGCAGTAAGCGTAGTGGCTGTAGGAAGTGTAGTAGGTGCAGTAAGTGTAGTGACTGTAGTATGTGTAGTATCTGTAGTAACTGTAGTAAGTGTAAAAGATGTAGTAGCTGTAGTAAGTGTAGAACGTGTAGTAGCTTTAGTATCAGTAGTAAGTGTAAGAGCTCTAGTAAGTGTAGTAGCTGTAGTAAGTGTAGTACGTGTAGAAGCTGTAGTAGCTGTAGTAGCTGTAGTAAGTGTACTAGCTGTAGTAAGTGTAGTAGCTGCAGTAAGTGTAGTAGGTGTAGTAGGTGTAGTAAGTGTTGTAGCTGTAGTAAGTGTAGTAGCTGTAGTAAGTGTAGTAAGTGTAGTAGCTGTAGTGAAAGTTGATCGTGTAGTAGCTGTAGTAACTGTAGTAACTGTAGTAAGTGTAGAAGCTGTAGTAGCTGTAGTAAGTGTAGTAAATGTAGGAGCTGTAATAACTGTAGTAAGTATAGTAGCTGTAGTAAGTGTAGTAAGTGTAGTAAGTGTAGTAGCTGTAGTAAGTGTAGAACGTGTAGTAGCTCTAGTATCTGTAGTTAGTGTAAGAGCTATAGTAACTGTAGTTGCTGTAGTAAGTGTACTACGTTTAAAACCTGTAGTTCCTGTAGAAGCTGTAGTAAGTCTAGTAGCTGTACTAAGTGTAGTAGGTTTAGTAGCTGTAACATCTGTATTAGATTTAGTAGCTGTAGTAGCTGTAGTAAGTGTACTAGCAAAACTAAGTGTAGTAGCTGCAGTAAGTGTAGTAGGTGTAGTAGGTGTAGTAAGTTTAGTAAATGTAGGAGCTGTAATAACTGTAGTAAGTGTAGTAGCTGTAGTAAGTTTAGTAAGTGTAGTAGCTGTAGTAAGTGTAGAACGTGTAGTAGCTCTAGTATCTGTAGTTAGTGTAAGAGCTGAGTAACTTGAGTTGCCGTAGTAAGTGTACAACGTGTAAAAGCTGTAGTTCCTGTAAAAGCTGTAGTAAGCTCTCATAAGCTGCTACAGCTACTATACTTACTACACCTACTACACTTAGTACAGCTACTACACTAACTACATCTAGTACATTTACTACAGCTACTACAGCTACTACAGCTTCCACACGTACTACCCTTACTTTAGCTACTACACTTCCTGCAGCTTCTAGATTACTCCAGATATTACTGATACTACACGTTTTACACTTAATACACCTACTGCAGCTTGTACACTTACTACACTTACTACAGTGCCTAGATCTACTACACGTTCTACTTTTACTACAGCTACTACACTTACTACACTTACTACAGCTACTACACTTACTACGGATACTATACTTACTACGGTCACTACACTTACTGTACCTACTACACTTCGTACAGCAACAACACTGACTGCACCTACTACACCTGCTACAGCCACTACACTTACTACAGTTACAACAGCTACAACACTTACTACTGCTACTACACTTATTACAACTTCGACACTTTTTACACTCACTACACTTACTGCATTTACTACAGCTACTACAGACACTACAGCTACTACAGGTAATACAGCTGCTACATATCTACACCTACTAAAGCTACTACAACTGCAACACTTACTACACATACTACAGTTACTACACTTACTAAACTTACTACAGCTACTACACTTACTACTGTTACTACAACTACTATACTTACTACAACTACTACACCTACTGCAGTTACTAAAGCTACTACACCTACTACACTTAGTACGGCAACTACACTTACTATAGCTTGTACAGGAACTACAGCTTCTACACGAAGTACACTTACTACCGCTACTAAAGCTACTACACGTTCTACCTTTACTACAGCTACTACAGTTACTACACTTACTACAGCTACTACACTTACTACACCTACGACAGCTACTACAGCTTCAAAATTTACTACTACAGCTACTACACCTAATACAGATGGTACAGCTACCAGCTACCAAACCTACTACACCTATTACACTTAGTACAGCTACTAGACTTACTACAGCTTCTACAGGAACTACAGCTTCTACACGTAGTACACTTATTACAGCTACTACAGTTACTACAGCTTTTACACTTACTACAGCTACTACACGTTCTACACTTACTACAGCTACTAAACTTACTACACTTACTACAGCTACTACACTTACTACACTTATTACAGTTACTACAGGTCATACATTTACTACAATTACTACAGCTACTACAGCTTCTACACTTATTACACTTACTACGGTTACTACAGCTACTACACTTCTACTTTTGCTACAGCTACTAGACGTACTACACTTACTACAAATACTACAACTACTACAGTTACTACAGCTACTATAGCTACTGCAGAAACTACACTTACTACACTTCCTACGGCTACTAAACTTACTACACTTACTAAAGCTACTAGACGTACTACACTTACTACAAATACTACAACTACTACAGTTACTACACTTACTAGAGCTACTACAGCTACTACCCCTACTACAGATACTACAGTTACTACAGCTACTGCAGAAACTACACTTACTACACTTCCTACAGCTACTAAACTTACTACACTTACTAAAGCTACTAGACGTACTACACTTACTACAAATACTACAACTACTACAGTTACTACAGCTACTATAGCTACTACAGCTACTACACCTAATACAGCTGCTACAGCTACTTTACGTACTACACCTACTACACTTACTACAGCTACTACACTTACTACAGCTCTTACACTTATATAATCTATTCAGGTAAAAGAATGAGCTAGGCAGGTATATAAATAGGGCAAATCAGCTAGGCCCATAGGCCAAATAAATAAATACAAAGGCTAATGCGGCGAATCAGGTAAACCCATGAGGTTATCAAGTAACTAGATAGGCTAATTAGGGAAAGACATAGGCTGATTAGGTAAAGCGATAATCTGATTACGAAAGTATGTAGTCTAATAAGCTGAATAGTTAGGCTAAATAGGTATATAAGTAGGCCAATCAGGCAAGCCTAACAGTCTAATAAATGGATACATAGGCTAATCCGGTAAATACATAGACAAATAAAATAAGCATATATCCTAATCTAGCACATACATGGATTAAAAAGGTAGAGTTTTCATTCAATAAGGTAAATAGATAGGCCAAGTAGGCAAATACATAGGCTATTAACATAAATAGATAAAGTAATTAGGTAAGAATATAGGCTAATCAAGTAAATGGGTAAACTAATTAGGGAAATAGTTAGAGTTATCAGGTATATAAATGGCGAGTCAGATACACTGGTAAGGTAATCAGGTAAATCTATAGGCTAATTAGGCAAAGACATAGGCTAATTAGATAAACAGATGAACTAATAAGGAAAATTTATAGTCTAATCGGCCATAAATATATGCATATATGCTTATTAGGTACATCAACAGATTAATTAGGTAAAGTAATCAGGCAATAAGCCCAACAGCCAAATGAATACACAGTTCAATTAGTTTATCTATTTATCTAATTAGCCTATTTCTTTGCCTAATTAGCCTACTTACATAACTGGCTAGCCTATCTATCTATCTTACTAGCCTATATATTTCCCTAAATAGTATATCTATTTATTTAATTAGCGTATGTTTTTGCCTAATTAGCTTTTCTTTTTCCTGATTGCCTTATTAGTTATCCTGACCAGACCATTTATAAACATGATAAGCTTAACTTTCTAATTAGCTTATCTATTTGTCTAATTAGATTATGTATTTGCTAAATTAGTCTATTTACCTGCTTAGCTTATATATTTAACTAATTAGTTGATTTATTTATCTTATTAACCTATTAATTAACCTATTCTTTTAACCGATTGGACAATAACTAATTACCTGATTAACCTATACATTTCCCTAATTAGTTTATAGAGTTATCTAATTAGGCGATGTAGTGTCCTAATTAGCCTATCTATTTACCTAATTGCCTAATGAGTCTCATAATTTTATCGTTTTATCTAATTAGCCTGTCTTTGCCAAATTAGCCTATATATTTACTTAAATGCCTGTTAGGTTTACCTAACTAGCCTATTTATATGTCTGATTAGGCTATCTATTTACCTGATTAGCCTATATATTTTCCTAATTAGTTTATAGAGTTATCTAATTAGCCGATGTAGTGTCGTAATTAGCCTATCTATTTACCTAATTGATTAATGAGTCAGTCTAGTTTGTCTATGTATGCACTTGATTACCATATATGCTTATTTTATTAGTTTATTCATTAACCGGATTAGTCCATGTATTAACCTCTTCGGCCTCTGGGCTCACCTGATTAGCCTATTTATATATCTGACTAGCCTACCTATTTACTGATTAATCTATATTCTTACCTAATTACTTTATCTATTTATGTTAATAGCCTATGTATTTGCGTAATTGGCCTATGTATTTACCTGATTGCCTTATAACCTTACCTGATTAACCTATCTATGCACTAGATTAGGATATATGCTTATTTTTTTTGTCTACGTATTTACCGGATTAGCCTATGTATTTATTTATTAGACTGTTGGGCTTGCCTGATTGGCCTACTTATATACCTATTCAGCCTAACTATTTAGCTTATTAGACTACATGTTTTCGTAATTAGATTATCGCTTTACCTAATCAGCCTATGTCTTTCCCTAATTAGCCTATCTAGTTACTTAATAACCTCATGGGTTTACCTGCTTCGGCGGATTAGCCTTTGTATTTATTTATTTGGCCTATGGGCCTAGCTGATTGGCCCTATTTATATACCTGCCTAGCTCATCCTTTTACCTGATTAGATTATATAATGATTTAGATTTTTTATCTTTTTATCTAATTAGCCATGCGTTTGCCTAATTAACCCTTCTTTAGGCCGTTTGGATCACTTATATATCTAACTAGCCTAACTTATTTATCTAATCAAACTTTATATATTCTTAATTATTTCATCTTATTATTTAATCATCCTATGTAGGGTCCTAGTTACGCTAATTACTTACCTAATTGCCTGATGATCTTATGTAGTTTGCCCCTCTATGTACTTGATTACCATACATGCTTATTTCATTAGCTTAATTATTTTTTCCCGATTTGCGTATTTATTTGTCTGATTAGCCTATCTTTTTAACTGATTAGCCTATATATTTACCTAAAGACAACTTCCTTATCCGATTTACCTGATTGCCTACTGGGTTTACCGAATTGGCCAATTTATATACTTTATTAGTCCAATTATTTACCTGATTACACTAAATATGTCCTTTATTAGTTTATTTATTTATCGGGTAAGCCTATGTATTTGCCTAACTAGCCTATATATTTACCTAATTAGCCTATATATTTACCTAATTCCTTTATCTATTTATCTGATTACTCTATGCATTTGCATTACGCTATGATTACTCTAGATACGCTATGATCTTCGCCAGATAGGCGAATTGGGCAATTACATAGGCTAATTAGATTAATAGATAAGCTAATCAAGAAAATATATAGTCTAATCAGGTACATAGTTAGGGTGATCATATATATAAACAGGCCCATTAGATAAACCCATCATGCAATCAATTAAATACGTAGGCGAATTAAAAAATTACATAAGCTAATTAGATAAACTAATTAGGGAAATATATAGTCTTATCAGGTAAATAGTTAGTGTAATCAGGTGTATAAGTGGGCCAATCAGATAAACCCATCAGGCAATCAGGAAAATAGATAGGCTAATTAGGCAAAGACATAATCTAATTAGATAAATACATCATATAATTAGGAAAATTTATAGGCTAATCAGCTAAATAGAACCGCTAATTAGGCAAATGCATAGGGTAATCGGATAAACTAATAAACTAAATAGGAAAATAAATACCGTATTGAGGTAAATAGTTATACTATTCAGCTATGTAAATGGGCCAATCAGGTAAACCCATGAGGCTATCAAGTAACTAGATAGGCTAATTAGGAAAAGACATAGTCTGATTAGGTAAAGAGATAAACTGCTTACGAAAGGATGTAGTCTAATAAGCTGAATAATTAGGCTAAATAGGTATATAACTAGGCCAATCTTGAAAGCCCAACAGTCTAATAAATAAATTCATAGGCTAATCCGGTAAATACATAGACAAAAAAAATAAGCATATATTCTAATTAAGTGCATACATAGATTAAAAAGGTAGAGTTTTCATTGAAAAAGGTAAATAGATAGGCCAAGTAGGCAAATACATAGGCTATTTAAATAAATAGATAAAGTAATAAGGTGAATATATAGGCTAATATGTAAATAAGTAGGCTATTCAGATACATAAAGAGGCTAATCAGGTGAGCCCAACAGCCGAAGAGATCAATACATGGACTAATCCGGTTAATGAATAAACTAATGAAATAAGCATATATGGTAATCAAGTGCATACATAGGCAAACTAGATAGACTCATTAGGCAATTAGGTAAATAGATAGGCTAATTAGGACACTACATCGGCTAATTAGATACTTCTATAAACTAATTAGGGAAATGTATAGGTTAATCAGGTAATTAGTTAGGCTAGTTAGGTATATAATTTTTCCAATCGGGTAAAATAATAGGTTACACCTAATACAGATGCTACAGCTACTAGGGCTACTACACCTACTACACTTAGTACAGCTACTACACTCACGACAGCTTCTACAGGAACTACAGCTTCTAGACGTAGTACACTTACTACATCTACTACAGTTACTACAGCTCTTACACTGACTAACGATACTACAGCTACTACACTTACTACACTTACTACAGCTACTACACTTACTACAGTTACTACAGCTCCTACATTTGCTACAATACTAATGCTACTACATCTTCTAAACTTACTACACTTATTACAGTTACTACAGCTATTACACGTTCTACTTTTACTACAGCTACTACACTTACTACAAATACTACACTTAAAACAGTCACTACACTTAGTGCACCTACTACACTTTCTACAGGAAATACACTTACTACAGTTACAACAGCTACTACACTTACTAAAGATACTACGCTTATTACAACTACTACACTTACTACACCTACTACACTTGCTACAGCCAATACACTTACTACAGTTACAACAGCTACTAGACTTACTAAAGCTAATGCACTTATTACAACTACTATACTTACTACACTTACTACACTTACTACACTTACTGCACTTACTACAGCTACTACAGATACTTGAGCTACTACAGATGTTCCAGCTACTACAGATACTACAGCTACTAAAGCTACTACAGCTGCATTACTTACTACACATACTACAGTTACTACACTTACTACACCTACTAAAGCTACTACAGCTGCAACACTTACTACACATACTACAGCTACTACACTTACTACACCTACTACCATCCCTGAAGCTCCTACACTTACTACACCCACCACACCTACTACGGCTACTACAGCCACTACGTTTACTACATTTACTACAGCTACTCCGCTTAGTATACTTAACACCGCTTCTACACCTTCTACACTCACTACAGCTACTACACTTGATACACCTACTACAACTATTACAGCTAAAACAGTTACTTCATCTACTACACTTATTACAGCTACTACACTTACTACAGCTACTACTGTTACTACACGTTTTACACTTAATACAGCTACTGCAGCTTGTACACTTACTACACTTACTACAGTTACTACAGCTACTACGCGTTCTACTTTTACTACAGCTACTACACTGACTACATTTACTACAGCTACTACACTTACTACAGATACTATACTTACTACAGTCACTACACTTACTGCACCTACTACACCTCCTACTGCCACTACACTTACTGCACCCACTAAACTTGCTACAGCCTCTACACTTACTACTGTTACCACAGCTACTACACTTACTACAGCTACTACACTTATTACAACTACTACACTTACTACACTTACTACACTTACTGCACTTACAGCTACTACCGACATTACAGCTATTACAGCTACTACACCTACTACAGTTACTACATTTACTGCAGCTACAACACTTACTACAGCTACTACAGCTACTACCTTTACTAGACAAACTACAGGTACTACAGCTACTGCAGAAACTACCCTTACTACACTTACTACAGCTACTAAACTTACTACACTTACTAAAGCTACTACACTTACTACAAATACTACAACTACTGCAGTTACAACAGCTACTATAGCTACTACAGCTACCACACCTAATACAGCTGCTACAGCTACTATACCTTCTACACCTACTACACTTTGTACAGCTTTTACACTTACTACATGTAGTACACTTACTACAGCTACTACAACTACTACAGCGTCTACGCGTACTACACTTACTACAGCTACTACACTTACGACAGCTCCTACACTTACTAGAGATACAACTGCTACTACACGTTTTATACTTAATCCAGCTACTGCAGCTTTAACACTTACAACACTTACTACACTTACTACACTTACTACGGCTACAACACTTACTACACCTACTACACTTACTGCAGCTACTACACTTACTACAGCTAGTACACTTACTACAGCTACTACAGCTCCTACAGCTTCTACACGTACTATACTTACTACAGCTACTACACTTACTACAGCTCTTACACTTACTACTGATACTACAACTACCACACGTTCTACACTTACTACAGGTACAACAGCTTCTACACTTATTAAAGTCACGACACCTACTACACCATTTACTTTTACTACACCTACTACACTTACAACACTTACTACAGCAACTACACTTACTACAGATACTACACTTACTACAGTCACTACACTTACTGCGCCTACTACACTTGCTACAGCCACTACACTTACTACAGTTACAACAGCTACTACATATACTACAGCTACTAAAGCTACTACAGCTGAAAAACTTACTACACATAGTACAGTTGTAAGAAGTGTAGTAAGTGTAGTAGCTGTGTAATGGAACTAAGCGAAGTAGCTGTAGTAAGTGAAGTAAGCGTAGTTGCTATAGTAGCTGTAGAAAAAGTAGTAGCTGTAGTGATGGTAGTAGATGTAGTAAATGTAGTAGCTTTAGTGATGGTAGTAGATGTAGTAAGTGTAATAGCTGTAGTATGTGTAATAAGTGTTGCAGCTGTAGTAGCTGTAGTAGGTGTAATAATTATAGTAACTGTAGTATGTGTAGTAGCTGTAGTAAGTGTAGTGGCTGTAGTAACTATAGTAGCTGTAGTGAGTGTAGTAGCTGTAGTAAGTGTAGTAGGTGTAATAGGTATAGTAGCTGTAGCAGCTGTATTAGGTGTAGTAGCTCTAGTTGCTATAGTAGCTGAAGTAACTGCAGTAGTCGTAGTATTTGTAGTAAGTGTAGTACGTCTAGTAGCTTTAGTAAGTGTAGTAAATTTAGTAGCTGTAGTAAGTGTAGTAAGTGTAGTTTCTGCAGTTGCTGTAGTACCTGTAGTATCTGTAGTAGGGGTAGTAGCTGTAGTAGCTGTAGTAAGTATAGTAGCTGCAGTAAATGTAGTAACTGTAGTAGGTGTAGTAGCTATAGTAAGTGTAGTAACTGTAGTAGGTGTAATAGTTGTAGTAAGTGTAGTAAGCGTAGTTGCTGTAGTAGCTGTGATAAGTGTAGAGGCTGTAGTAAGTGTAGCAGCTGTTATAACTGTAGTAAGTGTAGAGGCTGTAGCAAGTGTAGTAGGTGCAGTAAGTGTAGTGACTTTAGTATGTGTAGTATCTGTATTAAGTGCAGTAGCTGTAGGAAATGTAGTAAGTGTAGTACTGTAGTAGAAGGAGAACGTGTAGTAGCTGTAGTTACTGAAGTAAGTGTAAGAGCTCTAGTAAGTGTAGCAGCTGTAGTAAGTGTAGTACGTTTAGAAGCTGTAGTAGCTGTAGTAGTTGTAGTACGTGTACTAGCTGTAGTAAGTGTAGTAGCTGCAGTAAGTGTAGTAGGTGTAGTAGCTGTAGTAAGTGTAGTAAGTGTAGTAGCTGTAGTGATAGTAGAACGTGTAGTAGCTGTAGTAAATATAGTAACTGTAGTAAGTGTAGAAGCTGTAGTAGCTGTAGTAAGTGTAGTAAATGTAGGAGCTGTAATAACTGTAGTAAGTTTAGTAGCTGTAGTAAGTGTAGTAGCTGTAGTAAGTGTAGAACGTGTAGTAGCTGTAGTAAGTGTAGTAAATGTAGGAGCTGTAATAACTGTAGTAAGTGTAGTAGCTGTAGTAAGTGTAGAAGCTGTAGTAGCTGTAGTAAGTGTAGTAAATGTAGGAGCTTTAATAACTGTAGTAAGTGTAGTAGCTGTAGTAAGTGTAGTAAGTGTAGTAGCTGTAGTAAGTGTAGAACGTGTAGTAGCTCTAGTATCTGTAAGTAGTGTAAGAGCTGTAGTAACTGTAGTTGCTGTAGTAAGTGCACTAAGTGTAAAAGCTGTAGTTTTTGTGAAGCTGTAGTAACCTGTAGTAAGCTGCTACTGTACACTAGCCATTTATATACCTGATTACTCTAACTATTTCCCTAATTAGTTTACCCATTTACTTGATTAGCCTATATTCTTACCTAATTACTTTATCTATTTATATTAATAGCCTATGTATTTGCCTACTTTGCGTATCTATTTACCTTATTGAATGAAAACTCTACCTTTTTAATCTATGTATGTGCTAGATTAGGATATATGCTTATTTTATTTGTCTATGTATTTACCGGATTAGCCTATGTATCCATTTATTAGACTGTTAGGCTTGCCTGATTGGCCTACTTATATACCTATTTAGCCTAACTATTCAGTTTATTAGACTACATACTTTCGTAATCAGATTATCGCTTTACCTAATCAGCCTATCTCTTTCCCTAATTAGCCTATCTAGTTACTTGATAACCTCATGGGTTTACCTGATTCGCCGGATTAGCCTTTGTATTTATTTATTTAACCTATGGGCCTAGCTGATTGGCCCTATTTATATACCTGCCTAGCTCATCCTTTTACCTGATTAGATTATATAATTATCTAATATTTTTATTTTTTTATCTAATTAGCCTATGCATTTGCCTAATTAACCTATTTTTTAAGCCGTTTGGATCACTTATATATCTAACTAGCCTAACTTATTTACCTAATCAAACTTTATATTTTCTTAATTATTTCATCTTATTATGTAATCAGCCTATGTAGGGTCCTAATTAGGCTAATTACTTACCTAATTGCCTGATGATTTTATGTAGTTTGCCCATCTATGTACTTGATTACCATACATGCTTATTTCATTAGTTTAATTATTTTTCCCCGATTTGCGTATTTATTTTGTCTGATTAGCCTATCTTTTTAACTGATTAGCCTATATATTTACCTAAAGACTTAACCTACTTATCCGATTTACCTGATTGCCTGATGGGTTTACCGAATTGGCCGATTTATATACTTTATTAGTCCAATTATTTACCTGATTACACTATATATTTCCCTGATTAGTTTATTTATTTATCGGATAAGCCTATGTATTAGCCTAACTAGCTTATATATTTACCTAATTAGCCTATATATTTACCTAATTCCTTTATCTATTTATCTGATTACTCTATGCATTTGCATTACGCTATGATTACTCTAGATACGCTATGATCTTCGTCAGATAGGCGAATTGGGCAATTACATAGGCTAATTAGATTAATAGATGAGCTAATCAAGAAAATATATAGTCTAATCAGGTAAATAGTTAGGGTGATCAATTATATAAACAGGCCCATTAGATAAACCCATCAGGCAATCAGTTAAATAGATGGGCTAATTAGGCAAACACATAGGGTAACTAGATAAACCCATCAGGTAATCAATTAAATACCTAGGCGAATTAGGCAATTACTTAGGCTAATTAGATAAACTAATTAGGGAAATATATAGTCTTATCAGGTAAATAGTTAGTGTAATCAGGTGTATAAGTGGTCACATCAGATAAACCCATCAGGGAATCAGGAAAATAGATAGGCAAGTTAGGGAGACATCATCTAATTAGATAAATACATCATATAATTAGAAAAATTTATAGTCTAATCAGGTAAATAGTTGTCACAATTATGTAAAAATAGATTAATTAGGAAAATACATAGACTATTTAGATAACAGAATAAACTAGTTAGATAAATAAATAATCTAATCAGGTAAAAGAACAGGCCAAAACGGTAAGCCCAAGAGCCAAATAATTAAATAGGCTAATCCGGTAAATACATAGACAAATAAATTAAGCATATATGCTTATTAAGTACATACAAGAATTAATCAGGTAAAGTAATTAGGCAATCAGGTAAATAGACAAGCCAATTAGGGAATTCATAAGCTAAGCAGATAAATAGAAATACTAATTAGGAAAATATATAGGCTAATCAGGTAAATAGATAGCCTAATCAGACATATAAATAGGCTAGTTAGGTAAACCTAACAGGCATTTAAGTAAATATATAGGCTAATTTGGCAAAGACAGGCTAATTAAATAAAACGATAAAGTAATGAGACTCATTAGGCAATTAGGTAAATAGATAGGCTAATTAGGACACCACATCGGCTAATTAGATAACTCTATAAACTAATTAGGGAAATGTATAGGTTAATCAGGTAATTAGTTAGGCTAGTCAGGTATATAAATTGTCCAATCGGGTAAAAGAATAGGTTAATTAATAGGTTAATTAGATAAATGGATCGACTAATTAGTTAAATATATAGGCTAAGCAGGTAAATAGACTAATTTAGCAAATACATAAGCTAATTAGACAAATAGATGAGCTAATTAGAAAGTTAGGCTAGTCATGTTTATAAATGGTCTGGTCAGGAAAACTCATAAGGCAATCAGGAAATAGAAAGGCTAATTAGGGAAAAACATACGCTAATTAGATAAATAGATATACTATTTAGGGAATATATATAGGCTAGTCAGATAGATAGATAGGCTAGCCAGTTATGTAAGTAGGCTAATTAGGCAAAGAAATAGGCTAATTAGATAAATAGATAAACTAATTAAACTGTGTATTCATTTGGCTGTTGGGCTTATTGCCTAATTACTTTACCTAATTAATCTGTTGATTTACCTGATAAGCATATATGCATATATTTATGTCCGATTAGACTATAAATTTTCCTTATTAGTTCATCTGTTTATCTCATTAGCCTATGTCTTTGCCTAATTAGCCTATAGATTTACCTGATTACCTTAGCAGTCTATCTGACTAGCCATTTATATACCTGATTACTCTAACTATTTCCCTAATTAGTTTACCCATTTACTTGATTAGCCTATTTTCGTACCTAATTACTTTAGCTATTTATGTTAATAGCCTATGTATTTGCCTACTTGGCCTATCTATTTACCTTATTGAATGAAAACTCTACCTTTTTAATCTATGTATGTACTAGATTAGGATATATGCTTATTTTATTTGTCTATGTATTTACCGTTTTAGCCTATGTATTTGTTTATTAGACTGTTGGGCTTGTCTGATTAACCTACTAATATACCTATTTAGTCTAACTATTCAGCTTATTAGACGACATGCTTTTGTAATCAGATTATCGCTTTACCTAATCAGCCTATGTCTTTCCCTTATTAGCCTATCTAGTTACTTGATAACCTCATGGGTTTACCTGATTCGCCGGATTAGCCTTTGTATTTATTTATTTGGCCTATGGGCCTAGGTGATTGGCCCTATTTATATACCTGCATAACTCATCCTTTTACCTGATTAGATTATATAATTATCTAATTTTTTTATCTTTTTATCTAATTAGCCTATGCGTTTGCCTAATTAACCTATTTCTTAAGCCGTTTGGATCACTTATATATCTAACTAGCCTAACTTATTTAGTTAATCAGACTTTATATTTTCTTAATTATTTTATCTTATTATGTAATCAGCCTATAAAGGGTCCTAATTAGGCTAATTACTTACCTAATTGCCTGATGATTTTATGTAGATTGCCCATCTATGTACTTGATTACCATACATGCTTATTTCACTAGTTTAATTATTTTTCCCCGACTTGCGTATTTATTTTCTAAGTAGCCTATCTTTTGAACTGATTAGCCTTTATATAGTATATAGTACGTCTAGTAAGTTTAGTAGGCGCAGAAAAGGGTCAGTAGTTAGTGTATGACCCCATAAAATGTCCTGCCATGTCGGGCATCTGGGCTTAAAAGTGACTGTAGTGAATTGGACAAACAGAAGTAGCTGCAGTAAGTGTAGTAAGTGTAGTAGCTGTAGTATGTGTGGTAAGTGTAGTAAGTGTAGTAGCTGTTGTAAGTGTAGTAAGTGTAGTAGCTGTAGTTGCTGTAGTAGCTGTAGTAAGTGTAGTAAGTGTAGTAAGTGTAGTAAGTGTAGTAGCTGTAGTAATATTAGTACCTGTAGTATCTGTAGTAAAAGTAGGATCAGTAGTAAGTGTAGTGGCTGTTGTAGCTGTAGTAAGTGTAGTAAGTGTGGTAGCTGCAGTAAGTTTAGTAAGTGCGGTAAGTGTAGTAAATGTGGTAAATGTAGTACCTGCAGTATCTGTAGTAAGTGTAGTAGCTGTAGTAAGTGTAGCATGTGTAGTAAGTGTACTACCTGTAGTAAGTGTAGTAAGTGTAGTAAGTGTAGTAGCTGTAGTAAGTGTATTAAGTGTAGTAGCTCTAGTATGTGTAGTAAGTGTAATAAGTGTAGTATTTGTAGTAAGTGTAGTACGTGCAGTAGTACAGCTCTTAGAGCTACTACACTTACTACTCTTACTAGAGCTACTACACTCACTACACCTACTCCAGCTACTACACCTACTGCAGATAGTACAGCTACTGCAGTTACTAAACATACTACAGCTACTACACTTACTAAACTTACTACACTTACTACAGATACTACAGCTACTACAACTACTACACTTACTACACTTACTACAGTCACTACCCTTATTGCACCTACTACACTACTGCGGCTACTACATTTACTACAGCCAGTACACTTACTACAGCTACTACAGCTACTACAGCTTCTAAACGTACTACACTTACTAGAGCTACTACACTTACTACAGCTCTTACACCTACTACTGATACTACAGGTACTACAGATACTACAGGTACTACAGCTGCTCTACTTGCTACACTTATTACATTTAGTACAGCTACTACACTTACTACACATACTACAGCTACTACACTTACTACACTTACTACATCTACTACACCTACTGCAGTTTCTACAGCTACTACGGCTACTACAGCTACTTCACCTAATACAGATGTCACAGCTACTAAAGCTGCTACACAACTTCTATACTTAGTACAGCTACTACACTTACTACAGCTTCTACATGAACTACAGCTTCTACACGTAGTACACTTACTACAGCTACTGCAGTTACTACAGCTCTTACACTTACTACAGATACTACAGCTACTACACGTTCGAAACTTACTACAGCTACTACACTTTCTACATTTACTACAGCTACTGCACTTACTACAGTTACTACCGCTCCTACATTTACTAAACTTACTACAGCTACTGCAGCTTCTACACTTATTACACTTACTACATCTACTACACGTTCTACTTTTACTACAGCTACTATACTTACTACACTTACTACAGCTACTACACTTACTACAGATACTGCACTTACTAAAACTACTACACTTATTACAACTACTATACTTACTACAGTTACTACACTTACTGCACCTACTACACTCGCTAGAGCCACTACACTTACTAGAGTTACAACAGCTACTACACTTAGTAAAGCTACTACACTTATTACAGCTACTACACTTACTACACTTACGACAACTACTACACCTACTGCAGTTACTACATTTACTACGGCTACTACAGCTACTACACCTAATACAGATGGTACAGCTACCAAACCTACTACACCTATTACACTTAATACAGCTACTAGACTTACTACAGCTTCTACAGGAACTACAGCTCTTACACTTACTACAGCTACTTCACGTTCTACACTTACTACAGCTACTACACTTACTACACTTACTACAGCTACTAAATTACTACACTTATTACAGTTACTACAGGTCATACATTTACTACACTTACTACAGCTACTACAGCTTCTACACTTATTACACTTACTACAGTTACTACAGCTACTACACGTTCTACTTTTGCTACAGCTACTACACTTACGACACTTACTACAGCTACTACACTTTGTACAGATATTACACTTACTACAGTCACTACACTTACTGCAGCTACTACACTTCCTATAGCCACTACACTTACTGCACCTACTAGACTTGCTACAGCCACTTCACTTACTACAGCCACTACACTTAGTATAGCTACTACACTTACAACAGATAGTACACTTACTACAGCTAGTACAGCTAGTACAGCTTCTACACGTACTACACTTACTACAGCTACTACACTTACTACAGCTCTTACACTTACTACTGATACTACAGATTGTTGGATGCAAACCCAACTTACATAAAGCGGAAGTATTTACGTACAGGAAATGTCATTCAAGTTAACATTAAATCGAGGCTGTATTGCATCAGCCACCATGTATATATTTCATAGCCACGTGTAACTTCTAGTTAGTGCGAATGTCAGTGAAAGAAGAACAATAAATGTTTGGTTACAGTTGATCTTGGAGTCTTTAATCCACCGAAGAACAAATGGCCACGCTTGCAACAGGTTATGGGCCCAGCAGAAGGCTCATGTTCGACGGTGATGTTACGAAATACGAACTTTGGGAAGTAAAATTCCTGGGACTTATGAGACTTCACAAGTTGTACGATGTTCTCCTAGCCGAAGGTGAGCTAGATGACACAGAGACGGAAAAGAACATTGATGCCTTCGCTCAACTGATCCAGTACCTGGACGATCGAAGCCTGTCCTTAATTATGAGGGATGCGAGGGACGATGGCAGAAGAGCCCTCCAAATATTGAGGAACCATTACATGGGAAAAAGCAAACCACGTGTTCTTGCATTGTATACAGAACTAACTTCACTGCAGAAAGCCCAAGACGAATGCATAACAGATTATGTTCTACGTGCTGAAACAGCAGCTGCATCGCTCAAATCCGCCGGGGAGACAGTGAGCGACAGCCTTTTGATTGCCATGGTACTGAAAGGATTACCTGTGGAATACAAAACCTTTTCCGCCATTGTTTCGCAGCGCGACGACAAGATTCAGTTTCAAGAATTCAAAGTAGCCCTTAGGAGTTATGAAGAGACCGAAAGATCTCATATGCCGCCACAAATTGGAGAGGACAATGTTATGAACTGTAAACAGAAACATTCAGCATCGAACGGACATATAACATGTTACTCCTGCGGTCAACCTGGTCACAAATCAAGTGAATGTCGCATAAAGGAACAAAGGAAGAAGATTAATCACCGATGGTGCAGACACTGCAAGTCCAAGACACACAACACAGATGTTTGTCGCAAGAAGGACACAGCGAAAACCGTGAGTGACGATAAGAGGGGCGCTTCATTTGCGTTCAAAGTGACTGTAGACTCTCTTAACGTAACAAGAGAAAATTCCTTATTAGTAGATACAGGAGCTACTGCTCATATTCTCAATGATAAGTCCAAGTTTTTACATTTTGATGATGATTTCAAACCCGAAAATCATTACATAGAGTTAGCTGATGGCAGTAGGGCATGTGGTGTTGTGTCTGCCAGGGGCAGGGCACAAGTTACTCTGCATGATGTAGGGGGTGTTCCCTATGAAGTCTTTCTTGAAGACGCTTTATATATACCTAGTTATAAACAGAACATATTTTCTGTTCAATCTGCCGTTTATAGGGGAAATTCCATACACTTGACACCAGATTCTGCTGAGCTAAGTACACCAGGTGACACCAAATTTGCTATGAAGAAATATGGGAAGTTGTATTACCTCAACTATGCCGATTCCAGTAATGGTGCGCACAGTGCGGAAACTTGGCACAAAATATTGGGGCATTGCAACATGCATGATGTTTTTAAACTAGAAAATGTTGTTGAGGGGATGAAAATAACAACAAAGCCCAAGGGTAAGCCTGAATGTGACACTTGTGTAAAGGGAAAGATGTCACAGTTTCGAAATAGAGAGCCAGATAGTCGTGCAACTGCACCTCTCGAGTTAGTACACACTGACTTAGCAGGTCCTGTCACACCAGGGTCAAGGGATGGTCACAATTATGCAATGGTTTTTGTGGACGATTTTTCTGGTGCCTTTGGGGTATATTTCCTAAAGAACAAGAGTGATGCCATCACAGCAATGAAGCAGTTCTTGGCTGATACTGCACCCTTTGGTACAGTCAAACGATTACGATCTGACAATGGGGGTGAATACGTTAGTGATCAATTCAAATCCTTATTGTTAGATAACCACATCAAACATGAGCTTACAGCTCCCTATTCACCCCACCAAAACGGGACAGCTGAGAGAGCATGGCGATCGCTTTTTGATATGGCAAGGTGTCTGTTAATCGAAGCAGAGTTACCTAAACAGTTATGGACCTATGCTGTCATGACATCAGCACATATCCGCAACAGGTGTTATAATTCCAGAACAGGTAAAACACCTTATGAGTGCTTGACAGGTACCAAACCAAATTTGTCCAACATGCATGTATTTGGTTCATTGTGTCACGCTTATGTACAGAACAAAACCAAATTAGATGCTCGAGCTAAGGAAGGCATTTTTATAGGTTATGATAGGTCCAGTCCTGCATTTCTTGTTTATTACCCTGATCAAAACACCATCAAGAAAGCCAGATGTGTCAAATTCAGTGAGAGATTCGACCATAAAGAGGAAAGTGTTGAATTGTTATCTGATTCAGCCAAGTCCAAAGAACCCGAAATGCAAAAGCCTGAGATTAAGGTAGAAAGTGTTAAGCGTTACCCTACCAGGGAGCATGTCAGACCAAAATACCTTGATGACTATGCAACAGGGGAGGAACTTGATCATGCAATTGATGATTTTGCAAATTTTACAGTTGACTACTGTTACACAGCTAGAAATGTTCCACAGTCATATGAATGTGCCATCACATCCCCAGAGTCTGGGAAGTGGAAAGTTGCTATGGATGAAGAGTTAAATTCACTATGGGATAATGACACATTTGAACTCACCTCCCTACCAGAGGGTCGAACTTCAGTGGGGGGAAAGTGGGTTTATACTATCAAATTAGGTCCCAATGGAGAGGAAAAGTACAAAGCCCGTTTTGTTGCAAAGGGTTACTCCCAGGCCCCAGGTATAGACTATCACGAGACATTTTCTCCAACTGCTCGTTTAACTTCGGTTCGAATGTTAATGCAATTAGCTGTTCAAAAAGGTATGGTTATCCATCAAATGGATGTTAAGACTGCTTATTTGAATGCACCTATTGACTGTGAGTTGTATGTTGAGCAACCTGAAGGTTATGAACAAAAAGGGCCCAATGGACAAAAACTTGTTTGCAAGCTAAAGAAATCATTGTATGGCTTGAAACAAAGTGGGAGAAACTGGAACAGTATGTTACATGACTATCTAACACAAGAAGAGTTTGTACAATCCTTAGTGGATCCTTGTGTTTATGTCAGGACTACTGAAAGTGGTCAAGTAATTTTAATTGTATGGGTTGATGACATAATTATTGCAGGTAGCAACACAGATGTGTTGAAAGAATTTAAAGAATGTCTTATGATGAAATTCAAAATGAAAGATCTGGGTATTCTATCATGTTTTCTAGGCATCCAATTCAAGTGTGAAAATGGGTATGTTGAAATGAACCAAACCCAGTACATAGAAAAGATTTTGTCTCGGTTCAACATGTCAGAATGCAAGCCAAAGGCAATCCCATGTGAGCTGGGTGTAACTAAGGGCAGTACAGTTAATGAAAGCAATTTTGAAAATGTAGGTTTGTATCGTGAGATTGTTGGAAGTTTGATTTACCTCATGACATGCACAAGACCTGATTTGTGTTATGTAGTCACATATCTTTCTCAGCATCTATCAAAGCCAATGAAGGCACATTATGCCATATCAAAACAAGTGCTGAGGTATCTAAAGGGTACTCAAGATAGATGCTTAAAGTTTGTAAAAGGGCCTGAAGTGAAACTAGAGGGGTACAGTGATTCAGACTGGGCAACATCCAGTGATAGACGAAGCATCAGTGGATATGCTTTTAAGTTATGTAGTGCAAGCTCACTGATATCGTGGAAGAGTGCAAAGCAGTCAGTGGTAGCACTGTCTTCTTGTGAAGCTGAATATGTAGCATTAGCCATGGCTACCCAGGAAGCTAAATTTCTTAGGCAACTATTAGCTGATCTAGTGGGTCCCCCTTGTGAGGTTATTCGCATGTATGTAGATAATCAAGGGGCAATAGCACTGGCTAATAATCCTGTGCATCATAAGAGATCAAAGCATATTGATGTTAAATACCACTTCTTAAGATTAGAGATCCAGAATGGAAACCTCAAGCTGACATATGTACCAACAGAAAATAATGTTGCAGACATTTTTACTAAGCCTGTAACTAGGGTTAAACTTAATAGACTACTTCCATAAATGTTGTAAAGTTGTGATTGAGTGGGGGTGTTGGATGCAAACCCAACTTACATAAAGCGGAAGTATTTACGTACAGGAAATGTCATTCAAGTTAACATTAAATCGAGGCTGTATTGCATCAGCCACCATGTATATATTTCATAGCCACGTGTAACTTCTAGTTAGTGCGAATGTCAGTGAAAGAAGAACAATAAATGTTTGGTTACAGTTGATCTTGGAGTCTTTAATCCACCGAAGAACAAATGGCCACGCTTGCAACACAGCTACTACACGTTCTACACTTACTACAGTTACTACACTTTTTATTTTTACTACAGCTACTAAACTTACTACACTTTCTACACTCACTACACTTACTGCACCTACACTTACTACAGCTACTACATTAACTACACTTACTACAACTACTACACCTACCACAGTTACTACAGCTACCACAGCTACTACAGATAAAAAACCCTTACTACACATACTACAGTTACTACACTACAGTGTAGTAGCTGTACTAAGTGCGGTAAGTAAAGTAGCTGTGGTAAGTGTACTAAGCGGAGTAGCTGTAGTAAGTGTAGTAAGCGTAGTTGCTGTAGTAGCTGTAGTAAGTGTAGTGGCTTAAGTAAGGGTAGTAGCTGTAGTGATTGTAGTAGATGTAGTAAGTGTAGTAGGTTTATTATGTGTAGAAAGTGTTGCCGCTTTAGTAGCTGTAGTAGGTGTAGTAAGTGTAGTATGTGTAGTAAGTGTTGTAGCTGTAATATCTGAGTAGCTGTAGTATCTGAAGTAGCTGTAGTAAGTGCAGTAAGTGTAGTTAGTGTAGTTAGTGTAGTAGTTGAAATAAGTTTAGTAGCTGTAGTAATTGTGGTAGCTGTTGTAACTGTAGTAAGTGTATTTGCTGTAGCAAGTGTAGTAGGTCCAGTAAGTGTAGTGACTGTAGAAAGTGTAGTTTCTGAAGTAAGTGTAGTAAGTGTAGTAGCTGTAGTAAAGGTAGAACGTGTAGTAGCTGTAGTAGCTGTAGTAACTGTAGTAAGTCTAGTACCTACAGTAAGTGTAGTAAGTTTTGTAGCTGTAGTAAGTGTAGAACGTGTAGTAGCTGTAGTACCTGTAGTAAGTGTAAGAGCTGTAGTAACTGTAGTAGCTGTAGTAAGTTTACTTCGTGTAGAAGCTGCAGTTCCTATAGAAGCTGTAGTAAGTCTAGTAGCTGTACTAAGTGTAGTAGGTGTAGTAGCTTTAGTAGCTGTAGCATCTGTATTAGGTGTGGTAGCTGTAGTAGCCGTAGTAGCTGTAGTAACTGCAGTAGGTGTAGTAGTTGTAGCAAGTATAGTAGCTGTAGTAAGTGTAGTAAGTGTAGTAGCTGGAGTAAGTGTAGTAACTGTAGTAGCTCTAGTAAGTGTAGTAAGTGTAGCAAGTGTAATAGCTGTAGTACCTTTAGTATCTGTAGTAGGCGTAGTAGCTGTAGCACGTGTAGTAGCTGTAGTAAGTGTAGTAATTGTAGTAGGTGTAGTAGCTGTAGTAAGTGTAGTGGCTGTAGTAAGTGTAGTAGCTGTAGTTATAAAAGTAGATGTAGTAAGTGTAGTAGCTGTGGTATGTGTAGTAAGTTTTGCAGCTGTAGTAGCTGTAGTAGGTGTAGTAAGTGTAGTAGCTGTAGTAAGTGTAGTAAGTGTAGTAGCTGTAGTAAAGGTAGAACGTGTAGTAGCTGTAGTAGCTGTAGTAAGTGTAGTAAATGTAAAAACTGTAGTAACTGTAGTAAGTGTAGTACCTAAAGTAAGTGTAGTAACTTTTGTAGCTGTAGTAAGTGTAGAACGTCTAGTAGCTGTAGTATCTGTAGTAAGTGTAAGAGCTGTAGTAACTGTAGTAACTGTAGTAAGTGTACTTCGTGTAGAAGCTGTAGTTCCTGTAGAAGCTGTAGTAAGTGTAGTTGCTTTACTAAGTGTAGTAGGTGTAGTAGCTTTAGTAACTGCAGTAAGTGTAGTAGTTGTAGTAAGTATAGTAGCTGTTGTAACTGTAGTAAGTGTAGTAGCTGTAGTAAGTGTAGTAAGTGTAGCAAGTGTAGTAGCTGTAGTACCTGTAGTATCTGTAGTAGCCGTAGGAGCTGTAGCAAGTGAAGTGGCCTTAGTAAGTGTAGTAACTGTAGTAGGTGCAGTTGCTTTAGTAAGTGTAGTGGCTGTAGTAAGTGTAGTAGCTGTAGTTTTGGAAGTAGATGTAGTAAGTGTAGTAGCTGTAGTATGTGTAGTAAGTGTTGCAGCTGTAGTAGCTGTAGTAAGTGTAGTAAGTGTAGTAACTGTAGTATGTGTAGTAAGTGTTGCAGTTGTAGTAGCTTTAGTAGGTGTAGTATCTGTAGCAGCTGCATTACCTGTAGTAGCTCTAGTGTCTGTAGTAGCTGTAGTAAGTGCAGTAAGTGTAGTAAGTGTAGTAAGTGTCGTAGTTGTAATAAGTGTAGTAGCTGTAGTAAGTGTAGTAGCTGTTGTAACTGTAGTAAGTGTAGTGGCTGTAGCAGCTGTAGTAGGTGCAGTCAGTGTTGTTGCTGTACGAAGTGTAGTAGGTACAGTAAGTGTAGTGACTGTAGTAAGTATAGTATCCGTAGTAAGTGTAGTAGCTGTAGTAGCTGTAGTAAAAGTAAAACGTGTAGTAGATCTAGGCACTGTAGTAAGTGTAGTAAGTGTACAAGCTGCAGTAGGTGTATTAAGTGTAAAACGTGTAGTAGCAGTGGTATTTGTAGTAATCTAGAAGCTGCAGGAAGTGAAGTAGCTGAAGGAAGGGTAGTACGTGTGGAAGCTGTAGTAGCTGTAGTAGCTGTAGTAAGTGTACTAGATGTAGTTAGAGTAGTAGCTGTACTAAGTGTAGTAGGTGTAGTAAGTTTAGTAGCTGTAGCAGCTTTTTAGAGCTTACTACAGCTTCAACAGGAACTACAGCTTTTACACGTTGTACACTTACTACGGCAACTACAGTTACTCAGCTCTTACACTAACTACAGATACTAGAGCTACTACACGTTCTACACTTATTACAGTTACTACACTTACTAAACTTACTACAGCTACTACACTTACTACAGTTATTACAGCTCCTACATTTACTTCACTTACTACACCTACTACACCTACTACACTTATTGCAGCTACTACACTTACTACAGCTAGTACACTTACTACAGCTACTACAGCTACTACAGCTTCTACACGTACTACACTTACTACAGCTACTACACTTACTAGAGCTCTTACACTTACTACTGATACTAAAGCTACTACACGTTCTACACTTACTACAGCTATTACATCTTCTACACTTACTACAGTTACTACAGGTCATACATTTACTACACTTACTACAGCTACTACAGCTTCTACACTTATTACACTTACTACAGTTACTACAGATACTACACATACTACAGTCACTACACTTACTGCACCTACTACACTTCCTACAGCCACTACGCTTACTGCACCTACTATGCTTTCTACGGCCACTACACTTACTACAGCTACTACAACAACTACGCTTACTACACTTACTACAGCTAATCTGCTTAGTACACTTACCACAGCTACTACACTTACTACACTTACTGCAGCTACTACACCTACTACACTTACTACAGCTACTACACTTACTACAGTTACTAAATCTTATACAGCTACTACACTTACTACACTTACTACAACTATTACACCTACTACAGTTACTACACTTACTACAGCTACTACACCTACTACAGTTACTACATTAACTGCAGCTACTACACTTACTACAGCTACTACAGCTACCATTCCTACTACAGATACTACAGGTACTACAGCTACTGCAGAAACTACACTTACTACACTTGCTACAGCTACTTAACTTACTACACTTATTAAAGCTACTAGACTTACTACACTTACTACAAATACTACAACTACTACAGTTACTACAGTTACTATAGCTACTACAGCTACTACACCTAAAACAGCTGCTACAGCTACTATACCTACTACACTTACTACACTTACTACAGCTACTACACTTACTACAGCTCTTACACTTACTACAGATACTACTGCTACTACACGTCTTACACTTAATACAGCTACTGCAGCTAGTACACTTACTACACTTACTACAGTCACAACAGCTACCACACGTTCTACTTTTAATAAGGCTACTAAACTTACTACACTTACTACAGCTACTACACTTACTACACATACTATACATGCTATAGTCACTACACTTACTCAACCTACTACTCTTCCTACAGCTACTGCACTTACTGCACCTTTACACTTGCTACAGCCAAAACACTTACCACAGTTACAACAGCTACTATACTTACTACAGCTACTACAGTTATTACAACTTCTACACTTACTGCACTTACTACAGCTACTACAGATACTACAGCTACTATAGATATTACAGCTACTATAGATACTACAGCTACTAAAGCTACTACAGCTGAAACACTTACTACACATACTACAGCTACTACACTTACTTAATCTACTACTATCACTACAGCTACTACAGTTACTACAGCCACTACACATACTACAGCTACTACACCTACTACAGTTACTTTACTTACTACAGCTACTACACTTACTACAGCTACTATGCCTACTACAGATACTACAGGTACAACAGCTACTACACTTGCTACACTTACTACACTTACTACAGCTACTACACTAACTACGCTTACTAAACCTACTACACCTACTAAAAGTACTACACCTATTGCAATTACTACAGCTTCTACGGCTACTACAGCTATTACACCTAATACAGATGCTACTGCTACTAAAGCTACTACACCTACTACACTTAGTACATTTTCTACACTTACTACAGCTTTAAATGGAACTATAGGTTCTACACGAAGTACACTTAGTACAGCTACTACAGTTGCTACAGCTTTTACATTTACTACACTTACTACAGCTACTACAGCTTCTACACTTACTACACTTACTACAGCTACTACACTTACTACAGCTACTACACCTACTACAGTTACTACACTTACTACAGCTGCTACACTTACTACAGCTACTACGCCTACTACAGATACTACAGGTACCACAGCTACTACACTTGCTACACTTACTACACTTACTACAGCTACTACACTTACTAGGCTTACTACAGCTAATACACTTACTACAAGTACTACACCTACTGCAGTTACTACAATTACTACAACTACTAAAGCTATTACACCTAATAAAGATGCTACAGCTACTAAAGCTACTACACTTACTACATTTTTTACAGCTTCTACACTTACTACAGCTTCAAATGGAACTATTGCTTCTACACGAAGTACACTTTTTACAGCTACTACAGTTGCTACAGCTCTTACATTTACTACACTTACTACAGCTACTACAGCTTCTACACTTACTACACTTACTACAGCTACTACACTTACTACAGAAACTTTACTCACTACAATCATTACACTTACTGCACCTACTACACTTGCTACAGCCAATACACTTACTACAGTTACAACAGCTACTACACTTACTACAGCTACTAAACTTATCACAACTACTTCACTTACTACACTTGCTACACTTGCTGCACTTACTACAGCTACTTCAGATACTAAACCTAATACAGATATTACAGCTACTACAGATACTACTGCAAATAAAGCTATTACAGCTGCAACACTTACTACACCTATTACAGTTACTATAATTACTACACCTACTACAGCTACTACAGCTGCGACACTTACTACACATACTACAGCTACTACACTTACTACATCTACTACCATCACTAAAGCTACTACACTTACTACATCTACTACCGTTACTATAGCTACTACACTTACTACAGCTACTACACTTACTACAGCTACTATAGCAACTACGCTTACTACACTTACTACAGCTACTCCATTTAGTACACTTACCACAGCTACTACACTTACTACAACTGTACTATGTGTAGTAAGTTTTTCAGCTGTAGTAGCTGTAGTAGCTGTAGTATATGTAGTAGCTGTTGTAACTGTAGTAAGTGTAGTCGCTGTAGCAAGTGTAGTAGGTGCAGTAAGAGTAGTGGCTGTAGTAAGTGTAGTAGGCGCAGTAAGTGTAATGACTGTAGTAAGTGTAGTATCTGTAGTAAGTGTAGTATCTGGAGTAAGTGTAGTAAGTGTAGTAGCTGTAGTAAAACAAAAAAGTGAAGAAGCTGTAGTGACTGTAATAAGTGTGGTAAGTGTAGAAGCTGTTGTACCTGTAGTAAGTGTAGAACGTGTAGTAGCTGTAGTATTAGTAGTAAGTGTAAGAGCTGTAGTAAGTGTAGTAGCTGTAGTAAGTATAGTACGTGTAGAAGCTGTTGTAGCTGTAGTAGCTGTAGTAAGTGTACTAGCTGTAGTAAGTGTAGTAGCTGCAGTAATTGTAGTAGGTGTAGTAGGTGTAGTAAGTGTATTAGCCGTAGTAAGTGTAGTAAGTGTAGTAAGTGTAGTAAAAGTAGTAAGTGTAAAGGCTGCGGTAGCTGTATTAAGTATAAAACGTGTAGTAGCAGTAGTATCTCTAGTAAGTGTAGGAGCTGTAGTAAATGTAGTAGCTGTAGTAAGTGTAGTACGCGTAGACGCTGTAGTAGTTGTAGTAGCTGTAGTAAGTGTACTATATGTAGTAAGTGTAAGAGCTGTACAAAGTGTAGTAGGTGTAGTAGGTATAGTAGCTGTAGCAGGTGTATTACGTGTGGTAGCTGTAGTAGCTATAGTAGCTATTTTAACTTTGGTAGTTGTAGTATTTGTAGTATGTGTAGTAGCTTTAGTAAGTGTAGTAAGTTTAGTAGCTGTAGTAAGTGTAGTAAGGGTAGTTTCTGCAGTAGCTGTAGTACCTGTAGTTTCTCTAGTAGGGGTAGTAGCTGTAGTAGCTGTAGTAAGTGTAGTAGCTGCAGTAAGTGTAGTAACTGTAGTAGGTGTAGTAGCTGTAGTAGCTGTAATATCGGTAGTAGGTGTAGTATCTGTAGTAGCTGTAGTAAGTGCAGTAAGTGTAGTAAGTGTAGTAAGTGTAGTAGTTGTAATAAGTGTAGTAGGAGGTTTAGTAAGTGTAGTAGCTGTGGTAACAGTAGTAAGTGTAGAGGCTGTAGCAAGTTTAGTGTGTGCAGTAAGTTTAGTGGCTGAAGGAGGTGTAGTAGGTGAAGTAAGTGTAGTGACTGTAGTAAGTATAGTATCTGCAGTAAGTGTAGTAGCTGTAGTCAATGTAGTAAGTGTAGTAACTGTAGTAAAAGTAGAACGCGTAGTAGCTGTAGTAACTGTAGTAAGTGTAGTAAGTGTACAAGCTGCAGTAGCTGTATTAAGTGTAAGACGTGTAGTAACAGTAGTATCTGTAGTAAGTTTAAGAGCTGTAGTAAGTGTAGTAGCTGTAGTAGATGAAGTAACTGTTGTAGGTGTAATAGTTGTAGTAGGTGTAGTAAGTGTAGTAGCTGTAGTAGGTGTAGAAGGTGTAGTAGAGGTGTTAAGTGTACTAAGCGGAGTAGCTGTAGTAAGTGTAGTAAACGTAGTGGCTGTAGTAGCCGTAGTAGGTATAGTGGGTGTAGTAAGTGTAGCAGCTTTAGTGATGGTAGTAGGTGTAGTAAGTGTAGTAGCTGTAGTATGTGTAGTAAGTGTTGCAGCTGTAGTAGCTGTAGTAGGTGTAGTAAGTGTAGCAACTGTAGTATGTGTAGTAAGTGTTGCAGCTGTAGTAGCTTTAGTACCTGTAGTATCTGTAGTTGCTGTAATATCTGTAGTAGCTCAAGTATCTGTAGTAGCTGTAGTAAGTGTAGCAAATGTAGGAGCTGTAGTAACTGTAGAAAGTGTAGTAGCTGTAGTAAGTGTAGTAAGTGTTGTAGCTGTAGTAAGTGTAGAACGTGTAGTAGCTGTAGTATGTGTAGTAAGTGTAAGAGCTATAGTAACTGTAGTAGCTGTAGTAAGTGTACTACGTCTAGAAGCTGTGGTTCCTGTAGAAGCTGTAGTGAGTGTAAAAGGCTTACTAAGTGTAGTACGTGTAGTAGCCTTAGTAGCTGTAGCATCTGTATTAGGTTTAACCTATTATTTTACCCGATTGGACAAATTATATACGTAACTAGCCTAACTAATTACCTGTTTAACCTATAAATTTCCCTAATTAGTTTATAGTGGTATCTAATTAGCCGATGTAATGTCCTAATTAGCCTATCTATTTACCTAATTGCCTAATGAGTCTATCTAGTTTGCCTATGTATGCACTTGATTACCATATATGCTTATTTTATTAGTTTATTCATTAACCGGATTAGTCCATGTATTAACCTCTTCGGCTCTTGGGCTCACCTGATTAGCCTATTTATATATCTGAATAGCCTACCTATTTACTGATTAGCCTATATATTTACCTTATTACTTTATCTATTTATTTAAATAGCCTGTGTATTTGACTAATTGGCCTTGCTATTTACCTGATAACCTTATAACCTTACCTGATTAACCTAAGTATGCACTTAATTAGAATATATGCTTATTTTTTTTGTCTATGTATTTACCGGATTAGCCTATGAATTTATTTATTAGACTGTTGGGCTTTCCTGATTGGCCTACTTATATACCTATTTAGCCTAACTATTCAGCTTATTAGACTACATCCTTTCGTAAGCAGTTTATATTTTTACCTAATCAGCCTATGTCTTTGCCTAATTAGCCTAGTTCTATCTAGTTACTTGATAGCCTCATGGGTTTACCTGATTGGCCTATTTATATAGCTAAATAGTCTAACTATTTACCTAAATACAGTATATATTTTCCTATTTAGTTTTATAATTTATCTGATTACCCTATGAATTTGCCTAATTAGCGGTTCTATTTACCTGATTAGCCTATAAATTTTCCTAATTATATGATGTATTTATCTAATTAGATTATGTCTTTGCCTAATGAGCCTATCTATTTTCCTGATTGCCTGATGGGTTTATCTGATTGGCCCACTTATACACCTGATTACACTAACTATTTACCTGATAAGACTATATATTTCCCTAATTAGTTTATCTAATTAGCCTATGTAATTGCCTAATTCGCCTACGTATTTAATTGATTGCCTGATGGGTTTATCTAGTTAAGCTATGTGTTTGCCTAATTAGCCTATCTATTTAACTGATTGCATGATGGGTTTATCTAATGGGCCTGTTTATATATCTGATCACCCTAACTATGTACCTGATTAGACTATATATTTTCTTGATTAGCTCATCTATTAATCTAATTAGCCTATGTAATTGCCCAATTTGCCTATCTGGCGAAGATCATAGCGTATCTAGAGTAATCATAGCGTAATGCAAATGCATAGAGTAATCAGAAAAATAGATAAAGGAATTAGGTAAATATATAGGCTAATTAGGTAAATATATAGGCTAGTTAGGCTAATACCTAGGCTTATCCGATAAATAAATAAACTTATCAGGGACATATTTAGTGTAATCAAGTAAATAATTGGACTAATAAAGTATATAAATCGGCCAAGTCAGACTGTTAGGCTTGCCTGATTGGCCTACTTATATACCTATTTAGCCTAACTATTCAGCTTATTAGACTGCATACTTTCGTAATTAGATTATCGCTTTACCTAATCAGCCTATGTCTTTCCCTAATTAGCCTATCTAGTTACTTGATAACCTCATGGGTTTACCTGATTCGCGGGATTAGCCTTTGTATTTATTTATTTGGCCTATGGGCCTAGCTGATTGGCCCTATTTATATACCTGCATAACTCATTTTTTTACCTGATTAGATTAGATAATTATCTAATTTTTTTATCTTTTTATCTAATTAGCCTATGCATTTGCCTAATTAACCTATTTTTTAAGCCGTTTGGATCACTTATATATCTAACTAGCCTAACTTATTTACCTAATCAAACTTTATATTTTCTTAATTATTTTATCTTATTATGTAATCAGCCTATGTAGCGTCCTAATTAGGCTAATTACTTACCTAATTGCCTGATGATTTTATGTAGTTTGCCCATCTATGTACTTGATTACCATACATGCTTATTTCATTAGCTTAATTATTTTTCCCCGATTTGCGTATTTATTTGTCTGATTAGCCTATATATTTACCTAAAGACTTAACCTACTTATCCGATTTACCTTATGGCCTGATGGGTTTACCGAATTGGCCGATTTATACACTTTATTAGTCCAATTATTTACCTGATTACACTATATATTTCCCTGATTAGTTTATTTATTTATCATATAAGCTTATATATTAGCCTAACTACCCTATATATTTACCTAATTAGCCTATATATTTACCTAATTCCTTTATCTATTTATCTTGTTTTTCTATGCATTTGCATTACGCTATGATTACTCTAGATACGCTATGATCTTCGCCAGATAGGCGAATTGGGCAATTACATAGGCTAATTAGATTAATAGATGAGCTAATTAAAAAAAAAATAGTCTTATCAGGTAAAAAGTTAGGGTGATCAGGTATATAAACAGGCCCATTAGATAAACCCATCAGGCAATCAGTTAAAAAGATAGGCTAATTAGGCAAACACATATGCTAACTAGATAAACCCATCAGGCAATCAATTAAATACGTAGGCGAATTAGGCAATTACATAAGCTAATTAGATAAACTAATTAGGGAAGTATATAGTCTTATCAGGTAGATAGTTAGTGTAATCAGGTGTATAAGTGGGCCAATCAGATAAACCCATCAGGCAATCAGGAAAATAGATAGGCAAATTAGGCAGTCATCATCTAATTAGATAAATACATCATATAATTAGGAAAATTTATAGTCTAATCAGGTAAATAGTTGTCACAATCATGTAAAAATAGATTAATCAGGCAAATACATAGACTATTTAGATAACAGAATAAACTAGTTAGATAAATAAATAATCTAATCAGGTAAAAGAACAGGCCAAAACGGTAAGCCCAAGAGCCAAATAATTAAATAGGCTAATCCGATAAATACATAGACAAATAAATTAAGCATATATGCTTATTAAGTACATACACGAATTAATCAGGTAAAGTGATAAGGCAATCAGGTAAATAGACAAGCAAATTTGCGAATTCATATGCTAATCAGATAAATAGAAATACTAATTAGGAAAATATATAGGCTAATCAGGTAAATAGATAGCCTAATCAGACATATAAATAGGCTAGTTAGGTAAACCTAACAGGCATTTAAGTAAATATATAGGCTAATTTGGCAAAGACCGGCTAATTAGATAAAACGATAAACTAATGAGACTCATTAGGCAATTAGGTAAATAGATAGGCTAATTAGGACACTACATCGGCTAATTAGATAACTCTATAAACTAATAATGGAAATGTATAGGTTAATCAGGTAATTAGTTAGGCTAGTCAGGTATATAAATTGTCGAATCGGGTAAAAGAATAGGTTAATTAATAGGTTAATAAGATAAATTAATCAACTAATTAGTTAAATAAATAGGCGAAGCAGGTAAATAGACTAATTTAGCAAATACATAAGCTAATTAGACAAATAGATAAGCTAATTAGAAAGTTAGGCTTATCATGTTTATAAATGGTCTGGTCAGGAAAACTCATAAGGAAATCAAAAAAGAGAAAGGCTAATTAGGCAGAAACATCCGCTAATTAGATAAATAGATATACTATTTAGGGAAATATATAGGCTAGTCAGATAGATAGATAGGCTAGCCAGTTTTGTAAGTAGGCTAATTAGGTAAACTTATTAGGCAATCAGGTAAATAGTCAGGCTAATTAGGCAAAGAAATAGGTAGATAAATAGATAAACTAATTAAACTGTGTATTCATTTGGCTGTTGGGCTTATTGCCTGATTACTTTACCTAATTAATCTGTTGATGTACCTGATAAGCATATATGCATATATTTATGGCCGATTAGGCTATAATTTTCCTTATTAGTTCATCTGTTTATCTAATTAGCCTATGTCTTTGCCTAATTAGCCTATAGATTTACCTGATTACCTTAGCAGTCTATCTGACTCGCCATTTATATACCTGATTACTCTAACTATTTCCCTAATTAGTTTACCCATTTACTTGATTAGCCTATATTCTTACCTAATTACTTTATCTATTTATGTTAATAGCCTATGTATTTGCCTACTTGGCCTATTTACCTTATTGAATGAAAACTCTACCTTTTTAATCTATGTATGTACTAGATTAGGATATATGCTTATTTTATTTTTCTATGTATTTACCGGATTAGCCTATGTATCCATTTATTAGACTGTTGGGCTTGCCTGATTGGCCTACTTATATACCTATTTAGCCTAACTATTCAGCTTATTAGACTACATACTTTCGTAATCAGATTATCGCTTTACCTAATCAGCCTATGTCTTTCCCTAATTAGCCTATCTAGTTACATGATAACCTCATGGGTTTACCTGATTCGCGGGATTAGCCTTTCTATTTATTTATTTGGCCTATGGGCCTAGCTGTTTGGCCCTATTTATGAACCTGCCTAGCTCATCCTTTTACCTGATTAGATTATGTAATTATCTAATTTTTTTATCTTTTTATCTAATTAGCCTATGCATTTGCCTAATTAACCTATTTTTTAAGCCGTTTGGATCACTTATATATCAAACTAGCCTAACTTATTTACCTAATCAAACTTTATATTTTCTTAATTATTTCATCTTATTATGTAATCAGCCTATGTAGGGTCCTAATTAGGCTAATTACTTACCTAATTGCCTGATGATTTTATGTAGTTTGCCCATCTATGTACTTGATTACCATACATGCTTATTTCATTAGCTTAATTATTTTTCCCCGATTTGCGTATTTATTTGTCTGATTAGCCTATCTTTTTAACTGAGTAGCCTATATATTTACCTAAAGACTTAACCTACTTATCCGATTGCCTGATGGGTTTACCGAATTGGCCGATTTATATACTTTATTAGTCCAATTATTTACCTGATTACACTATATATTTCCCTGATTAGTTTATTTATTTATCGAATAAGCCTATATATCAGCCTAACTAGCCTATATATTTACCTAATTCCTTTATCTATTTATTTGATTACTCTATGCATTTGCATTACGCTATGATTACTCTAGATACGCTATGATCTTTGCCAGATAGGCGAATTGGGCAATTACATAGGCTAATTAGATTAATAGATGAGCTAATCAAGAAAATATATAGTCTAATCAGGTAAATAGTTAGGGTGATCAATTATATAAACAGGCCCATTAGATAAACCCATCAGGCAATCAGTTAAATAGATAGGCTAATTAGGCAAACACATAGCCTAACTAGAAAAACCCATCAGGCAATCAATTAAATACGTAGGCGAATTAGGCAATTACATAAGCTAATTAGATAAACTAATTAGGGAAATATATAGTCTTATCAGGTAAATAGTTAGTGTAATCAGGTGTATAAGTGGGCAGATCAGATAAAACCATCAGGCAATCAGGAAAATAGATAGGCAAATTAGGCAGACATCATCTAATTAGATAAATACATCATATAATTAGAAAAATTTATAGTCTAATCAAGTAAATAGTTGTCACAATCATGTAAAAATAGATTAATTAGGCAAATACATAGACTATTTAGATAACAGAATAAACTAGTTAGATAAATAAATAATCTAATCAGGTAAAAGAACAGGCCAAAACGGTAAGCCCAAGAGCCAAATAATTAAATAGGCTAATCCGGTAAATACATAGACAAATAAATTAAGCATATATGCTTATTAAGTACATACACGAATTAATCAGGTAAAGTGATAAGGCAATCAGGTAAATACACAAGCCAATTTGCGAATTCATATGCTAATCAGATAAATAGAAATACTAATTTGGAAAATATATAGGCTAATCAGGTAAATAGATAGCCTAATCAGACATATAAATAGGCTAGTTAGGTAAACCTAACAGGCATTTAAGTAAATATATAGGCTAATTTGGCAAAGACAGGCTAATTAGATAAAACGATAAACTAATGAGACTCATTAGGCAATTAGGTAAATAGATAGGCTAATTAGGACACTACATTGGCTAATTAGATAACTCTATAAACTATTTAGGGAAATGTATAGGTTAATCAGGTAATTAGTTAGGCTAGTCAGGTATATAAATTGTCCAATCGGGTAAAAGAATAGGTTAATTAATAGGTTAATAAGATAAATGGATCAACTAATTAGTTAAATATATAGGCTAAGCAGGTAAATAGACTAATTTAGCAAATACATAAGCTAATAAGACAAATAGATAAGCTCATGAGAAAGTTAGGCCAATCATGTTTATAAATGGTCTGGTCAGGAAAACTCATAAGGCAATCAGGAAATAGAAAGACTAATTAGGCAAAGACATACGCTAATTAGATAAATAGATATACTATTTAGGGAAATATATATAGGCTAGTCAGATAGATTATGTAAGTAGGCTAATTAGGCAAAGAAATAGGCTAATTAGATAAATAGATAAACTAATTAAACTGTGTATTCATTTGGCTGTTGGGCTTATTGCCTGATTACTTTACCTAATTAATCTGTTGATGTACCTGATAAGCATATATGCATATATTTATGGCAGATTAGACTATAAATTTTCCTTATTAGTTCATCTGTTTATCTAATTAACCTATGTCTTTGCCTATTTAGCCTATAGATTTACCTGATTACCTTACCAGTGTATCTGACTCGCCATTTATATACCTGATAACTCTAACTTTTTCCCTAATTAGTTTACCCATTTACTTGATTAGCCTATATTCTTACCTAATTACTTTATCTATTTATGTTAATAGCCTATGTATTTGCCTACTTGGCCTATCTATTTACCTTTTTCAATGAAAACTCTACCTTTTTAATCTATGTATGTGCTAGATTAGGATATATGCTTATTTTATTTGTCTATGGACTTACCAGATTAGCCTATGTATTTGTTTATTAGACTGTTGGGCTTGCCTGATTGGCCTACTTATATACCTATTTAGCCTAACTATTCAGCTTATTAGACGACATACTTTTGTAATCAGATTATCGCTTTACCTAATCAGCCTATGTCTTTCCCTAATTAGCCTATCTAGTTACTTGATAACCTCATGGGTTTACCTGATTCGCCGGATTAGCCTTTGTATTTATTTATTTAACCTATGGGCCTAGCTGATTGGCCCTATTTATATACCTGCCTAGCTCATCCTTTTACCTGAATAGATTATATAATTATCTAATTTTTTTATCTTTTTATCTAATTAGCCTATGCATTTGCCTAATTAACCTATTTTTTAAGCCGTTTGGATCACTTATATATCTAACTAGCCTAACTTATTTACCTAATCAAACTTTATATTTTCTTAATTATTTCATCTTCTTATGTAATCAGCCTATGTAGGGTCCTAATTAGGCTAATTACTTACCTTATTGCCTGATGATTTTATGTAGTTTGCCCATCTATGTACTTGATTACCATACATGCTTATTTCATTAGTTTAATTATTTTTCCCCGATTTGCGTATTTATTTGTCTGATTAGCCTATCTTTTTAACTGATTAGCCTATATATTTACCTAAGGACTTAACCTACTTATCCGATTTACCTGATTGCCTGATGGGTTTACCGAATTGGCCGATGTATATACTTTCTTAGTCCAATTATTTACCTGATTACACTATATATTTCCGTGATTAGTTTATTTATTTATCGGATAAGCCTATGTATTAGCCTAACTAGCCTATATATTTACCTAATTAGCCTATATATTTACCTAATTTCTTTATCTATTTATCTGATTACTCTATGCATTTGCATTACGCTATGATTACTCTAGATACGCTATGATCTTCGCCAGATAGGCGAATTGGGCAATTACATAGGCTAATTAGATTAATAGATGAGCTAATCAAGAAAATATATAGTCTAATCAGGTAAATAGTTAGGGTGATCAATTATATAAACAGGCCCATTAGATAAACCCATCAGGCAAACAGTTAAATAGATAGGCTAATTAGGCAAACACATAGGCTAACTAGAAAAACCCATCAGGCAATCAATTAAATACGTAGGCGAATTACGCAATTACATAGGCTAATTAGATAAACTAATTAGGGAAATATATAGTCTTATCAGTAACTAGTTAGTGTAATCAGGTGTATAAGTGGGCAGATAAGAGAAACCCATCAGGCAATCAGGAAAATAGATAGGCAAATTAGGCAGACATCATCTAATTAGATAAATACATCATATAATTAGAAAAATTTATAGTCTAATCAGGTAAATAGTTGTCACAATCATGTAAAAATAGATTAATCAGGCAAATACATAGACTATTTAGATAACAGAATAAACTAGTTAGATAAATAAATAATCTAATCAGGTAAGAGAACAGGCCAAAAAGGTAAGCCCAAGAGCCAAATAATTAAATAGGCTAATCCGGTAAATACATAGACAAATAAATTAAGCATATATGCTTATTAAGTACATACACGAATTAATCAAGTAAAGTAATTAGGCAATCAGGTAAATAATCAAGCCAATTACCAAATTCATAAGCTAATCAGATAAATAGAAATACTAATTAGGAAAATATATAGGCTAATCAGGTAAATAGATAGCCTAATCAGACATATAAAAAGGCTAGTTAGGTAAACCTAACAGGCATTTAAGTAAATATATAGGCTAATTTGGCAAAGACAGGCTAATTAGATAAAACGATAAACTAATGAGACTTATTAGGCAATTAGGTAAATAGATAGGCTAATTAGGACACTACATCGGCTAATTAGATAACTCTATAAACTAATTAGGGAAATGTATAGGTTAATCAGGTAATTAGTTATTGTCCAATCGGGTAAAAGAATAGGTTAATTAATAGGTTAATAAGATAAATGGATTAACTAATTAGTTAAATATATAGGCTAAGCAGGTAAATAGACTAATTTGTCAAATACATAAGCTAATTAGACAAATAGATAAGCTAATTAGAAAGTTAAGCTTATCATGTTTATAAATGGTCTGGTTAGGAAAACTCATAACGCAATCAGGAAATAGAAAGGCTAATGAGGCAAAAACATACGCTAATTAGATAAATAGATGTACTATTTAGGGAAATATATAGGCTAGTCAGATAGATAGATAGGCTAGCCAGTTATGTAAGTAGGCTAATTAGGCAAAGAAATAGGCTAATTAGATAAATAGATAAACTAATTAAACTGTGTATTCATTTGGCTGTTGGGCTTATTGCCTGATTACTTTACCTAATTAATCTGTTGATGTACCTGATAAGCATATATACATATATTTATGGCCGATTAGACTATAAATTTTCCTTATTAGTTCATCTGTTTATCTAATTAGCCTATGTCTTTGCCTAAATAGCCTATAGATTTACCTGATTACCTCAGCAGTCTATCTGACAGGCCATTTATATACCTGATTACTCTAACTATTTCCCTAATTAGTTTACCCATTTACTTGATTAGCCTATATTCTTACCTAATTACTTTATCTATTTATGTTAATAGCCTATGTATTTGCCTACTTGGCCTATCTATTTACCTTATTGAATGAAAACTCTACCTTTTTAATCTATGTATGTGCTAGATTAGGATATATGCTTATTTTATTTGTCTATGTATTTACCGGATTAGCCTATGTATCCATTTATTAGACTGTTAGGCTTGCCTGATTGGCCTACTTATATACCTATTTAGCCTAACTATTCAGTTTATTAGACTACATACTTTCGTAATCAGATTATCGCTTTACCTAATCAGCCTATGTCTTTCCCTAATTAGCCTATCTAGTTACTTGATAACCTCATGGGTTTACCTGATTCGCCGGATTAGCCTTTGTATTTATTTATTTGGCCTATGGGCCTAGCTGATTGGCCCTATTTATATACCTGCCTAGCTCATCCTTTTACCTGATTAGATTATATAATTATCTAATTTTTTTATCTTTTTATCTAATTAGCCTATGCATTTGCCTAATTAACCTATTTTTTAAGCCGTTTGGATCACTTATATATCTAACTAGCCTAACTTATTTACCTAATCAAACTTTATATTTTCTTAATTATTTCATCTTATTATGTAATAAGCCTATGTAGGGTCCTAATTAGGCTAATTACTTACCTAATTGCCTGATGATTTTATGTAGTTTGCCCATCTATGTACTTGATTACCATACATGCTTATTTCATTAGTTTAATTATTTTTCCCCGATTTGCGTATTTATTTGTCTGATTAGCCTATCTTTTTAACTGATTAGCCTATATATTTACCTAAAGACTTAACCTACTTATCCGATTTACCTGATTGCCTGATGGGTTTACCGAATTGGCCGATTTATATACTTTATTAATCCAATTATTTACCTGATTACACTATATATTTCCCTGATTAGTTTATTTATTTATCGGATAACCTTATGTATTAGCCTAACTAGCCCATATATTTACCTAATTAGCCTATATATTTACCTAATTCCTTTATCTATTTATCTGATTACTCTATGCATTTGCATTACGCTATGATTACTCTAGATACGCTATGATCTTCGCCAGATAGGCGAATTGGGCAATTACATAGGCTAATTAGATTAATAGATGAGCTAATCAAGAAAATATATAGTCTAATCAGGTAAATAGTTAGGGTGATCAATTATATAAACAGGCCCATTAGATAAACCCATCAGGCAATCAGTTAAATAGATAGGCTAATTAGGCAAACACATAGGCTAAGTAGATAAACCCATCAGGCAATCAATTAAATACGTAGGCGAATTAGGCAATTACATAGGCTAATTAGATAAACTAATTAGAAAAATATATAGTCTTATCAGGTAAATAGTTAGTGTAATCAGGTGTATAAGTGGGCAGATCAGATAAACCCATTAGGCAATCAGGAAAATAGATAGGCAAATTAGGCAGACATCATCTAATTAGATAAATACATCATATAATTAGAAAAATTTATAGTCTAATCAGGTAAATAGTTGTCACAATCATGTAAAAATAGATTAATTAGGCAAATACATAGACTATTTAGATAACAGAATAAACTAGTTAGATAAATAAATAATCTAATCAGGTAAAAGAACAGGCCAAAAAGGTAAGCCCAAGAGCCAAATAATTAAATAGGCTAATCCGGTAAATACATAGACAAATAAATTAAGCATATATGCTTATTAAGTACATACACGAATTAATCAAGTAAAGTAATTAGGCAATCAGGTAAATAGACAAGGCAATTACCGAATTCATAAGCTAATCAGATAAATAGAAATACTAATTAGGAAAATATATAGGCTAATCAGGTAAATAGATAGCCTAATCAGACATATAAATAGGCTAGTTAGGTAAACGTAACAGGCATTTAAGTAAATATATAGGCTAATTTGGCAAAGACAGGCTAATTAGATAAAACGATAAAATTATGAGACTCATTAGGCAATTAGGTAAATAGATAGGCTAATTAGGACACTACATCGGCTAATTAGATAACTCTATAAACTAATTAGGGAAATGTATAGGTTAATCAGGTAATTAGTTATTGTCCAATCGGGTAAAAGAATAGGTTAATTAATAGGTTAATAAGATAAATGGATCAACTAATTAGTTAAATATATAGGCTAAGCAGGTAAATAGATAGCCTAATCAGACATATAAATAGGCTAGTTAGGTAAACCTAACAGGCATTTAAGTAAATATATAGGCTAATTTGGCAAAGACAGGCTAATTAGATAAAACGATAAACTAATGAGACTCATTAGGCAATTAGGTAAGTAGATAGACTAATTAGGACACTACATCGGCTAATTAGATAACTCTATAAACTTATTAGAATAATGTATAGGTTAATCAGGTAATTAGTTAGGCTAGTCAGGTATATAAATTGTCCAATCGGGTAAATAATAGGGTAATTAATAGGTTAATAAGATAAATGGATCAACTAATTAGTTAAATATATAGGCTAAGCAGGTAAATAGACTAATTTAGCAAATACATAAGCTAATTAGACAAATAGATAAGCTAATTAGAAAGTTAAGCTTATTATGTTTATAAATGGTCTGGTCAGGAAAACTCATAAGGCAATCAGGAAATAGAAAGGCTAATTAGGCAATAACATACGCTAATTAGATAAATAGATATACTATTTAGGGAAATATATAGGCTAGTCAGATAGATAGATAGGCTAGCCAGTTATGTAAGTAGGCTAATTAGGTAAACTTATCAGGCAATCAGGTAAATAGTTAGGCTAATTAGGCAAAGAAATAGGCTAATTAGATAAATAGATAAACTAATTAAACTGTGTATTCATTTGGCTGTTGGGCTTATTGCCTGATTACGTTACCTAATTAATCTGTTGATGTACCTGATAAGCATATATGCATATATTTATGGCAAATTTGACTATAAATTTTCCTTATTAGTTCATCTGTTTATCTCATTAGCCTATGTCTTTGCCTAATTAGCCTATAGATTTACCTGATTACCTCAGCAGTCTATCTGACTCGCCATTTATATACCTGATTTTTCTAACTATTTCCCTAATTAGTTTACCCATTTACTTGATTAGCCTATTTTCTTACCTAATTACTTTATCTATTTATGTTAATAGCCTATGTATTTGCCTACTTGGCCTATCTATTTACCTTATTGAATGAAAACTCTACCTTTTTAATATATGTATGTACTAGATTAGGATATATGCTTATTTTATTTGTCTATGTATTTACCGTTTTAGCCTATGTATTTGTTTATTAGACTGTTGGGCTTGTCTGATTAACCTACTCATATACCTATTTAGCCTAACTATTAGTCTTATTAGACGACATGCTTTTGTAATCAGATTATCGCCTTACCTAATCAGCCTATGTCATTCCCTAATAAGCCTATCTAGTTACTTGATAACCTCATGGGTTTACCTGATTGGCCGGATTAGCCTTTGTATTTATTTATTTGGCCTATGGGCCTAGCTGATTGGCCCTATTTATATACCTGCATAACTCATCCTTTTACCTGATTAGATTATATAATTATCTAATTTTTTATCTTTTTATCTAATTAGCCTATGCGTTTGCCTAATTAACCTATTTTTTAAGCCGTTTGGATCACTTATATATCTAACTAGCCTATCTTATTTAGTTAATCAAACTTTATATTTTCCTAATTATTTTATCTTATTATGTAATCAGCCTATGAAGGGTCCTAATTAGGCTAATTACTTACCTAATTGCCTGATGATTTTATGTAGATTGTCCATCTATGTACTTGATTACCATACATGCTTATTTCACTAGTTTAATTATTTTTCCCCGATTTGCGTATTTATTTTCTGAGTAGCCTATCTTTTGAACTGATTAGCCTTTATATAGTATATAGTGCGTCTAGTAAGTTTAGTAGGCGCAGAAAAGGGTCAGTAAATAGTGTATGACCCCATAAAATGTCCTGCCATGTCGGGCATCTGGGCTTAAAAGTAACTGCAGTGAATTGGACAAACAGAAGTAGCTGCAGTAAGTGTAGTAAGTGTAGTAGCTGTAGTATGTGTGGTAAGTGTAGTAAGTGTAGTAGCTGTAGTAAGTGTAGTAAGTGTAGTGGCTGTAGTACCTGTAGCAGCTGTGGTAAGTGTGGTAAGTGTAGTAGCTGTAGTTGCTGTAGTAAGTGTAGTAGCTGTAGTAAGTGTAGTTGCTGTAGTAAGTGTAGTAAGTTTAATAGGTGTAGTAGCTGTAGTAAGTATAGTAGCTGTAGTAACTGTAGTTGCTGTAGTAGCTGTAGTAAGTGTAGTAAGTGTAGTAAGTGTAGTAAGTGTAGTAAGTGTAGTAGCTGTAGTAATTGTAGTACCTGTAGTATCTGTAGTAAGTGTAGGATTTTTAGTAAGTGTAGTGGCTTAAGGGTAAGTGTACACTTACTACAGCCAGTACACTTACTACAGCTACTACAGCTACTACAGCTTCTAAACGTACAACACTTACTAGAGCTACTACACGTAGTACAGCTCTTACACCTACTACTGATACTACAAGTACTACAGATACTACAGGTATTACAGCTACTCTACTTGCTACACTTACTACACTTAGTACAGCTACTACACTTACTACACTTACTACACTTACTACAGCTACTACACTTACTACACTTACTACATCTACTACACCTACTGCAGTTACTACAGCTACTACGGCTACTACAGCTACTTCACCTAATACAGATGTCACACCTACTAAAGCTGCTACACAACTTCTATACTTAGTACAGCTACTACACTTACTACAGCTTCTACAGGAACTACAGCTTCTACACGTAGTACACTTAGTACAGCTACTGCAGTTACTACAGCTCTTACACTTACTACAGATACTACAGCTACTACACTTACTACATTTACTACAGCTACTACACTTACTACAGCTACTACTGCTCCTACATTTACTAAACTTACTACAGCTACTACACCTTCTACACTTATTACACTTACTACAGTTACTACATTTACTACACGTTGTACTTTTACTACAGCTACTATACCTACTACACTTACTACAGCTACTACACTTACTACAGATACTGCACTTACTAAAACTACTACACTTATTACAACTACTACACTTACTACACTTACTACACTTACTGCACCTACTACACTTGCTACAGCCAGGACACTTACTACAGTTACAACAGCTACAACTTACTACAGCTTTTACAGGAACTACAGCTTTTACACGTTGTACACTTACTACGGCAACTCAAGTTACTCAGCTCCTACACTAACTACAGATACTAGAGCTACTACACGTTCTACACTTACTACAGCTACTACACTTACTAAACTTACTACAGCTACTACACTTACTGCAGCTACTACACTTAGTACAGCTAGTACACTTACTACAGCAACTACATCTAATACAGATGTTACAGCTACTAAACCTACTACACTTAGTACAGCTACTAGACTTACTACAGCTTCTACAGGAACTACAGGTTTTAAACGTAGTACACTTACTACAGCAACTACAGTTACTACAGCTCTTACACTAACTACAGATACTAGAGCTACTACACATTCTACACTTACTACAGCTACTACACTTACTACACTTACTACAGCTACTATACTTACTACAGTTATTACAGCTCCTACATTTACTACACTTACTACAGCTACTACAGCTTCTACACTTACTACAGTTACTACAGTTACTACAGCTACTACACGATCAACTTTCACTACAGCTACTACACTTACTACACTTACTACAGCTACTACACTTACTACAGCTACAACACTTACTACACCTACTACACCTACTACACTTACTGCAGCTACTACACTTACTACAGCTAGTACACTTACTACAGCTACTACAGCTACTACAGCTTCTACACGTACTACACTTACTACAGCTACTACACTTACTAGAGCTCTTACACTTACTACTGATACTAAAGCTACTACACGTTCTACACTTACTACAGCTACTACATCTTTTACACTTACTACAGTTACTACAGATACTACACATACTACAGTCACTACACTTACTGCACCTACTACACTTCCTACAGCCACTACGCTTACTGCACCTACTACGCTTTCTACGGCCACTACACTTACTACAGTTATAAAAGCTACTACACTTTCTACAGCCACTACACTTACTACAGCTACTACAGCAACTACGCTTACTACACTTACTACAGCTACTCTGCTTAGTACACTTTACCAGAGCTACTACACTTACTACAGCTACTACACCTACTACAGTTACTACATTAACTGCAGCTACTACACTTACTACAGCTACTACAGCTACTACCCCTACTACAGATACTACAGGTACTACAGCTACTGTTGAAACTACACTTACTACACTTCCTACAGCCACTAAACTTACTACACTTACTAAAGCTACTAGACGTACCACACTTACTACAAATACTACAACTACTACACTTACTACAGATACTACTGCTACTACACGTTTTACACTTAATACAGCTACTGCAGCTAGTACACTTACTACACTTACTACAGTTAGAACAGCTACTACACGTTCTACTTTTAATACGGCTACTAAACTTACTACACTTACTACAGCTACTACACTTACTACACATACTATACATGCTACAGTCACTACACTTACTCAACCTACTACACTTCCTACAGCCACTGCACTTACTGCACCTCTACACTTGCTACAGCCAAAACACTTACCACAGTTACAACAGCTACTATACTTACTACAGCTATTACAGTTATTACAACTTCTACACTTACTGCACTTAATACAGCTACTACAGATACTAGAGCTACTATAGATATTACAGCTACTATAGATACTACAGCTACTAAAGCTACTACAGCTGCAACACTTACTACACATACTACAGCTACTATACTTACTTAATCTACTACTATCACTACAGCTACTACAGTTAGTACAGCCACTACACTTCCTACAGCTACTACACCTACTACAGTTACTACACTTACTTTAGCTACTACACTTACTACAGCTACTATGCCTACTACAGATACTACAGGTACCACAGCTACTACACTTGCTACACTTACTACACTTACTACAGCTACTACACTAACTACGCTTACTACAGCTACTACACTTACTAAAAGTACTACACCTAATACACTTACTACAGCTTCTACGGCTACTACAGCTATTACAATTAATACAGATGCTACTGCTACTAAAGCTACTACACCTACTACACTTAGTACATTTTCTACACTTACTACAAGCTTCAAATGGAACTATAGCTTCTATACGAAGTACACTTACTACAGCTACTACAGTTGCTAAAGCTCCTACATTTACTACACTTACTACATCTACTACAGCTTCTACACTTACTACACTTACTACAGCTACTAAACTTACTACAGCTACTACACCTACTACAGTTACTACACTTACTACAGCTGCTACACTTACTGCAGCTACTACGCCTACTACAGATGCTACAGGTACTACAGCTACTACTTTTGTTACACTTACTGCACTTACTACAGCTAGTACACTTACTAGGCTTAATACAGCTACTACACTTACTACAAGTACTACACGTACTAAAGTTACTACAGCTACTACAACTACTACAGCTATTACACCTAATACAGATGCTACAGCTGCTAAAGCTACTACACTTACTACACTTTGTACAGCTTCTACACTTACTACAGCTTCAAATGGAACTATAGCTTCTACACGAAGTACACTTACTACAGCTACTACAGATGCTACAGCTCCTACATTTACTACACTTACTACAGCTACTACAGCTTCTACACTTACTACACTTACTACAGCTACTACACTTACTACATAAAATTCCCTCACTACAATCATTACACTTACTGCACCTACTACACTTGCTACAGCCAATAAACTTACTACAGTTACAACAGCTACTACACTTACTACAGCTACTAAACTTATCACAACTACTTCACTTACTACACTTACTACACTTGCTGCACTTACTACAGCTACTTCAGATACTAAACCTAATACAGATATTACAGCTACTACAGATATTACTGCAAATAAGGCTATTACAGCTGCAACACTTACTACACATATTACAGTTACTATAATTACTACACCTACTACAGCTACTACAGCTGCAACACTTAGTACACATACTACAGCTACTACACTTACTACATCTACTACCATCACTACAGCTACTACACTTACTAGAGCTACTACACTTACTACAGCTACTATAGCAACTACGCTTACTACACTTACTACAGCTGTACTATGTGTAGTAAGTTTTTTAGCTGTAGTAGCTGTAGTAGCTGTAGTATATGTAGTAGCTGTTATAACTGTAGTATGTGTAGTCGCTGTAGCAAGTGTAGTAGGTGCAGTAAGAGTAGTGGCGGTAGTAAGTGTAGTAGGCGCAGTAAGTGTAGTGACTGTAGTAAAAGTAGTATCTGTAGTAAGTGTAGTATCTGTAGTAAGTGTAGTAAGTGTAGTAGCTGTAGTAAAACAAAACAGTGTAGAAGCTGTAGTGACTGTAATAAGTGTAGTAAGTGTAGAAGCTGTTGTACCTGTAGTAAGTGTAGAACGTGTAGTAGCTGTAGTATTAGTAGTAAGTGTAAGAGCTTTAGTAAGTGTAGTAGCTGTAGTAAGTATAGTACGTGTAGAAGCTGTTGTAGCTGTAGTAGCTGTAGTAAGTGTACTAGCTGTAGCAAGTGTAGTAGCTGCAGTAAGTGTAGTAGGTGTAGTAGGTGTAGTAAGTGTATTAGCCGTAGTAAGTGTAGTAAGTGTAGTAAGTGTAGTAAGTGTAGTAAGTGTAAAGGCTGCGGTAGCTGTATTAAGTATAAAACGTGTAGTAGCAGTAGCATCTCTAGTAAGTGTAGGAGCTGTAGTAAGTGTAGTAGCTGTAGTAAGTGTAGTACGCGTGGACGCTGTAGTAGTTGTAGTAGCTGTAGTAAGTGTACTACATGTAGTAAGTGTAAAAGCTGTACAAAGTGTAGTAGGTGTAGTAGGTATAGTAGCTGTAGCAGGTGTATTAGGTGTGGTAGCTGTAGTAGCTATAGTAGCTATTGTAACTGTGGTAGTTGTAGTATTTGTAGTATGTGTAGTAGCTTTAGTAAGTGTAGTAAGTTTAGTAGCTGTAGTAAGTGTAGTAAGGGTAGTTTCTGCAGTAGCTGTAGTACCTGTAGTTTCTCTAGTAGGGGTAGTAGCTGTAGTAGCTGTAGTAAGTGTAGTAGCTGCAGTAAATGTACTAACTGTAGTAGGTGTAGTAGCTGTAGTTGCTGTAATATCGGTAGTAGCTGTAGTATCTGTAGTAGCTGTAGTAAGTGCAGTAAGTGTAGTAAGTGTAGTAGTTGTAATAAGTGTAGTAGCTGTAGTAAGTGTAGTAGCTGTGGTAACAGTAGTAAGTGTAGAGGCTGTAGCAAGTTTAGTGGGTGCAGTAAGTTTAGTGGCTGAAGGAGGTGTAGTATGTGAAGTAAGTGTAGTGACTGTAGCAAGTATAGTATCTGCAGTAAGTGTAGTAGCTGTAGTCAATGTAGTAAGTGTAGTAGCTGTAGTAAAAGAAGAACGCGTAGTAGCTGTAGTAACTGTAGTAAAAGTAGTAAGTGTACAAGCTGCAGTAGCTGTATTAAGTTTAAAACGTGTAGTAACAGTAGTATCTGTAGTAAGTTTAAGAGCTGTAGTAAGTGTAGTAGCTGTAGTAGGTGTAGAAGGTGTAGTAGAGGTGTTAAGTGTACTAAGCGAAGTATCTGTAGTAAGTGTAGTAAACGTAGTGGCTGTAGTAGCCGTAGTAGGTATAGTGGGTGTAGTAAGTGTATCAGCTTTAGTGATGGTAGTAGGTGTAGTAAGTGTAGTAGCTGTAGTATGTGTAGTAAGTGTTGCAGCTGTAGTAGCTGTAGTAGGTGTAGTAAGTGTAGGAACTGTAGTATGTGTAGTAAGTGTTGCAGCTGTAGTAGCTTTAGTACCTGTAGTATCTGTAGTAGCTGTAATATCTGTAGTAGCTCAAGTATCTGTAGTAGCTGTAGTAAGTGTAGAAATTGTAGGAGCTGTAGTAACTGTAGAAAGTGTAGTAGCTGTAGTAAGTGTAGTAAGTGTTGTAGCTGTAGTAAGTGGAGAACGTGTAGTAGCTGTAGTATCTGTAGTAAGTGTAAGAGCTATAGTAACTGTAGTAGCTGTAGTAAGTGTACTACGTCTAGAAGCTGTGGTTCCTGTAGAAGCTGTAGTGAGTGTAAAAGGTTTACTAAGTGTAGTAGGTGTAGTAGCCTTAGTAGCTGTAGCATCTGTATTAGGTGTAACCTATTATTTTACTCGATTGGACAAATTATATACCTAACTAGCCTAACTAATTACCTGATTAACCTATAAATTTCCCTAATTAGTTTATAGAGGTATCTAATTAGCCGATGTAGTGTCCTAATTAGCCTATCTATTTACCTAATTGCCTAATGAGTCTATCTAGTTTGCCTATGTATGCACTTGATTACCATATATGCTTATTTTATTAGTTTATTTATTAACCGGATTAGTCCATGTATTAACCTCTTTGGCTCTTGGGCTCACCTGATTAGCCTATTTATATATCTGAATAGCCTACCTATTTACTGATTAGCCTATATATTTACCTTATTACTTTATCTATTTATTTAAATAGCCTGTGTATTTGACTAATTGGCCTTGCTATTTACCTGATAACCTTATAACCTTACCTGGTTAACCTATGTATGCACTTAATTAGAATATATGCTTATTTTTTTTGTCTATGTATTTACCGGATTAGCCTATAAATTTATTTATTAGACTGTTGGGCTTTCCTGATTGGCCTACTTATATACCTATTTAGCCTAACTATTCAGCTTATTAGACTACATCCTTTCGTAAGCAGTTTATCTTTTTACCTAATCAGCCTATGTCTTTGTCTAATTAGCCTAGTTCTATCTAGTTACTTGATAGCCTCATGGGTTTACCTGATTGGCCCATTTAATTAGCTACATAGTCTAACTATTTACCTAAATACAGTATATATTTTCCTATTTAGTTTTATAATTTATCTGATTACCCTATGAATTTGCCTAATTAGCGGTTCTATTTACCTGATTAGCCTATAAATTTTCCTAATTATATGATGTATTTATCTAATTAGATTATGTCTTTGCCTAATGAGCCTATCTATTTTCCTGATTGCCTGATGGGTTTATCTGATTGGCCCACTTATACACCTGATTACACTAACTATTTACCTGATAAGACTATATATTTCCCTAATTAGTTTATCTAATTAGCCTATGTAATTGCCTAATTCGCCTACGTATTTAATTGATTGCCTGATGGGTTTATCTAGTTAAGCTATGTGTTTGCCTAATTAGCCTATCTATTTAACTGATTGCCTAATGGGTTTATCTAATGGGCCTGTTTATATATCTGATCACCCTAACTATGTACCTGATTAGACTATATATTTTCTTGATTAGCTCATCTATTAATCTAATTAGCCTATGTAATTGCCCAATTTGCGTATCTGGCGAAGATCATAGCGTATCTAGAGTAATCATAGCGTAATGCAAATGCATAGAGTAATCAGAAAAATAGATAAAGGAATTAGGTAAATATATAGGCTAATTAGGTAAATATATAGGCTAGTTAGGCTAATACCTAGGCTTATCCGATAAATAAATAAACTTATCAGGGACATATTTAGTGTAATCAAGTAAATAATTGGACTAATAAAGTATATAAATCGGCCAAGTCAGACTGTTAGGCTTGCCTGATTGGCCTACTTATATACCTATTTAGCCTAACTATTCAGCTTATTAGACTGCATACTTTCGTAATTAGACCATCGCTTTACCTAATCAGAATATGTCTTTCCCTAATTAGCCTATCTAGTTACTTGATAACCTCATGGGTTTACCTGATTCGCGGGATTAGCCTTTGTATTTATTTATTTGGCCTATGGGCCTAGCTGATTGGCCCTATTTATATACCTGCATAACTCATTTTTTTACCTGATTAGATTAGATAATTATCTAATTTTTTTATCTTTTTATCTAATTAGCCTATGCGTTTGCCTAATTAACATTTTTTTAAGGCCGTTTGGATCACTTATATATCTAACTAGCCTAACTTATTTAACTAATCAAACTTTATATTTTCTTAATTATTTTATCTTATTATGTAATCAGCCTATGTAGGGTCCTAATTAGGCTAATTACTTACCTAATTGCCTGATGATTTATCTATCTATGTACCCATAGATAGATCTATGTACAGCCCATCTATGTACTTTCTATCTAATAGCCCATCTATGTACTTGATTACCATACATGCTTATTTCATTAGCTTAATTATTTTTCCCCGATTTGCGTATTTAATTGTCTGATTAGCCTATATATTTACCTAAGGACTTAACCTACTTATCCGATTTACCTTATGGCCTGATGGGTTTACCGAATTGGCCGATTTATATACTTTATTAGTCCAATTATTTACCTGATTACACTATATATTTCCCTGATTAGTTTATTTATTTATCATATAAGCCTATATATTAGCCTAACTAGCCTATATATTTACCTAATTAGCCTATATATTTACCTAATTTCTTTATCTATTTATATTGTTTTTCTATGCATTTGCATTACGCTATGATTACTCTAGATACGCTATGATCTTCGCCAGATAGGCGAATTGGGCAATTACATAGGCTAATTAAATTAATAGATGAGCTAATTAAGAAAATAAATAGTCTAATCAGGTAAATAGTTAGGGTGATCAGGTATATAAACAGGCCCATTAGATAAACCCATCAGGCAATCAGTTAAATAGATAGGCTAATTAGGCAAACACATAGGGTAACTAGATAAACCCATCAGGCAATCAATTAAATACGTAGGCGAATTAGGCAATTACATAGGCTAATTAGATAAACTAATTAGGGAAATATATAGTCTTATCAGGTAAATAGTTAGTGTAATCAGGTGTATAACTGGGCCAATCAGATAAACCCATCAGGCAATCAGGAATATAGATAGGCAAATTAGGCAGTCATCATCTAATTAGATAAATACATCATATAATTAGGAAAATTTATAGTCTAATCAGGTAAATAGTTGTCACAATCATGTAAAAATAGATTAATCAGGCAAATACATAGACTATTTAGATAACAGAATAAACTAGTTAGATAAATAAATAATCTAATCAGGCAAAAGAACAGGCCAAAAAGGTAAGCCCAAGAGCCAAATAATTAAATAGGCTAATCCGGTAAATACATAGACAAATAAATTAAGCATATATGCTTATTAAAAACATACACAAATTAATCAGGTAAAGTGATAAGGCAATCAGGTAAATAGACAAGCCAATTAGCGAATTCATAAGCTAATGAGATAAATAGAAATACTAATTAGGAAAATATATAGGCTAATCAGGTAAATAGATAGCCTAATCAGACATATAAATAGGCTAGTTAGGTAAACCTAACAGGCATTTAAGTAAATATATAGGCTAATTTTGCAAAGACAGGCTAATTAGATAAAACGATAAAGAAATGAGACTCATTAGGCAATTAGGTAAATAGATAGGCTAATTAGGACACTACATCGGCTAATTAGATAACTCTATAAACTAATAATGGAAATGTATAGGTTAATCAGGTAATTAGTTAGGCTAGTCAGGTATATAAATTGTCCAATCGGGTAAAAGAATAGGTTAATTAATAGGTTAATAAGATAAATTAATCAACTAATTAGTTAAATAAATAGGCGAAGCAGGTAAATAGACTAATTTAGCAAATAAATAAGCTAATTAGACAAATAGATAAGCTAATTAGAAAGTTAGGCTTATCATGTTTATAAATGGTCTGGTCAGGAAAACTCATAAGGAAATCAAAAAAGAGAAAGGCTAATTAGGCAGAAACATCCGCTAATTAGATAAATAGATATACTATTTAGGGAAATATATAGGCTAGTCAGATAGATAGATAGGCTAGCCAGTTATGTAAGTAGGCTAATTAGGTAAACTTATCAGGCAATCAGGTAAATAGTCAGGCTAATTAGCTAAAGAAATAGGTAGATAAATAGATAAACTAATTAAACTGTGTATTCATTTGGCTGTTGGGCTTATTGCCTGATTACTTTACCTAATTAATCTGTTGATGTACCTGATAAGCATATATGCATATATTTATGGCCGATTAGACTATAAATTTTCCTTATTAGTTCATCTGTTTATCTAATTAGCCTGTCTTTGCCTAAATAGCCTATAGATTTACCTGATTACCTTAGCAGTCTATCTGACTAGCCATTTATATACCTGATTACTCTAACTATTTCCCTAATTAGTTTACCCATTTACTTGATTAGCCTATATTCTTACCTAATTACTTTATCTATTTATATTAATAGCCTATGTATTTGCCTACTTGGCCTATCTATTTACCTTATTGAATGAAAACTCTACCTTTTTAATCTATGTATGTGCTAGATTAGGATATATGCTTATTTTATTTGTCTATGTATTTACCGGATTAGCCTATGTATCCATTTATTAGACTGTTAGGCTTGCCTGATTGGCCTACTTATATACCTATTTAGCCTAACTATTCAGTTTATTAGACTACATACTTTCGTAATCAGATTATCGCTTTACCTAATCAGCCTATGTCTTTCCCTAATTAGCCTATCTAGTTACTTGATAACCTCATGGGTTTACCTGATTCGCCGGATTAGCCTTTGTATTTATTTATTTAACCTATGGGCCTAGCTGATTGGCCCTATTTATATACCTGCCTAGCTCATTCTTTTACCTGATTAGATTATATAATTATCTAATATTTTTATCTTTTTATCTAATTAGCCTATGCATTTGCCTAATTAACCTATTTTTTAAGCCGTTTGGATCACTTATATATCTAACTAGCCTAACTTATTTACCTAATCAAACTTTATATTTTCTTAATTATTTCATCTTATTATGTAATCAGCCTATGTAGGGTCCTAATTAGGCTAATTACTTACCTAATTGCCTGATGATTTTATGTAGTTTGCCCATCTATGTACTTGATTACCATACATGCTTATTTCATTAGTTTAATTATTTTTCCCCGATTTGCGTATTTATTTTGTCTGATTAGCCTATCTTTTTAACTGATTAGCCTATATATTTACCTAAAGACTTAACCTACTTATCCGATTTACCTGATTGCCTGATGGGTTTACCGAATTGGCCGATTTATATACTTTATTAGTCCAATTATTTACCTGATTACACTATATATTTCCCTGATTAGTTTATTTATTTATCGGATAAGCCTATGTATTAGCCTAACTAGCCTATATATTTACCTAATTAGCCTATATATTTACCTAATTCCTTTATCTATTTATCTGATTACTCTATGCATTTGCATTACGCTATGATTACTCTAGATACGCTATGATCTTCGTCAGATAGGCGAATTGGGCAATTACATAGGCTAATTAGATTAATAGATGAGCTAATCAAGAAAATATATAGTCTAATCAGGTAAATAGTTAGGGTGATCAATTATATAAACAGGCCCATTAGATAAACCCATCAGGCAATCAGTTAAATAGATGGGCTAATTAGGCAACCACATAGGGTAACTAGATAAACCCATCAGGTAATCAATTAAATACGTAGGCGAATTACGCAATTACTTAGGCTAATTAGATAAACTAATTAGGGAAATATATAGTCTTATCAGGTAAATAGTTAGTGTAATCAGGTGTATAAGTGGTCACATCAGATAAACCCATCAGGGAATCACGAAAATAGATAGGCAAGTTAGGGAGACATCATCTAATTAGATAAATACATCATATAATTAGAAAAATTTATAGTCTAATCAGGTAAATAGTTGTCACAATTATGTAAAAATAGATTAATTAGGCAAATACATAGACTATTTAGATAACAGAATAAACTAGTTAGATAAATAAATAATCTAGTCAGGTAAAAGAACAGGCCAAAACGGTAAGCCCAAGAGCCAAATAATTAAATAGGCTAATCCGGTAAATACATAGACAAATAAATTAAGCATATATGCTTATTAAGTACATACAAGAATTAATCAGGTAAAGTAATTAGGCAATCAGGTAAATAGACAAGCCAATTAGGGAATTCATAAGCTAAGCAGATAAATAGAAATACTAATTAGGAAAATATATAGGCTAATCAGGTAAATAGATAGCCTAATCAGACATATAAATAGGCTAGTTAGGTAAACCTAACAGGCATTTAAGTAAATATATAGGCTAATTTGGCAAAGACAGGCTAATTAGATAAAACGATAAAGTAATGAGACTCATTAGGCAATTAGGTAAATAGATAGGCTAATTAGGACACCACATCGGCTAATTAGATAACTCTATAAACTAATTAGGGAAATGTATAGGTTAATCAGGTAATTAGTTAGGCTAGTCAGGTATATAAATTGTCCAATCGGGTAAAAGAATAGGTTAATTAATAGGTTAATTAGATAAATGGATCGACTAATTAGTTAAATATATAGGCTAAGCAGGTAAATAGACTAATTTAGCAAATACATAAGCTAATTAGACAAATAGATGAGCTAATTAGAAAGTTAGGCTAGTCATGTTTATAAATGGTCTGGTCAGGAAAACTCATAAGGCAATCAGGAAATAGAAAGGCTAATTAAGCAAAAACATACGCTAATTAGATAAATAGATATACTATTTAGGGAATATATATAGGCTAGTCAGATAGATAGATAGGCTAGCCAGTTATGTAAGTAGGCTTATTAGGCAAAGAAATAGGCTAATTAGATAAATAGATAAAGTAATTAAACTGTGTATTCATTAGGCTGTTGGGCTTATTGCCTGATTACTTTACCTAATTAATCTGTTGATTTACCTGATAAGCATATATGCATATATTTATGTCCGATTAGACTATAAATTTTCCTTATTAGTTCATCTGTTTATCTCATTAGCCTATGTCTTTGCCTAATTAGCCTATAGATTTACCTGATTACCTTAGCAGTCTATCTGACTAGCCATTTATATACCTGATTACTCTAACTATTTCCCTAATTAGTTTACCCATTTACTTGATTAGCCTATTTTCGTACCTAATTACTTTAGCTATTTATGTTAATAGCCTATGTATTTGCCTACTTGGCATATCTATTTACCTTATTGAATGAAAACTCTACCTTTTTAATCTATGTATGTACTAGATTAGGATATATGCTTATTTTATTTGTCTATGTATTTACCGTTTTAGCCTATGTATTTGTTTATTAGACTGTTGGGCTTGTCTGATTAACCTACTAATATACCTATTTAGTCTAACTATTCAGCTTATTAGACGACATGCTTTTGTAATCAGATTATCGCTTTACCTAATCAGCCTATGTCTTTCCCTAATTAGCCTATCTAGTTACTTGATAACCTCATGGGTTTACCTGATTCGCCGGATTAGCCTTTGTATTTATTTATTTGGCCTATGGGCCTAGGTGATTGGCCCTATTTATATACCTGCATAACTCATCCTTTTACCTGATTAGATTATATAATTATCTAATTTTTTATCTTTTTATCTAATTAGCCTATGCGTTTGCCTAATTAACCTATTTCTTAAGCCGTTTGGATCACCTATATATCTAACTAGCCTAACTTATTTAGTTAATCAGACTTTATATTTTCTTAATTATTTTATCTTATTATGTAATCAGCCTATGAAGGGTCCTAATTAGGCTAATTACTTACCTAATTGCCTGATGATTTTATGTAGATTGCCCATCTATGTACTTGATTACCATACATGCTTATTTCACTAGTTTAATTATTTTTCCCCGATTTGCGTATTTATTTTCTAAGTAGCCTATCTTTTGAACTGATTAGCCTTTATATAGTATATAGTACGTCTAGTAAGTTTAGTAGGCGCAGAAAAGGGTCAGTAGTTAGTGTATGACCCCATAAAATGTCCTGCCATGTCGGGCATCTGGGCTTAAAAGTGACTGTAGTGAATTGGACAAACAGAAATAGCTGCAGTAAGTGTAGTAAGTGTAGTAGCTGTAGTATGTGTGGTAAGTGTAGTAAGTGTAGTAGCTGTTGTAAGTGTAGTAAGTGTAGTAGCTGTAGTTGCTGTAGTAGCTGTAGTAAGTGTAGTAAGTGTAGTAAGTGTAGTAAGTGTAGTAGCTGTAGTAATATTAGTACCTGTAGTATCTGTAGTAAAAGTAGGATCAGTAGTAAGTGTAGTGGCTGTTGTAGCTGTAGTAAGTGTAGTAAGTGTGGTAGCTGCAGTAAGTTTAGTAAGTGCGGTAAGTGTAGTAAGTGTGGTAAATGTAGTACCTGCAGTATCTGTAGTAAGTGTAGTAGCTGTAGTAAGTGTAGCATGTGTAGTAAGTGTACTACCTGTAGTAAGTGTAGTAAGTGTAGTAAGTGTAGTAGCTGTAGTAAGTGTAGTAAGTGTATTAAGTGTAGTAGCTCTAGTATGTGTAGTAAGTGTAATAAGTGTAGCATTTGTAGTAAGTGTAGTACGTGCAGTAGTACAGCTCTTAGAGCTACTACACTTACTACTCTTACTAGAGCTACTACACTCACTACACCTACTCCAGCTACTACACCTACTGCAGATAGTACAGCTACTGCAGTTACTAAACATACTACAGCTACTACACTTACTAAACTTACTACACTTACTACAGATACTACAGCTACTACAACTACTACACTTACTTCAGTTACTAGAGCTACTGCAGAAACTACACTTACTACACTTACTAGAGCTACTACAGCTACTACACTTACTACAGCTACTACATTTACTACAGATACTAATGGTACTACACTTACTACAGATACTACACTTACTACAGTCACTACCCTTATTGCACCTACTACACTACTGCGGCTACTACATTTACTACAGCCAGTACACTTACTACAGCTACTACAGCTACTACAGCTTCTAAACGTACTACACTTACTAGAGCTACTACACTTACTACAGCTCTTACACCTACTACTGATACTACAGGTTTTACAGATACTACAGGTACTACAGCTGCTCTACTTGCTACACTTATTACATTTAGTACAGCTACTACACTTACTACACATACTACAGCTACTACACTTACTACACTTACTACATCTACTACACCTACTGCAGTTTCTACAGCTACTACGGCTACTACAGCTACTTCACCTAATACAGATGTCACAGCTACTAAAGCTGCTACACAACTTCTATACTTAGTACAGCTACTACACTTACTACAGCTTCTACATGAACTACAGCTTCTACACGTAGTACACTTACTACAGCTACTGCAGTTACTACAGCTACTACACGTTCGAAACTTACTACAGCTACTACACTTTCTACATTTACTACAGCTACTGCACTTACTACAGTTACTACCGCTCCTACATTTACTAAACTTACTACAGCTACTACAGCTTCTACACTTATTACACTTACTACAGTTACTACACTTACTACAGATACTGCACTTACTAAAACTACTACACTTATTACAACTACTACACTTACTACACTTACTACACTTACTGCACCTACTACACTCGCTAGAGCCACTACACTTACTAGAGTTACAACAGCTACTACACTTAGTAAAGCTACTACACTTATTACAACTACTACACTTACTGCACTTACTACAGCTACTACAGATACTACAGCTTCTACAGATACTACAGCTACTAAAGGTACTACAGCTGCAACACCTACTACACATACTACAATTACTACACATACTACACCTAGTACAGCTATTACAGTTGCAACAGTTACTACACATACTACAGCTACTACACTTACTAAATCTCCTACCATCACTACAGCTACTACACTTACTACAGCCACTAAAGCTACTACAGCTACTACACCTACTACACTTAATGCACTTACTACAGCTACTAAACTTACTACAGCTACTACGCCTACTACAGATACTACAGGTTCTACAGCTACTGCACTTGCTACACTTGTTACACTTACTACATCTCTTACACTTACTACACTAACTACAGCTACTACACTTACTACACTTACGACAACTACTACACCTACTGCAGTTACTACATTTACTACGGCTACTACAGCTACTACACCTAATACAGATGGTAAAGCTACTAAACCTACTACACCTATTACACTTAGTACAGCTACTAGACTTACTACAGCTTCTACAGGAACTACAGCTTCTACACGTAGTATACTTATTACAGCTACTACAGTTACTACAGCTCTTACACTTACTACAGCTACTTCACGTTCTACACTTACTACAGCTACTACACTTACTACACTTACTACAGCTACTACACTTACTACACTTATTACAGTTACTACAGGTCATACATTTACTACACTTACTACAGCTACTACAGCTTCTACACTTATTACACTTACTACAGTTACTACAGCTACTACACGTTCTACTTTTGCTACAGCTACTACATTTACGACACTTACTACAGCTACTACACTTAGTACAGATATTACACTTACTACAGTCACTACACTTACTGCACCTACTACACTTCCTATAGCCACTACACTTACTGCACCTACTAGACTTGCTACAGCCACTTCACTTACTACAGCCACTACACTTAGTATAGCTACTACACTTACAACAGATAGTACACTTACTACAGCTAGTACAGCTAGTACAGCTTCTACACGTACTACACTTACTACAGCTGCTACACTTACTACAGCTCTTACACTTACTACTGATACTACAGCTACTACACGTTCTACACTTACTACAGTTACCACAGCTACTACACTTTTTACTTTTACTACAGCTACTAAACTTACTACACTTTCTACACTCACTACACTTACTGCACCTACACTTACTACAGCTACTACATTAACTACACTTACTACAACTACTACACCTACCACAGTTACTACAGCTACCACAGCTACTACAGTTAAAAAACCCTTACTACACATACTACAGTTACTACACTACAGTGTAGTAGCTGTACTAAGTGTGGTAAGTAAAGTAGCTGTGGTAAGTGTACTAAGCGGAGTAGCTGTAGTAAGTGTAGTAAGCGTAGTGGCTGTAGTAGCTGTAGTAAGTGTAGTGGCTTAAGTAAGGGTAGTAGCTGTAGTGATTGTAGTAGATGTAGTAAGTGTAGTAGGTGTATTATGTGTAGAAAGTGTTGCCGCTTTAGTAGGTGTAGTAGGTGTAGTAAGTGTAGTAAGTGTAGTATGTGTAGTAAGTGTTGTAGCTGTAATATCTGAGTAGCTGTAGTATCTGAAGTAGCTGTAGTAAGTGCAGTAAGTGTAGTTAGTGTAGTTAGTGTAGTAGTTGAAATAAGTTTAGTAGCTGTAGTAATTGTGGTAGCTGTTGTAACTGTAGTAAGTGTATTTGCTGTAGCAAGTGTAGTAGGTCCAGTAAGTGTAGTGACTGTAGAAAGTGTAGTTTCTGAAGTAAGTATAGTAAGTGTAGTAGCTGTAGTAAAGGTAGAACGTGTAGTAGCTGTAGTAGCTGTAGTAACTGTAGTAAGTCTAGTACCTATAGTAAGTGTAGTAAGTTTTGTAGCTGTAGTAAGTGTAGAACGTGTAGTAGCTGTAGTACCTGTAGTAAGTGTAAGAGCTGTAGTAACTGTAGTAGCTGTAGTAAGTTTACTTCGTATAGAAGCTGCAGTTCCTATAGAAGCTGTAGTAAGTGTAGTAGCTGTACTAAGTGTAGTAGGTGTAGTAGCTTTAGTAGCTGTAGCATCTGTATTAGGTGTGGTAGCTGTAGTAGCCGTACTAGCTGTAGTAACTGCAGTAGGTGTAGTAGTTGTAGCAACTATAGTAGCTGTAGTAAGTGTAGTAGCTGTAGTAAGTGTAGTAAGTGTAGTAGCTCTAGTAAGTGTAGTAAGTGTAGCAAGTGTAATAGCTGTAGTACCTTTAGTATCTGTAGTAGGCGTAGTAGCTGTAGCACGTGTAGTAGCTGTAGTAAGTGTAGTAATTGTAGTAGGTGTAGTAGCTGTAGTAAGTGTAGTGGCTGTAGTAAGTGTAGTAGCTGTAGTTATAAAAGTAGATGTAGTAAGTGTAGTAGCTGTGGTATGTGTAGTAAGTTTTGCAGCTGTAGTAGCTGTAGTAGGTGTAGTAAGTGTAGTAGCTGTAGTAAGTGTAGTAAGTGTAGTAGCTGTAGTAAAGGTAGAACGTGTAGTAGCTGTAGTAGCTGTAGTAAGTGTAGTAAATGTAAAAACTGTAGTAACTGTAGTAAGTGTAGTACCTAAAGTAAGTGTAGTAAGTTTTGTAGCTGTAGTAAGTGTAGAACGTCTAGTAGCTGTAGTATCTGTAGTAAGTGTAAGAGCTGTAGTAACTGTAGTAACTGTAGTAAGTGTACTTCGTGTAGAAGCTGTAGTTCCTGTAGAAGCTGTAGTAAGTGTAGTTGCTTTACTAAGTGTAGTAGGTGTAGTAGCTTTAGTAACTGCAGTAAGTGTAGTAGTTGTAGTAAGTATAGTAGCTGTAGTAAGTGTAGTAAGTGTAGTAGCTGTAGTAAGTGTAGTAAGTGTAGCAAGTGTAGTAGCTGTAGTACCTGTAGTATCTGTAGTAGCCGTAGGAGCTGTAGCAAGTGAAGTGGCCTTAGTAAGTGTAGTAACTGTAGTAGGTGCAGTTGCTTTAGTAAGTGTAGTGGCTGTAGTAAGTGTAGTAGCTGTAGTTTTGGAAGTAGATGTAGTAAGTGTAGTAGCTGTAGTATGTGTAGTAAGTGTTGCAGCTGTAGTAGCTGTAGTAAGTGTAGTAAGTGTAGTAACTGTAGTATGTGTAGTAAGTGTTGCAGTTGTAGTAGCTTTAGTAGGTGTAGTATCTGTAGCAGCTGCATTACCTGTAGTAGCTCTAGTGTCTGTAGTAGCTGTAGTAAGTGCAGTAAGTGTAGTAAGTGTAGTAAGTGTCGTAGTTGTAATAAGTGTAGTAGCTGTAGTAAGTGTAGTAGCTGTTGTAACTGTAGTAAGTGTAGTGGCTGGAGCAGCTGTAGTAGGTGCAGTCAGTGTTGTTGCTGTACGAAGTGTAGTAGGTACAGTAAGTGTAGTGACTGTAGTAAGTATAGTATCCGTAGTAAATGTAGTAGCTGTAGTAGCTGTAGTAAAAGTAAAACGTGTAGTAGATCTAGGCACTGTAGTAAGTGTAGTAAGTGTACAAGCTGCAGTAGGTGTATTAAGTGTAAAACGTGTAGTAGCAGTGGTATTTGTAGTAATCTAGAAGCTGCAGGAAGTGTAGTAGCTGAAGTAAAGGTAGTACGTGTGGAAGCTGTAGTAGCTGTAGTAGCTGTAGTAAGTGTACTAGATGTAGTTAGAGTAGTAGCTGTACTAAGTGTAGTAGGTGTAGTAAGTTTAGTAGCTGTAGCAGCTTTTTAGAGCTTACTACAGCTTCAACAGGAACTACAGCTTTTACACGTTGTACACTTACTACGGCAACTACAGTTACTCAGCTCTTACACTAACTACAGATACTAGAGCTACTACACGTTCTACACTTACTACAGTTACTACACTTACTAAACTTACTACAGCTACTACACTTACTACAGTTATTACAGCTCCTACATTTACTTCACTTACTACACCTACTACACCTACTACACTTACTGCAGCTACTACACTTACTACAGCTAGTACACTTACTACAGCTACTACAGCTACTTCATCTAACACAGATGTTACAGCTACTAAACCTACTACACGTACAGCTACTAGACTTACTACAGCTTCTACAGGAACTACAGCTTTTACAACGGAGTACACTTACTACAGCAACTACAGTTACTACAGCTCTTACACTAACTACACATACTAGAGCTACTACACGTTCTACACTTACTACAGCTACTACACTTACTACACTTACTACAGCTACTATACTTACTACAGTTATTACAGCTCCTACATTTACTACACTTACTAAAGCTACGACAGCTTCTACACTTACTACAGTTACTACAGTTACTACAGCTACTACACGATCAACATTTACTACAGCTACAACACTTACTACACCTACTACACCTACTACACTTACTGCAGCTACTACACTTACTACAGCTAGTACACTTACTACAGCTACTACAGCTACTACAGCTTCTACACGTACTACACTTACTACAGCTACTACACTTACTAGAGCTCTTACACTTACTACTGATACTAAAGCTGCTACACGTTCTACACTTACTACAGCTATTACATCTTCTACACTTACTACAGTTACTACAGGTCATACATTTACTACACTTACTACAGCTACTACAGCTTCTACACTTATTACACTTACTACAGTTACTACAGATACTACACATACTACAGTCACTACACTTACTGCACCTACTACACTTCCTACAGCCACTACGCTTACTGCACCTACTATGCTTTCTACGGCCACTACACTTACTACAGCTACTACAGCAACTACGCTTACTTCACTTACTACAGCTAATCTGCTTAGTACACTTACCACAGCTACTACACTTACTACACTTACTGCAGCTACTACACCTACTACACTTACTACAGCTACTACACTTACTACAGTTACTAAATCTTATACAGCTACTACACTTACTACACTTACTACAACTATTACACCTACTACAGTTACTACACTTACTACAGCTACTACACCTACTACAGTTACTACATTAACTGCAGCTACTACACTTACTACAGCTACTACAGCTACCATTCCTACTACAGATACTACAGGTACTACAGCTACTGCAGAAACTACACTTACTACACTTGCTACAGCTACTTAACTTACTACACTTATTAAAGCTACTAGACTTACTACACTTACTACAAATACTACAACTACTACAGTTACTACAGTTACTATAGCTACTACAGCTACTACACCTAATACAGCTGCTACAGCTACTATACCTACTACACTTACTACACTTACTACACTTACTACAGCTACTACACTTACTACAGCTCTTACACTTACTACAGATACTACTGCTACTACACGTCTTACACTTAATACAGCTACTGCAGCTAGTACACTTACTACACTTACTACAGTCACAACAGCTACCACACGTTCTACTTTTAATACGGCTACTAAACTTACTACACTTACTACAGCTACTACACTTACTACACATACTATACATGCTATAGTCACTACACTTACTCAACGTACTACTCTTCCTACAGCTACTGCACTTACTGCACCTTTACACTTGCTACAGCCAAAACACTTACCACAGTTACAACAGCTACTATACTTACTACAGCTACTACAGTTATTACAACTTCTACACTTACTGCACTTACTACAGCTACTACAGATACTACAGCTACTATAGATATTACAGCTACTATAGATACTACAGCTACTAAAGCTACTACAGCTGAAACACTTACTACACATACTACAGCTACTACACTTACTTAATCTACTACTATCACAACAGCTACTACAGTTACTACAGCCACTACACATACTACAGCTACTACACCTACTACAGTTACTTTACTTACTACAGCTACTACACTTACTACAGCTACTATGCCTACTACAGATATTACAGGTACAACAGCTACTACACTTGCTACACTTACTACACTTACTACAGCTACTACACTAACTACGCTTACTAAACCTACTACACCTACTAAAAGTACTACACCTATTGCAATTACTACAGCTTCTACGGCTACTACAGCTATTACACCTAATACAGATGCTACTGCTACTAAAGCTACTACACCTACTACACTTAGTACATTTTCTACACTTACTACAGCTTTAAATGGAACTATAGGTTCTACACGAAGTACACTTAGTACAGCTACTACAGTTGCTACAGCTTTTACATTTACTACACTTACTACAGCTACTACAGCTTCTACACTTACTACACTTACTACAGCTACTACACTTACTACAGCTACTACACCTACTACAGTTACTACACTTACTACAGCTGCTACACTTACTACAGCTACTACGCCTACTACAGATACTACAGGTACCACAGCTACTACACTTGCTACACTTACTACACTTACTACAGCTACTACACTTACTAGGCTTACTACAGCTAATACACTTACTACAAGTACTACACCTACTGCAGTTACTACAATTACTACAACTACTAAAGCTATTACACCTAATAAAGATGCTACAGCTACTAAAGCTACTACACTTACTACATTTTTTACAGCTTCTACACTTACTACAGCTTCAAATGGAACTATTGCTTCTACACGAAGTACACTTTTTACAGCTACTACAGTTGCTACAGCTCTTACATTTACTACACTTACTACAGCTACTACAGCTTCTACACTTACTACACTTACTACAGCTACTACACTTACTACAGAAACTTTACTCACTACAATCATTACACTTACTGCACCTACTACACTTGCTACAGCCAATACACTTACTACAGTTACAACAGCTACTACACTTACTACAGCTACTAAACTTATCACAACTACTTCACTTACTACACTTGCTACACTTGCTGCACTTACTACAGCTACTTCAGATACTAAACCTAATACAGATATTACAGCTACTACAGATACTACTGCAAATAAAGCTATTACAGCTGCAACACTTACTACACCTATTACAGTTACTATAATTACTACACCTACTACAGCTACTACAGCTGCGACACTTACTACACATACTACAGCTACTACACTTACTACATCTACTACCATCACTAAAGCTACTACACTTACTACATCTACTACCGTTATTATAGCTACTACACTTACTACAGCTACTACACTTACTACAGCTACTATAGCAACTACGCTTACTACACTTACTACAGCTACTCCATTTAGTACACTTACCACAGCTACTACACTTACTACAACTGTACTATGTGTAGTAAGTTTTTCAGCTGTAGTAGCTGTAGTAGCTGTAGTATATGTAGTAGCTGTTGTAACTGTAGTAAGTGTAGTCGCTGTAGCAAGTGTAGTAGGTGCAGTAAGAGTAGTGGCTGTAGTAAGTGTAGTAGGCGCAGTAAGTGTAATGACTGTAGTAAGTGTAGTATCTGTAGTAAGTGTAGTATCTGGAGTAAGTGTAGTAAGTGTAGTAGCTGTAGTAAAACAAAAAAGTGAAGAAGCTGTAGTGACTGTAATAAGTGTGGTAAGTGTAGAAGCTGTTGTACCTGTAGTAAGTGTAGAACGTGTAGTAGCTGTAGTATTAGTAGTAAGTGTAAGAGCTGTAGTAAGTGTAGTAGCTGTAGTAAGTATAGTACGTGTAGAAGCTGTTGTAGCTGTAGTAGCTGTAGTAAGTGTACTAGCTGTAGTAAGTGTAGTAGCTGCAGTAATTGTAGTAGGTGTAGTAGGTGTAGTAAGTGTATTAGCCGTAGTAAGTGTAGTAAGTGTAGTAAGTGTAGTAAAAGTAGTAAGTGTAAAGGCTGCGGTAGCTGTATTAAGTATAAAACGTGTAGTAGCAGTAGTATCTCTAGTAAGTGTAGGAGCTGTAGTAAATGTAGTAGCTGTAGTAAGTGTAGTACGCGTAGACGCTGTAGTAGTTGTAGTAGCTGTAGTAAGTGTACTATATGTAGTAAGTGTAAGAGCTGTACAAAGTGTAGTAGGTGTAGTAGGTATAGTAGCTGTAGCAGGTGTATTACGTGTGGTAGCTGTAGTAGCTATAGTAGCTATTTTAACTTTGGTAGTTGTAGTATTTGTAGTATGTGTAGTAGCTTTAGTAAGTGTAGTAAGTTTAGTAGCTGTAGTAAGTGTAGTAAGGGTAGTTTCTGCAGTAGCTGTAGTACCTGTAGTTTCTCTAGTAGGGGTAGTAGCTGTAGTAGCTGTAGTAAGTGTAGTAGCTGCAGTAAGTGTAGTAACTGTAGTAGGTGTAGTAGCTGTAGTAGCTGTAATATCGGTAGTAGGTGTAGTATCTGTAGTAGCTGTAGTAAGTGCAGTAAGTGTAGTAAGTGTAGTAAGTGTAGTAGTTGTAATAAGTGTAGTAGGAGGTTTAGTAAGTGTAGTAGCTGTGGTAACAGTAGTAAGTGTAGAGGCTGTAGCAAGTTTAGTGTGTGCAGTAAGTTTAGTGGCTGAAGGAGGTGTAGTAGGTGAAGTAAGTGTAGTGACTGTAGTAAGTATAGTATCTGCAGTAAGTGTAGTAGCTGTAGTCAATGTAGTAAGTGTAGTAACTGTAGTAAAAGTAGAACGCGTAGTAGCTGTAGTAACTGTAGTAAGTGTAGTAAGTGTACAAGCTGCAGTAGCTGTATTAAGTGTAAGACGTGTAGTAACAGTAGTATCTGTAGTAAGTTTAAGAGCTGTAGTAAGTGTAGTAGCTGTAGTAGATGAAGTAACTGTTGTAGGTGTAATAGTTGTAGTAGGTGTAGTAAGTGTAGTAGCTGTAGTAGGTGTAGAAGGTGTAGTAGAGGTGTTAAGTGTACTAAGCGGAGTAGCTGTAGTAAGTGTAGTAAACGTAGTGGCTGTAGTAGCCGTAGTAGGTATAGTGGGTGTAGTAAGTGTAGCAGCTTTAGTGATGGTAGT